>VZRV01007598.1:2862149-2877739 GCA_013398115.1 Falcunculus frontatus
AAAAAAAAAATATCAAGAAAAGCATTAGACTTCTTGATGGTAAAGAGTTCCATTAGAACAAAATTCAAGTCACATATGTATTAAGAGAAAAAGCTAAGGAACCTTTTCTAGCTAACTGCATGGAGATTCACTTTAGTTCTTAGAAGCATTACAAATCTGAAAGTGTTTTGCCTGCAACTCATCCCTACTTCTTTTGCAACACAGGACTATAAAAGTTCTCAATCAATACATTAAGCACTGCAACCTGAAGTTTAATTACTACTCATTTTCCCTTCACACACTCAGTCTGCTCAACTCTCTAAACTTGGTGAGTCTGCAGAGAACTGGTAATCTTCAAATGCACTGTCAGGTAACAAGACCTCAGAGTCAGGACAAAAACATTTCAAGCTTTACCCCTCCTCACAAACCACATACATGCACAAACCTGATCCTCTTGAAGCAGAGAAGAAAGAGGAAAGAGTTAAATCATTCATCCCAGACCACCAGAGATCTAGGATAGTTACATTCCTGGAAACTATTAATGGACAAGGGCTACAATTAACTCTACTAGAAAAAGCACTATACTATAAAGCACACCTGAAAAACTAAGAAAGTATTTTTTAAGAATTATTTTCTGAGAAAAAGAAACCAGTCACAGAGATGCTGAAAAATTGAACTATGAAATTTCAAAAGAAAAGTAGAAATTATTTCTATTACCCAACAATTTCTAATAAGACAAAACAGCAACTATAAAATAAACAATATCTTTAAATAATCTCCTCCAATAAAACTGAAAAAAGGAACATTAATTAGTGACCTGTTGCAAAAATGCAGGATGAAACCTATTTTACTAAAAACCACCATAATAGACTGATACATATATTCCAGTCAAACATCAAGAAAATTAGTACATTGAATGGCATTTATTAGTAGTCATTAAAAAAAAAAAAGACAACCAGAGATCTAATATACCAAATAAGAGCTGTGAGCAGCACTCATCTACTAAGATACTTTAGACTACAAAATATGTTTAAAAGTTCTTGTTAGGAGCTGAAAATTATATACTTATATACCAGTTCAGTATCAGTTCTACAGAATGCACTCACACTGATCATCTTTACAGATTCTCCATTAAAACACTAACACAACACTAACAACAAGTATCCACAACTGAGTTTAATTTCATCAGAGGTGAACTTCACTCAAATTAACTACCGTTGTATAATTTACAGGTATTGTCTGTACTATAGCAAATAAAGACAGGTAGAGAATCCTCTGTATTCCGAAACTTTAAGGTTGGTATTTTTGTAGAATGAACCATGTGGATAAAGCTTTCAAACTACACTTTTAAATATTTTACCTGTATTGTAATCAAAGTCTGCTTAACTCAAGTTTTACAATAAATATAATTTCAGAAATATTTTTCAAGGATAGCCTCTTTGCATGAGCCTTTCTACAGCAAGTGAGATTATACTCCTAGAAATACCAGTCTGTTACTATGTAGATTAAAACAGCAAGCATTAGTAGTATCTTCTTTGTCAAATCGGTTACAACTACTCTGGTAGCACACTGTGACCACTGAAGAACAGCAGAGAGAAGCATTTCTCCTTTAAAACTTACTCAAGGGCATTGTTTTCTGGACTTGCCCAGCACCCTGTTCACATTGCAACAGTAACTTCCGCTGCAGCCAAAAAAGCGAAGGCAGAGGACATTATCAGATGGCAGTGTGATCATCGCACTCCCGTTCGCACAACAGCTTCCTTGATAAACTCACCACTACATCACTCCGGCAGCCTTGGCATTTTACTTTTTACCATACCATAAATACATTTTCGTCAACTCTTCAGGCATCTCAATTTTTGCTTTAGTAGCAAAGACGTTTCCTTGCTAACAAACCAGAAAAGCTAAGAAAATTAAAAGTTGTGTCCAAAAAATGGTAACAATACGAAATACTAAGTTGAAATGAAGGAGTGCTTCTGGTTATATGCTATGATATAAAACTGCAGTTTCTAAATATTCTGAAACCAAACATCACTGCCAGCATCATCTAATGTGCTGTTTCTCTCACTGGGAATTGCCAGCAGAAAGAACAGATCATCAAAGTCAATAAAATTCAGAAATCCGGAAAATACCACTTCCTCCCTACTTTTTTTTTTTTTTAAAAAAAACCAGAACAGCATTTATTTGATCCGGAAATTATTGCCAGAGTGCTCATAAAAGAAAAAAAAAATCTTTTAAACTGCCAGAGTTAAAAAGTAGTTTTTGTCCTTTGCTACTCAGGTAAGAAAAGAAACGATATTATAAAAGTTAACTGCTGCTCCCTCTCCTCTAAAATATGTAGTTTTAAGATGTAGGCTACCTGACACCTCTCTTTTCCGGTTAGTAACTCATCAGGATTTCTTTCTAAAACGTCTTATTTCCCATCTTATTATTTTAAAGAATGAGGGAGATATTCACCATGCCAGCTATTTTTCTTTTTGTGAGTTTCCTTTTTATCTGACCTTTAGGGGTGGCTGTGGAGGTAGTCTTACCGCATCAGTTTACTACACAGGTTTGGAACACATATAAAAGGGAATGCCAGGCAAGTTCTGTTTTGAAGCCCATTCTCCATACCAATAAGCAACACTAAAGCTTAGTAACTGTACCTCTAACATCAACATTACGAAGTCCAGTTAAGAATGTTTTTCAACTGTGAAGATGAACATCTGCTCTGCTTAATAACGTAGTATGACTGGGTAGAGCATATGCTAAAAAACTAAGGCATGCTAATACTATCAATTGAACATTAAGTGATCATGAAAAAATTAGTATTCTATCTTTTTCCCTAATGAGCAAGTTGGAAAGTGCAAATAGGTTTTGTCCATCTGCTGCTACTGGCTACAAATCATTGTGACTAGTTGGGAACGAGGGAGGGCCTATAGTAGAAACTTAGCAAAAACATTGGACACCAGCTGGATTACCTCTTTAGTTGACTACTCTTGAAGTGTTAAATTTATCATCACTATATGAACCAAATATCTAATAATGTTAATTGTACACATACAGAGTACAAGCCAGGCACCAGCTTCAAGAGGCTACACAACACAAATCCCTGCTTGCAATAATATGAATCACACAAAATAAAATAATAAGTCACTAAGCAGAAGTACAAAGGTCTTGCTTCCTTTGGATCCTCATCCTTTCTTTAGTTCCCTGGCTTACAAAGTTCCAAAGTCAAACTCCTGTGGAGTTTACACAAGAATACAGAAGCAGGAAATGACAATTAGTTCTTGGAGAATCCATGAGAGATACCTCATAAAAGAGTGAGTTTAATCTATAGCCTTCTTGGTGGGGAACCTAAGGTCTTCTCTCCACCAGCACCGCTTGTAAGAGCACTGTGTGGTTTGGGTGGGATGGGCTAAGACTTACTGTGACATGGAAGCAGTGGCCACTGCTATTGTTTTATGTCAATCCTAGAAGAAAATTAAGTTTCAGATTTCCCAAATAAAAGTCAGGTTTTGTTACTACCTTTTAAGGTGGTCATGAAACAAAATCCCAGCCATTTAGCAAAATGGGCAAATAAAGTAGCCTTGAATTATCTCTATCAAGGTATAAACTTCTCTCTGTACAATAGCAATCAAATAATTGATTTGGCAAGCTGCAACACTTCAGACCGCCCTTTTTCAAGTATTACAAGATTCTCATCTCTTTTTTACAAAAACTTCTGGTTTTATGTTTTAACAAAGCCATCTGGACACAATCCTGAGTCATGTGCTCTAGTGGGGTCTGTTTCAGCAGTGGGGATGCACTAGATAACCTCCAGTGGTCACATCCAACTTTATCCATTCTTTGATTCTGTGAATCTAGCACTCTTTAATTGCACTTTTTTTCTATACTAGCAGACATACATTTCATCTACTTTCACTGTTCTTGACACTAGAAATAGAATTCAAAGCAAAGAAAAATCTCTCAGTAATTGAAAGCAAATAAAAATCTTAAATCTCTCAAGTAAAAATCTGTAAGACTAGAACTACTATGGACAGAAGACTATGCAGGACCTACTCCTGATATTCAATAAAAAATTTTTAGCAACACAGTGTTAAAATCAATCTTAATTCAGCAATTGATATAGTTGCCTCAATACAAGCACTACCAATAACTAGATTTTTTTGTTTAAGCAAAGCTTAGGGATTCAAAATATGTTGAATCATTGCACAAAGTGATTAAGTAAAAATAAGTAATACACAGACCAAGGACGTCATCAAGTTGTAGGGATCTCGACACAAAGCCAACTTTAGAATTTCTTAAAACGAGAGATTTTTAAGTAGAAGACAAAATGGTTCTCATTTATGTCAGTCTTAAACTGAATATCAATGTGCCAGAACTAAACAACAGCCACAGAAAATGTGATTTCATAAATGCATTGCAAAAACCACAAGTAATCAGGATTCAGTGTGAGTCCCCAGAGGCTGACAGAACTGCTACATATTTTAGAAATTTACTAAATAAGGCATTATACCACTCTATCAGTCCTCCCTTCTGAAATATTTCTGTTTCAGCTGTTTCCAAGACCTTCATTATTTTAATGTGTCTAAATTCAGTGATACAAATGTCACTGACAGATTTAAATTCCATCATTAGACCTTCACCTGTATTTGCACTGAAAGTCAACAGCAGTAGGAACTTAGTGCTTCCTTTGATAAACACGTAAGCTGTACAGTGACCAAGTGCCCATGATAGAAGCGTTGACATGAACAGGGTCACTAAGTTATCGTGAATACTACGAGGCTACACTTGACTGGCATTCAAGTACCAATTACAATACCACAAGTGAAACTTGTGGGTCAGCAAAATAAAGTAACTCCAAAAACTGCTGGCAGACAGCACATTGGCAGTGGGTAAGCAATGCTGTTTTGCCTCAAAAAGTAACACAAATCTACTCCTCAGGCTGGCGAACAAATAAATCACTACAGGTCAAAGAATTAGATCTCTGAGAAAGCAGAGTCTTGTCTACTTAACGAGATGTACTTTGCAGGATTAAGAATCAGCATTTTTCAGAAAAAACTATGATCAGTTTGATGGCACACTTAAAGATAGGCACATTGAGAACAGCAAGAGGAAAAGGGAAGGCTCAACAGATTAAATATCTACAGCAGTATTAACTCTCTCAAAACTATTAAGAATTTCAATATTTTTCAAAATGTAAAACCATTACCAGGTAGCTAAGATCAAGGACAAAGTGAACTGTTCCCAAAATCCATGTCCTGCCGTTACACTTATCTTCATATTGAATGTAATAATTTGCAAGTTTTATTCTATTTTTCACTGAGGTTCCACATAGATAAGCCAACTTCTAGTCACCTCGAAGTTATTGTGTAAGAACACTTATCTTTGCCTTTTGAAGCCTTTGTACAACAAAGGGACCTAGACACTTAGAAGTCTAATGCAGTTACAAAATTTCTGTCAAACAAAGTTTTGTTAGGAAGGGTTTGCAACCTTGATTTGTGCCTTCAAGCTTTCTTTATCACATCACAAATCTTAAGCTGCTTCTACTTTTCCAGACGTGACTTTACTAAAATTGCTCACGTCATCTTCTGCAGCAATAATGCTACTTCAGTTCTAAAAGCCCTTCCACAACAACCAAGAAAGAACAAATCTAGTAAAATGCTGAATTAAGATCCTAGTAAATTCAGCAGTGTACCACAAGTCTGGAAGCCTAAGCTGGGCCCTAGCCATCCAATTTCCTGCTGAAGTTTAGCCTAACTTCATCAGATCACACAATCCACATCCCACCTCAGTGTTTCAAAAATAGCAAAGTGGTACAAGGAAACAAACTATGCTAGTGCTACAGTAACCTGCAGCCTTATGGACTTTGCACGCTTTCCAAATATTTCCTTCCCCAGGCTCACCATGACCCAGCAAGTTTGAAGCTACAAGACTGTATCCATTAAGTTTCTGCTCTGCCAGTAAAATACCTAGAAGGAAGTTTTCATTGTAAAGTTCATTTTTGCAAATTACAGTATGAGTTTCAATATAGTTATAATTCAGGTATTTCTGAACAAAAGCAATTACAACTAAAAGTTGCATTAGTAGAATTAAAGTATATACAAGAATGCTTCCAATGACGGACCAGCTGCTTCCCCACAGTCACAGTTGCTACAGCATGGCCTTACCCACAGTCCCTTCAGAAATAAACCTGCTCTAACATGGATTTTACCCATGCATGGCTGCAGTCCTTCCAGGAGAACACCTGCTCTGTCGTGGGATTATCCATGGCCACACACTTTGAGGTGCTCCAGCATGGATTTATCCACAGCCACTGATGCCTCAGTATCTACCTGCTGCAGCACAGACTCATCCCTGGGCCTCAGTCCCTTCAGAGGCGTTCCTGCTGCTGCACTGACGTAACCACAGCCACAGCGGCTTCGAGATCTGCCTGCTCCCACGTGGGCTCACCTGCAGGTCAGGTCCCTTTGACTGGAGCTCACAGCGGAGTCCCAGCCGGCCCAGGCCGGCGGCACGGACACGCGGCGAGTCCCTGGCCACCTGCCAGCCCCGGCACATCGCCACTGCTGTTATCACAGTGTTCCCAGGCACAGCACAGTGAGGTGATAAAGCAGCACAGCAGCAGCGAGAGCAAAAACCAGCCACTAATGAGCACTAGACTCTAATGTACAGTCAGGCAAGCAAGGCTCCTGACAAGCACCTGCCAATTAATCAGCAATTACAGCTATAAATTCAATCTAGCACATTCCAGTCAAACCTGTCATTATCTCAAATCCTTTGAGCTGCACATTGGGTGTCATAAAGGATTGTTGCAGTTTAACCCCATCTGGCAACTAGGCTCTACGCAAACACTTGTTCACTCCCTCTCATGAGACGGGGAGAGAAATTGGAAAAGAGAGAAAAGTCATGGTTTGAGATAAGGAACGTTTAATGGACAAAGCAAAAGCCACCATGTACACAAGTAAGGCAAAACAAGGAATTCATTCAGTGTTTTCTGTGGGCAGGCAGGAGCCACCTCCAGGAAAGCAGGGCTCCATCACACGTAACAGTGACTTGGAAAGGCTAACACCACCACTCCAAAAACTCTCCCTTTCCTCCTTTTTCTTGCAGCTTTATATCCTGAGCATGACACCATATGGTATAGAATATCCCTTGGATCAGCTGTCTTGGGCTGTGTCCCCTCCCAATTCCTTGTGCACACCCAGCCTGTTCATTGGTGGGGTGGAGTGAGAGGCAGAAAAGGCCTTGGCTCTATTGCCTGCTCAGCAATAAGGAAAACATCCCTGTATTATCAAGACTGTTTCCAGCACAAACCCAAAACATAGCCTCATACCAGCTACTGTGAAAAAATCTAACTTTACTCCAGCCAAAACCAGCACACTAAGTTTCCCAACAAGTAAAACCACAGATTTAAAGAGAACACCATCCTATTTATTATGAAGAATTCAGTCAAAGCTTTCTCTGTGTAGGATTCAGTTGTTTTAACTCCATGCACTTTTAAGAGATGCATGCCTCACCATGCCATTTTGGCCCTATTTCATTTCAGAATACCCAAAAGTAGTTGATTTTCTTCATTTAGAGGATGGGAGTTTTTCACTGGGATAATGATAGCCACGTGAACAAAGTGCTGGATGATATGACAAGAAATGAAGTAGTGTTAAAAGAAATGGAAACGTAACAAGATTAACGTATGCTTTAAGCAAAGAAGTTTTCTTGTTTAAACTACTCTATGTGAATTGGGTGACAAGGTGGACAATAAATATTTTCTTATTAATAAATAATCACAATGTCTCTCTGACATGACACTACTGCAATATTTTTAATAGCTTTGCCAAAGTACTCTTCCCAAAACAGGTATATTTGTTCAAAGACCAGAACACTACTGACAAAGGTTGAGACCATTTTCTTCAGCGTACAAATGTCAAAAGACCCTGACCATCCACAGAAGAGTAGTTCAGTTCAAATTTGGTGTATTCAGACAACGAACAGGATTACAGAGTAATTTAGGTCAGAAAAGATCACCCAAGTTCATCTCGTCCAGCATCCCATTTGAAGATGTGCCAACTTCAGTTGGATGCTCTGTTTGAAAAACTGAAATCTTTGCATACTATAAACAACTCCAGCCACTGTCCTACTGCCTGTGTGGAGCTACTACAGAAAAGAAAGAGAAAGTATAGAGCTACTTCTATTAAAAAATACCCACAAAGCAAAATCCCCAACACGCAAGTATCTCAAGCTGATATTTCCATACGGAAAAAAATCAGTCAGACTGCCTTGCAAAATCTGAATGACCCAAAGGAGAAGTAATTTTAATGAATATAATCACATCACAACTTAGAAATGGTATTTTGTTAGAGCTTCAGAGAATTTACCAAATTGCCTAAATTTTGTAGTATACATCTACAGCAAAGCTACTCAGATGCTGCAACAAGCACTTCATCAGAAACTGACTGCATGGAACCACACATCCAGGCTTTTGAGCTATTCTGATTTAAAAGAGTGAGTTCTCAAAAAGGCTGGAGAATGGAAATCACAGAAAACAAGCTTTATACACCCCAAACACATAAGAACTTCAGCCATTTGCTTGCATAAGCCATCTTTTAGTGCTGAAAAGACTGTGGGGAAATTAACAGATATGGACATTCAGAATGATTGGAATCTTCGGATTTTTAATGATGGAATGATGAACAATCTAATTTTTCTCCTTCCTGTGAACTTGGTTTGCAAGTGGAAAAAAGCGCCAAACTTTAATTAAATAACCTATTCTGCTTGGGAATAAAGAGTTGGAGGCACCATTTGGTCTGTGTGGAAGGTACGACACTTATTCTACAGGTATCCCTTTCATTCGCAAGAATTTCTAATGAAAATGGTCTTCCTTTATAGAACTCCCTCTATCAAGAGAGAGGCTGAACTTCACGCTGCAAATGTGTATTTTTAAGGCATGAAGCACCAGTAGATGCTGTATTCATGTTGGGAGACAATTACAAAACATCTAATTTGATATATTGTCCTAGTCCTGCTATAGAGAAATTAAAGTGCAGAAAAATGAAGAAACTTGTTTAAGATGGAGCAGTTAAACAGTAGGGAGCAGGAGAATTCTTTCAATATTTCTGCTTTAGCTTCAAAGTTTATTCTACCTTACAAAAGCAAACAAAAAAGCTCAGCTGACTATTATTATTAATTGTACAGGGCCCTGGACTTAAAATTTCTGAGGAAACACCATCCTAAAGGCAAAAAAAATCCTGAAAAGGTCCATTTCATCTTTTTCTAGCCTCTTCAGAGTTTACACACCACCCTGTTCAGATCACATTGGACTTCAAGAGGGACTTCTAAGTAGAACAGCAATAGCAATGAAGAGCACAGAAAAAGGGCTATTACTTAGGACGCTGAGCACTGTCAGGACATCATGGGTTAAAGTCTAACCAAATACACCAAGTTAAACCTTGAGTAGATAAATTCATTAGAAGGTTTTGATATCTGCTGGGAAAACAAAGCACAGCCACTTATGCACAAAACTTCCTAAAGACCAAGGACTACACATCCTACTCTAATGGTTCAGGTATGCACAGAAAAGAAGCAAAGCACAGATGAATTTTTAACTACTTGATATCTCACACATTGCGACCGCAGATCAAAAGGTGAAAGCCACCCTGGTAAGAGCAGCTAAATCCCTTCAAGTATGGAGAAAAGCAAAGATACTGACCTGCAGTGACAAATAAGGCCACCAGCAGCTGACACTGGCCATGGCAGTTTGAAATCAATAGTGAGCACAATTGTTCCCTGGAGGGGATCACATCCACAAAAATCCAGGACAGAGGAGGGGGAGCCTGAGGCAGAATTGCCATACAAGAGGCAGGCCACCAGCCAAGACTCACACACATCAAACAGCTGGAACAGTTATCCTCCAATCAGAACCACAAACTCAGAGGAACAACTGGACCAGCATCTCCAGGTGAGCGCCACTACTTGTGAGAAATCATCTGAGATTTTGTGTCACTCAGCACAGTGCTTCTGCCTTTGCATCTACCTCATCCCTCAATTTCCCTTGCAACAGAGAAAACAGAATCAAACAGCTTAACTATTTTCAACAGATCCTAGTATCAGGAGGAGGGTCACATCAGCAGACTGCTCAAGGTTTCTTCCAAGCTACTCACTTTGTTACTTTTCCTCATAAACCATAAAGTAACCATGCTGTTGTTCATAGCTGAGAACAGAACAAAACTTTTGTTATTAATTGCTAAAAATGTTCCTTTCTGGAAGGGGGGTGGGGAGGCAGTACTTCTCTAATTAAGGATCTGTCTGCCTCAGAAATTTTTGGTTTTAAACCTCCTAGCTAAATAAAAGTTAGAAATGTTTCTTAGTAACTAATCAAGCTTTTTAAAATAAATACAAGGAATATACTGCACAAGTTAAACCAGTGAATAATCCCAAACTAACTTTCATGACTCGTAAGGTTCAAATTTTACACTAAAAGCAGTCTCTTCCTAGTATTTTTATGGACTTCTCTCCCTCTTGAAACTGCAGGATCTAGAACCAACTGCTGGTGATGGGCATAGAATGGCAAAGTTGCTCCTCTGGCACACAATGTTACCGACTACACCCATCAAGCCTAGAGGCAAAAAATATTAACAGACTAGCAATTCTACTTCTAATCCAATCAGTGCAACATGACACTTAAAATTTAGGTACTTCCACTTTTACAATTACTTTGTGGATTTAGAGAATTCAATACAGTGTTGATGTTTAGTATATTTATCTATTAGAGATAAAGAAAGACAAAGTCAGTGAACTGGCAGTATATTTGTAGCCACAAATTTTGGTTCTTCAGAAAAAGCTTCAGTTCTATTTTTACACATCACTTTAACAGTACTACAAACATTTACTATTTGTGTATAAGAACTATCTCTGTTCTTCCAGTGGTTATAGAGTCCTCATAAAGAAGAATGAGATAAGAGTGTGATTTAGAAAACTCCTGCTCACATTAACCTGTTCTGATCAATATTGGTTCTGAATTTAAAATACCCAATTTGAAGACTGACCAAATACAGAGAACCTCTGTAAAGAGGTTAGATGATACATAGCCCAAAGCCAAATCAGGACTGTAACATTATTTTCCTCACATATTAATGAAATCTCAAAAGGGTTCTCACTCCTTGACTTAAGAATATTTTATTACTCTTTCCAAAAAAACCCCAAACTTGTTTCCCAGTTCCTCAGATTACTTACTTGCAATAGAAAGCTTAAAAAGATGTACCTGCACTTGAAGACACAAGGAAAACACTAATACCCAGCTCCCATTTGTGGGGAGGCAATGAAAGAAGCATTATTATTCCTTTACTTCTATACTCTCACAACATGAACACAGCAGAAAATAAGGATTGACTTCTATCACACTTTTACAATTTCTCAATGAATAACACTTTACTGACACTCAGTCTTTCTAGTCCATACCTCATTTCAACTAAAAACACTTTTGCAGCTTTAAAGAGTATGTGGCTCCCACTTTAATGAACCCTTGCACATAATTATTACTCATGAAAACCTTAGCGGGCAAAGAAAGCATCCTGAGGGTTGGCTCTATCTTTAAGCAATAAAACAAAATAAGCACTTCTTGCAAGCCTCACTCTTACCCAATGAGTGCTTTTCAAACCAGCAGAAAGCGAGAGGCTGCTTTTACATTGAGAATACGTCTGAGTCTATGCCTTCTGCCTGCATTCCTCCATCATAAAGAGGAGGCAATCATAGGAGATGCAAATTCTGCAGTCTTGTCTGGTTACTGGGCTACCCTATCAGCTGAGGCTGACGGCTTTTAACCAGTTCTTCCAAAAATCAAGAGCTGTATCAAAGTACTAAGAAGCATATTCATGTTCATCAAGTTAGAGGAGCACTAACATTTCAGCCTCTGAATGAAACTTCTTCCCTTCCTTTAGAAAACACATTTTCTGTCATTTTCTCACAGTAACACTTTCTTCCCAAACAAGCCTGCAATACCTCTCTCAATTATTTAGAAAGCAATTCACGCTCCAAGAATTCACAGGGGTGTGTAGCCATGGATGAGTGCCCACAAACAGGTTTTGTTGAGTCATCATTATCCAAACTGCAACATCATATTGCCCAAAATTACAGGTGAGTAAATTCTAAACAGGTACATTTTGATCTTTCCTTTTTCTCCAAGTCAAGTTCTTACTTCTGTGTCTCTTTTTTGCTTTCTCATCTATTCCACCAATCTGAGAGTAATTAACACCACCCACACATAGTCCACTCTTCATTTAAGTCAACTCTATGACCTCTTCAAAAAGAAAATTTATGAAATTAAATGTAGTTTCAAATATGGCATTAAGAACATTGCATTATCACCCCTATTCCTCATGCTCTGAGTTAAGAAATCTTGAGAGTTCATAATAGAAATCTAATTTTTCAGTTCTAGTTTTTCAACTTTTAAAAGTCAACCCTCTTATGGCAATTAACCTTACAGACAGATAGCAATATACCAGAAAGCAACAAAAAAGTTCTATTTGGAGACTAATATATACACCAAAGGAAATTATTAGATTTACCTGCAGTTTAAAGAGGATTAAGTCAACATTTCTACCAAGGTGGCCTAAGCCTTCTCCATAATGTGTAGAATTCAGTCAATTTCAGGACAACAAAGAATTCAATTCATTCTCTTATGGTGACAAGTAAAGGTTCGGGCAACAGCAGTGTGGATTAAAGAATCTACAGGACATCTTTTAAAAATAAAAGTTTAAACACATATGTTGTTACATGGCTTGGATAGTACCATATGGCTGTGGTACCATATGGCTAGAGACATATGGGTAGTTCACTTTTAGTGAACAAAAAGAAGCAGGGTTACTAGTACTTTACTTCACAAATTCATTCTGCTTATCTCAGTCACTTGGAAGCTTTTAGCAAGATACAATTCCTGTACCTTTTACTGTCCTCACTTGAAACCATCGTTTGGTAACACAGAATTAGTAGCAGGTCACTAGAGCATGACAAAGTTTATCTTAAGAACAAGCTCAACAAAAATAAGCCCACCACCCAAAAAAACCCCAACCAAAAACCCCACCAAAAAACCCCCACACCTCACCAAGCAGCACAGAATGTTTCAATCCCAGAGGATAGAGTAGAACAACAAAACAGAGCTCAGCCCACGTCTCTCTTTAGATTTGCAGTCAGGTGCTGTAATTTGTCAGCACTCTAGTAACCCTCTACAAAATTTATCTATTAACTTGAGATAACAGGGACTGAGCAGCCATGCCTCACATCATTAACACAACTTGAACTGACACAGAGAACAACCAGAACAGCCAAGCCACCCACCAACAGCAAAGAGAGCTCGCTTTTTTTCTCCCCTCCCGCATACCTGGTTCCCACCAAGACTCCTCAATGGTTCCAGCAGCTGGATCAAGACAATATTTGTGTGAGGTGCACTAAATCCATTTCAGTATACAAAAGGATACAGCCTTAGTGCTCCACTCTGAGTCCCAATGGCCAGTATTTTCTGAACCGGATCAAAGGCCAAGGCTGAAGGCTGATAGGGGAAACCATGGCGTACAGTCTAACAAGTCAGAGCAGCGCAGTAACAATGGGTCAAGCAGGATACCAAAAATAAACAGAATCAAGACTGTATGTTAGAGAACAGGATTCAGTGTTAATCACAATTTTTAAAGGAACTACAAAACAATTTAATCACAGACTGAGAAAACCACCTGCCTTACTCGAACCAATTACAAAAGATTTTTTGAGTCGTAATTACTCATTCATCTTCGAGCATCAAGTGACAGACTTACTGAAACTTAATTTGAATCTCACATTTCTTCTGTATAAAGACTGTATCAACTCAGCATTTCACTTTTTCATCTACCTCATTCCCTGAGTAATCTTATTTTCAGCTCTAACAAAGACACTAAACTATTAAAATCTGAGATGTTCCTAGCAAGTTCAGCAACAAAGCCAGACTTGTCATCAGAACTATTACAAACTACCAGACTTGCTTTTGTGAGAATCCCTTAAATTTCAATCCAACAGACCCAACATGACAGGGCAACCTCTCTCAGCTCAGTAAAGGAAAAAAAAATAGCAACTTGAGCTTGACAGAATCAATCTCTCACCCTCTACTTCCCTCAAAGAGAACAGGCAGCCCCACAATTAACAAAACCAAAAAATACCCCATTGTACAAAAACAAAACCCCTCAGTCATGGGATTCTTTCTTAATATGGAGCTACTGGCACATTTAGCTTTTTTGGTTAGCCAAGACTAATTTGGTAATTGACCAAGCAATGACTCCATTAAACTTCTCGGGCTGCAATTAATCAGAACTGAGAACATAATACAAGTGTCACTTACTCTTACTTCCACTATAAATGCACACATCATAAGCCATACAAATGCCAGCTTTTCTATTTCTAAGCCTTTAGTTTAAGGCAGAGGTATTTCGGAACCTCATAAACTCACAGCAAGCTTCTGATATACTCCCTGTACTTCACTGAAGTTGCAGGCATACCCCACAACTCCCTGTATTTCACATGTGAATAAAGTCTAACCGGCAACAGCTCCGCTCTTCTCCACATCCTTCATGACCAACTCGTGAAAGCAGCAGGAATGCCTGCAATACCAGAAAAAACCGAGGAGAATCCACAAACAAGCTCATACATGTCAAGCTAGGCCATGGGTGCACTGCAAAGATAAAAATGAGTATTGATATTCCAATCAGCTTTTATTCCTTTTGATACAGCTGGTGGTTAATTTGCTGCATCATTTTCTGAAGCTTGCAGACAAACTGCAGTTATCATATCACACACAAGCAAATAAATAAACGGGAACTTTGTCTCTACATAGGATTTGCAATAGCAGCATCAGCAACTTGGCAACACACTGCAGTGAAACCACCACAAACATCGACAGCCTTTTTCAGGCGTAAAGGAACAGGATAAACGATTTCCAAATAATGCAGAGGGACAGATTCCCTGTCCTTCGGGGCCATTAACAGAGGTTTCTACTCAAACGCCGCGATAATCAGATCTGCACTACAGCTAAGTATCACTCCTTCTCCCATCCATCCAACTCTTTCTACGAAGCCTTCGTGAACAGTCAGTATTACTCGCACGAAAGAGCCTAGAAAACGACAAACCCTGAAACTCTCCACGAAAGATGACTAGAGAAATCCAGCAAGACCTGTACAGCTACACCCACCGCTTTCTTCCCGTCTTCGCCCCCCGAAATAATCAATCCAAACAAGTAAACAGGAGCGGCGAGTAGGCTCGGCGAGGTCGATACGGAGGAGCAAAGCCCGCAGCGCCCATCGCGGCGGCGCGCCCCCTTCCCCGGCCGCCCGCCGGCTCGGGGCTGCAGCATTCATTCACCTTGCAGAGCTGGAAGTGCTCGGACTGGAGCGTCTCCTGGATTTCGGTCTCCCGGTTCCCCGCCTGCTGCTGCTGCGCGGCGGACGACGCCGAGGCGACGGCAGAGACCGCCGTCAGGCCGTCCAGCACTTTCCTGATGTTAAATTTCCTCATGGTCCTCGGCGGCGGCGCTCCCGCTCTCCCGGCCTCGCCGCCGCCGCGCTGTCACCGCCGCGCCGCCCGCCCCGCAGGCGGCAGACGAGCCCCCGCCGGGGAGG
>VZRV01007598.1:2878728-3202398 GCA_013398115.1 Falcunculus frontatus
GCCGCCCTCGGCGGCGGGTTAGGCCGGTGGAGGGGTGCGGAGAGGTGCGATCCCCCCGTATCACTCACCCCGAGCGCCGTGCTGGTGCTGCGGCCCCGGCCTGGGAGTGCTCGCTGTGCGGCTGGACAGAGGGCTGTGGCCGAGCTGCCCAACACCGCCCGGCGGAGTCACGGCCAGCACTGCCGTCGCAAGGCGAGCGCCGGGGTTACGAAGGCGCTTCCATTCATTCTTATGGTTGCAAAACCAATTTAAACAGCTGGTACGGAGTCCAGCGTTTCGTTCTGATAGTCCCTGTTTTAGTGTTCTGTATCTGTTTTTATTTTTCTTTTATTGCTAGCATATAGTTTGGGATTATCTAGTCAGTGGTCAGGCAATAGATATTATTTGTCTCAGTCATGTTGCTTTATTAATGAAGGTCATAATTATTTGTGACTCTTTAACAGCTAAAATTAGCTGATCAGTCATCACTTTTGGAGGGAAAACTTGCAGAGATGTGAATCAAGACACTGGCTCATATCTCCTAGACACAGCATGAATGCCTTAGCGGTAGAAGGTTCTGCACACTGGAAAATGGTCCTTTCAGATGGTGTTTCCAGCCTGATGGCCAGGCCTGCTGTGTTAGCACAGTGTCCAGTGTCATACAGCACTGGGGGATGAGCGTAATCGGAGTGCAGCAGAATGGCTATGATGCAGCCATCATCATAACCTCAGAAGTAAAAATTCCACAAACTCTTCTTAGACCTGTAAGCCCTTGTTAATTTACAGCTTTATTGCCGGCAGGTATATGAGGTACAAGCATTTGAAAGAAACCAAGACAGTTCACATATTCTTGCAAAGTGAACTTACAGAGCTGTTCCTTTGTGTTACTAGGACTGTTGGACATTTCCTGAAATAATCTTGGTTAAATGTGAGAGAATGTTTCCAGAGATGACAAAAATCTTAGGGAAAAAAAAAGAAGTAGATTTAACTAAGGGCCAGTAAATATCTGATATAAAGATCAACTTAGTTTTAAGAGATAAATATGTGCAAATTCAGCGTGTCTTTAATTATTTGTAAGATATTATAGCTAACTGTGTATAAGTTACAGAAGTAATGTTTATTTTCACATCTGTTCACACACGCTTATTATAAAACACTGAAATGGGAAGAAAACGTGTAGAATGTGGCCACGTTTGAGTGGTAAATATAAACTGTTGCAGGTAAAGACAGGTACATGTGTAACTTTAAGAATGTAAGTTATAGTCCCTTTAAGTCCTCCTGTTCAGTATGTTTTAGGCCAGGCTCTGCAAACACCCCTAGATACAACTTTGATTGCACAACTAACCTGATTATTTATAGGAATATTAATCACAGCAACAACCCCCTCAAAACTGGGTGACGAATTAAAGGACATTAAAAGCTCTCATTTTGCATACTAAAGTCTCTTTTTCTTACTTTCTATGTACTTGGCCTATGAATGCATTCTTTAATTGGACTGTACATTTTTAGAGGAAAGATTGGATTTGATTTTCTGTTTACATTAGCACCTAAGAGGAGGACCTCATTCATCATTGCAACATTGTAGCAATACCTGCAAACATTGAGGCAAGTGATACAACTCGATACACTAGATTGAGCCAACAGTAGTTCTTTTCCCTTACACTTTCAGGTTGACGCCATTCAAGGAATCAGTGCTCTCTGGGACTTCAGCTTTTCCTGTAAAAATGTTTTAAATAATTTTATCCAGCAAATTAGTGAAAAAATTCATCAGGTTCACTGGGACATCAATGGGAACAGTAATAGGCCTTTTAATATTACTGTTCAGTGAATACCCATGTTATGTCTCAGGGTTTAGCTGCTGTATTTGGGAGCTTCTTTGGGCCCTCCAGCTCTTACACAATAACCACATCCTGTTTTACAAACAAGACCATTCTTCTTAGCCTCCTTCACGCTGCCCACTCAGACCTTCTGGCCTCTGATGTCAGAAATCACTTCCCAGTGTTTTATACCCCAGTCCAAAGTCCAAGTATCTTGCACAGCTGGGCAAGAAGCAGTCAGACCCAACTGGTTTGCAACATTGTTGTACTCAACTATGACAGAGTCCAGCTGGGACAGAGCCAGTGTTAAATGTCCACAAGTTTCTTAGGCCCCAGCAGTGCCGTGGAAAGCCCCAACATCAAATGAATACACGTGGCTTTGGTTCTCTTTTCCTGCCTTTCTTACTGATCTTGTCATCTAATGCTGCTAGAAAAGGAGACAGAGGACCACCTGCTCATTTCTTGATTGGTATTCTACAGATACCACGTAAAGACACTGTTCCTAATAGGCATCTGAGACAATGGGGCGTGAAGTGTTGTCCTACATACCAGTGCGATCCCACAGACCATTAACCGGTGTAGGTCAGACTTGTTGGGCCTTTTGCCTCAAGAAAATCACAATAACTTCACAGAAAACTGCAGGGTGCAGTTATCACTGTGCTTATGAGCCTTCTTGGTTGGTTTTGGGGGGATTTGTTTGTTTATTTTTGTGGGGTGATGTATCACCAGTGTTACCTTGAAGAAGAAAGAGAATGATTGTAGTCCCACATGAGCCAGAATGAGTAAAAGCCCACCCAGTTATAATGTATTCTAAGATTGGTTGGAATAACCAAGCGCAGTGGGTAGGTAATGAAGTGAAAGGTCCACACGTGGTATTTGCCATTAGTTTGTACATAAGCCCCAAAAGCGTTACTGGTTGTATCCAGAGAAGGCTGCAGGGGATTTGCACACCACAGTAATTACTGCAATACTCAGTGTATGTGAGAAATGGACCATCAGAAGTGTCCTCAAGATCCCTGCTTGGCCTCTAATGGCACTAAAGCTTTTGAAAGTCAGTCAATCCAAGTCTAAGAAGCATGCTTAGCTTTCCTGAGAACTTCTTAACGGTGCTTAGTCACTCAGACTGCAGTCAGGATCGACTGAGCCTTAGCCAAACATTTCCTCGCCATAAATAGAAAGAAGCTTGGAAACATTTCTGGACTAATCTTATTCAGGTCATTCTACTCAAATGTATTGGACAGGGCAGTGTAACCGCAGCTCCAGGTAAGTTTTGGAATCTTTTCTGCCTGCTGGGAAACTGCTCAAGCTTTCTAGACTTAGAGCTGTTGCCAAACAAACATCTGTGATTTTTTTCCCTATGATAATCTGCACTGGTGACAAATCCTAAGGATGACTTCCAGCTACAGGTGAGTTTTTTGATATTTCTGCAGCTTGGTTTGAGTAAGCCATAAGCAAGACATAAATTAAGAGCATGTGTCAATTAGCTGGTCAGCTCCAGGGAAAAAACTACGCTTAGTGCTTGCCATAACCACAACTGGAGGTGAACTGTCTACTGTTTGTAAATTCACCCATTTCAGAAACATCCTGATTGACCATGGCTACACTGATGAGTTTCTGCATCTGGAAGCCTATGTGGCCTTTGTCAGGCACACACATCATGGAGCATCCATAATAAAAGAGCTATGGAACATCATGATGAGCACTCATATGGATGTCATCAGGCTGTATGGACACACGTGACAGAGAGAGGGCTTATCCGGCTGCTGCAGAGTCTGCACCAACATTCCTGTGTGCTCAGCTGGGGTCAGCAAATAGAATGACAGGTGCATACATTGGTTATTGAAGTATGTATTTGCAGGGTTCTGCAGCACTGACCTATGCAACCGGTATAGCAAATAACATACAAGTGCCCATGTAGCTGTCGTGTGGAGCTGAAGCATGGCAGAAGAAAGGCATGGCTGTCTTGGTAGAGTTCAAGGAATTGTTGCCAGCTGAGCCCTGTGGGTCTCTGACTGCTGGCCACTACCAGTGCTATGTGACAAGAGGGGAACAGCTGCAAGGCACGAACAAGGGAGAGTACATGAGGCAACAGGGAGGAATGACAGCAGCACTGCACGATGGAGACATGAGACTTGAGAAAGAGGTTGTGCAGCATTCTCCTCAGTATCTAACGTGCTTCTTTGCACCTTTGTCCCACCACTGTCACCCTGGACCAGACAAAAGCAGTGTCAGCTATTAAACTGTACACTGAAATTTACTGCATCTAATGAAAATACAGGTATTACTTATCTTTTGACCAATTTAGATATTAATCTCAATGACACACAGACCATTCAAAAAAGGGTTGTACTTAAGCATCCATCTTTTTTCGTGAAATAGAAGCTCTTGAAATAAAGATAAAGGAAATATTTAAGAAGGATGTTAACACTACATTTTTTTTTTTTTGTTTTCAAATTTACTTTCATTCTTTTCAGCCATGTTTTTAGTTCCTGAGGCTAGATCATTCTAGCAGCATAGACTGACTGATTTGGCTCCAGCCAATCCTTTCTTTTTATCACTGTCTGAAGCAATAATTTATTTTTCTGCTTATCCAAATCTTCTTTGGCCAGTGCAGGCACTTAATCAATTTCATTCTTATGTTATACTGAAAATGCACAGTTCTCTTTGGTTCATGTAATCTGTTGATTTTTTTCTGCTATGTCACATTTTAGTTGTGTTAGGAATAAAGGTGTTTCAACCCAAACATCTACTCTGCTCTCCTGCCTCATGCTTTTGCTTACAACAGCTTCCTCAGTTGTCCTGTACCCTTCAAGTTATTCTTTTGTGCAGTCAAAACAGTTTTGGTGGCAGTATTTCCTCTTTTTTGTTCATGATTTCATTATTTTCTAGGGTATAGTGCATAAACAGTCCTAGGAGCAGGGTTCACAGTTCAGGATGCTGCCCTTCCAAGCAGATACCCTGTAAGCTGCAAAGACCTCCTTCTGTCACCTACTTTCTTTGTGAAAAAAACCCTGGTATGTAAAAGAGAGGATAGATTCTCTTCCAGGACATTTTTCTCTAGGTTGTGCCTACTCATTAGGTGGAAACTGAGGTGTCTGAATTAAATTTCTCATTTTCTTGTCACAAATAAGCACCACCAGGTCTATGGCAGCCACAGAATGAGCAGTTTTGAAGTGCAGTGTTGTACTTAGGCTCATAAAATTCACATCTGTTATACTTTGGATCTAATCCTTTGTCAATTTATTTAATTCCTTACTAATTATAGTTTTTATGGATACATTTTTGTGTGTGAGTTGATTTCATAATAGTTATCTCAAACTGAAGGGGTTTCAGTCTCTATGTTTTTAGGAAAATCATTACTCAGGTACTGTTAGTGGATGGTAAAGATTTACAGGAGGAGCAGGTAATACATATATTCAACATTTAAGTTTGCTTAATGTGTTATAGTTGTTCTTTAGATGCCAAAGCAAAATTACAAATAATGACACTAAGGAATCTCTGATTTTAACATTATCTGTGCCATGACTTCAACCTGTAATTAACCTGATGTTTCCTTCAATTCAATCCAGGCACCTTCTTAACAGTATGTGTGAGATTAAGCTACATCACACTGTTTACTCCACTGACAGAATGACATGCTCGTTACCTGTACATAACTTGCGTCATTACTTGCCTTTTATCCTATTGCTTCTGTGATTCCATCCATTCTGATGGATATTTGAGACTTATTGATGTAGCATCATATTAGCACAGAATAACCAAGGTAAGAAGGGATCTCTGGTGCTCATTGGCCCAATGGTCTACTCAAGTCATAAATTAGATCCAGCTTCAAAAGTCAGAGCATGTTGCTCACGGTCATGTCTAATTTTTGCATACCTCCCAAGATGGAGATTCTGTAACCTCTGTTTTCTTGCCTTATTATAAAATAAAATTAAAATTTCACATCCCATGTGCTGCATTTCTATTTACTCAGTTTTACATTAATAGCAAGCCTAAGCCAGTATTAAAACCTCAGACATACAATGCTAGTCAGAACAGGTTTTTAATAACTTAAGGCTATTATCCATCTGGAAAAATATGGGCCAATACTTTACTGAAAAATGAATATTGTTTCATATGGATTTATCATACACATTTTATAGTTTTCAGTCAAGTATAAAACCAATTCTTCTTATTACAGTGCTACTTTATGTCCTGTGTGAAGTAAATATGAAATACAATCTGTCTCCCTTAAAAGACAGCAAAATATTAGAAGTGAAATCAACAAAAGCTTTATAAAATAACCAAATAAAGATGAAGTATGAGTGTCTGCCAAGTGAGGACGGTTCTTTTCTAAACGAATTAAAGTTAAAATACAATGGACAAAACTAGTTTATCCATTCTGAAAACAGAATTATAGTGGTGCAATGTCTTTCAAATATAATGAGCTGTTTATATACAGTATTTTGTGTGAAGTATAGCATTTCAGATGGGGTCTTTCATCAGCAAGTCATTTAAAGTGATTGTCCACCACAAGAAAATAAAAAAACTACTTTTTTTTTTTACTGTCATTACAATGCATTAGTTGCAAGGTCTGTCGTACACTAGTTTTAACAATTTAGACAAGTACTCATTTAGACTACCAAAACATTAGGCCTTTGTTAAAAATGGCTGTTATTTCACTGATGTTTTTTCTTCTTGCTTTATATTAAAAGCAGTGAATTACATAAACCACAAGGCTAAGCACTCAAGCAAGTGGACAATCCCTTTAAAGATGTTGAAGCTAGAAGACCCAAAATGCATTGATGCTTCATTTAATTGTAGGCTTTTGTTTTTTTTAATACAGTTATTTTCATCCATGTTATCATTTTTCTGTGAACGTAAACCCTTCTTCAGTATGACAACACCAGATATACATTTAAATTTTATTATTAGCTCCATCCTGTGAGAAAATTTCAGATATAAAGACAATTAAAATATTTACCATAAAAATACAAGCATTCTAACATGCATTCTAGCATGCTCTTAACTTCATTATAAACGCAGCAAATAGTACCTCTTTGTGCATCTTCCCCCCCCTCCCCCCAACCAGTGAGACAGGAGGTGAAATGCAAGGACAGCTGAGACATTTCAAAGAAAATGCTGGTGTGCTCCAATTTAAGAACAACATAATAATCTGAAATTAACAAGGCAAATAATTGTTTCAGAGAAAGGAAATGGGTAACCAGGCAAATGGATAGGAGAAGCCTAGAGGATGCAGGACAGATTCCAATGTATTAAAGTAAATGATCCTGACAATTCTCATTTCTCCCATTCTTTAAAATTTTTTAGGTTCTGTCCCAAGACACTAGTCAGTGAGCTTCTTGAGTTGGCTTTAGGTCCAACTGGTGACTTAGCCTAAGACTTTTTGAAGTCCTAATTTAGGCAATTGAACTTTGACATGTAGCAGGTGATTGCAATAAAGTCTAGAGGAAATTGTAAGCTTTAACTAGATCAGCTCAGCAAGCACTATAGTGCATGCCATTGTCATGACCAAAATTCAGACCTATTGCTGGGATTGGGTTCAGCAACTTGATGAATTATCACAGTTTTCAGTTTTATTTCAGGCAAGGTGTGTGAGAAGTCATTAATATCTGCTCCTTCAAATCTCCCTGTGAGTCAGCATCCCTTCTGCTGTAGCACTCCAGTTAAGCCTTGTTCCAGCGTCAATTAGGAATAGCCAACATTTATTAATTATATCTGTATTTTATAGTCCATTACCATATAGATGCTCAGTTTGAAAAGATGTTTCCTGAGTAACAGTAGGAGAAGAACTTGGCACAGAGGCCCTCCCTCCTTAGGCAAGACAGACAGGTTAATGGGAAAAAAGAGATTGCCTTAATTTTAGCAACTGGAGATTGAGATACACACACGAGACGAGTTGTGCTGGTTTAGTTGTGCAAGTCTTTGGTACAGTTTGTACTGCTGCGTGCAGCTATGCCTAAATTACGATCTGCAGTAGAAGCTGTTTAATTTGCATTAGATTTGGATCTCTCCCCTTATACAGAGAGCAAGTAGCTTCCCTGGAACAATGTTGAGGTGCGTCTGGAGGAATCACAGAGGCTGCTGGCACAGTATGAGGTTATCCACAGCCCTGCCTCCCAGCTAGGGATTGGAGATCCATTTTCCCTCTCCATGACCAGCCCCACTCCCTCAGTCCTTCTCCTCAGCACACAGCTCCTTGTGGAGCCTGAGTGGCCCTTACTTGCATTCTGAAGGTTTTAAGGCAAAAATGGCAGCTAAGCTTTTGAAAAACACTCCAGCCTAACTAATATCCCTATCACTTCCCCATCGCTCCGAGTATCTAATGCCAGGTTGGTCAGGGCTTTGAGCAAGCTGGTCTAGTGCAAGGTGTCCGTCCATGACAGATGGGTTGGAACTACATGATCTTTGAATTCCCTTCCAACCCAAGCCATTCAGTGTTTTTCTGTGATAATAAATACTGAACTGCACTAACTCTGGGCCATGAAGGTTTCATTGTAAAGATGGTTTAATACATAGTCAGGGCACTGTGTGAGGGCTGGTGGCTCTGTGGGTCATTGGTGGCTGCTTATGGGAGTCCATTGGAGCAGAGCCTGGAAGCCAGGGCATGACATACCCACCAGCCAGGAGTAGGCAGCCATGAGGCCCTGGGGCAGCCCCAGACCTGGGCACCAGGAACCTCCGTGGGGATGTGCCAAGGCTGGGCTGGGACATAGGCCTGTGGCTGGGCAGGGCCATGGCAAGCAGGAAAATGGCCTTGCTGCAGCATTTCTGGGGCCGGAGTTGATGACTCCAGGTGCTGACATGGGGTCCTGTGTCATGGAGAGCCCTGGGGGCTGGCAGGGACAGTCAGAGCTGGGAGTGGCCCCAGGGCTCTGGCATTTTTATGTCTACGTCTAGAGTAGCAATTCATATCTGAAGAGCAGTCTTAAGTTATGTCCCATGGAAATGTTTGTCTATGTCACGAATATCTTCATCTAGAAGTCCAGCAAAAGCAAATTTTTCTGACGATAAAGATGTATCCCATAAATAAACATTACATCAATTTACACTTTTACGTCATGGTAAAGTATATGTCTAATAGATGGATTCCTAGTGCCTGTGACTTTGGAGCTTTCAGGTATTGGCAGATGTATTGAAAAGCTGTCTTCTCCCCAAAAAAGCATATTAGGGTTTTATCATAATGTAACTTCAGCTCTACTGAAATGGAACATACAAGCATTAACAAACATTGCCTTAAACCCCTCTGTATATGGAACTGTTCACATAATGCTGAAGAATAACACTTTGTTCCTCACAATTTTGAAAGCATGGTATCTTTGAGCTAAGTAAACGATTAAGTGAAATAAGTTTATCTCGCTGTTATGAACTGCGTAGGTTCTTGTTACTGCTATCCAGTTCTGCATTCAGCACTGTAACTCTCACATGTCCTATGCAGCTTGGTTTCTCTCAGTCTCTACAGAGAATTATGTGAGCAGTATAATGCTTCCCCTTGGTAGTTTTCTTTGAGGTGGAGAGTCAGCTGCACATATGCGCTGCTGTATTTTTGTACAACAGGAGGTATGAACAAAGTGTTATGCCTTACACTTCAAGCAGAAAATGATATTTGTGATGATACATATTTCAGGAAAACTGTAAATTCAATTTCGTGAAGAAATAGAAGTTTGTTTAACCAATATAGAAAAAGCTTTCATTAATGTGAAAGCAGAGAGAAATTTTTCTTCCGTGAACACAGAGTAAGTAAATACACAAACACCAATGTTGTTTAAACAGATTTTCCCCACAGAACTCTTGCTACCCAAAACCTGTAGGACAATTCAAGCAGTGAAATTTATGTTAGAAGTAAAACATTCTATAATTTAATAGGAACAAATTATGCTCATGTATTTTCATGCTGAAAAATATAAAAATTAAACAAATTAAAAGAAGAGCATAAATAGACAAAAGCAAGATTTTGCATTGCTTTTCATACATTTGGAAAATGTTCGTAATCTACCACTATCTAATATTTAGTTTCTAAAGTAATTATGAGCATTGTGTACTGTCTGTGTAATAATCATACAACTTTAAACAGGATTTAGATACCCCACTCTCTCCAGTCAGAACAAGATGGATATTTCTCTTGGATTATACAAAGTGTGCAAGTGGGTGAAAAATAGTGAGATCTGGAGGTCAGTGACTTCCAGATCCGGTGGATTAACAGAGAAGAACATCCCGAAACTGAAGACCCTTTGGTGGTCTCTTCTTTCAGCTCCTTCCTGTTTGAATGTGGAATTGAGTACTTCAGCTGACCTCAGCTGCACAGTATCACATGAGTGAGAGCTATGCCTAGGGCTGTGTAACCCTCCACTCCCCTATATATTTTAATGCATTTTTCACTTAGATTTGATTTATTCAACACTTATACCCCTCAACTCTTCCTTTTATTGCTCTAGTTTAGAAGTCCTATTCCTTTCATGTGACCTAAGTTAGGCTTAAAAAGGGGGAAAAATGAGGGGAATTGTGTCTTGTGTTACATATAATTATCACTTTTCTCATAATGTATGAATTTCTTTTCCTTCCCAACACAGAGTACACACTGTAGCAAAAAAAAAACAACAACAAAAACCAACAAAAAAACCCCCAACAAAAACACCCACTAATAGAAATTAAAATAATGAATCTGAATTGATATACCTTATACATGGAAAACTTAAACATCAGAGGAGATAGTCTTGAAAGAAAAGAAGAGCACTGTTTCTTTCTGAAGTATCTTTGTACACATAAGAACTATTTTACATGTCTGAGGTTACTCTAAGAATATTTGCTTTCTTGACCTTATGCTGAGAACAGCCTCAAGGTGAAGAATTTGTCTTTAACAGAGAAAAACCCCTCTAAAAATAAAGTGAATAACCCCCACCCAGCTTTACTGTCTGGAATAATTTAGTGAAATGTAGATTGTCAAAATAAAGGAAAACTTGCTTTGTTTTATTTAGGCTTTAATAATGTCCATCTGATCAGCTATTATGTAAAAAATAGTAACTGAGTAGACCTGTGTAAAAGAAAAAATGAAAGCTAAAAAAACCCCTCAGATATAAGTAGTAACTTCAAACTAATAATAATGTTTACAAAATATTCCAATATATTATTAATATATGCATTTACATCTATTTATTAATGATCTTGAAAAGACAGTTTATGGCATCTAGGTGAGAGGACTAGTTAGAAGACTTCACAAAACTAAAAAGAGCCATATGATCAGCAAAATGAAATGCTTGCAAATTAATATATACAGTGGGAAAATTTCAAATGAAAATATGTATATTGATTTTCATGTTTTAAATTACCAGCATCATGCCTGTAGAAAGCTCAGGGAGAAGCTATGCTTGGTAATAGCAAACCAATGGAATATATTTCTAAATTTCTAAAAAATACTGATGCATATTGGATTGAGAGTGAACTTTATAATTCTAAACATTACTGTGAAATGAAAATAGGTAGGGAGAGTCTGACTTGTTTAGGAGAATTGTAGAGTAAGTCTACATCACTGAGGAAAGAGATGAATCAAGGAGTAGTTATACACAAAGGATAGTGAAAAAGAGAAGGTTATGAGGGGTTATGAGAAGGGGATGTGTCTACTTTATACTTGGTATAAAAATGGAAAAATGGAAAATGGAAAATATTGAATTAAGAGGTAAAAAATTAAAAATTGACAACAGGCTATATCTCTTGTACTACACCAAGTGAAGAGGTATATTTAATGGAAAAAAAAATTGATCAGTCAAGAGCTGTGAGAGATTTTTGAAGATGTTTGGATGATTAATAAGAACATCCACTGATAGTTAGCTGACAGCTTTGAAAAACGTTGCATATAGTCACTCATGACCAAATAATCAAAATTTTGCTGGAGTAAGAAAGGAATTGCTTCTACAGAAGGATCAGTTGCATTTCTTAATTTTGGAGGTTTTTTCTAACTTCCTGTCCCCAATATTGTCTGCTGCCAGACACAAGATTATATGGAACACTGATATAATTATTTTGGACCAATTATATGGACCACATTTATTTATTTTTGTCATAGCTGTTTTACTTTTGGCTGAGTTTCTTTCCGTTTACAATATTTGTAAGTGTCTAGATCTCTTTATTGTTAGCAATTCCCTGATTTATGAAATTTCCCTTCATATTTTGCAACAAGCATTTCCCATCCTCTAAACAATATTAATGGGACAATTCATCACTTTCTAAGTAATATAAATTTGAAAAATTCCTTGAATTGTTTGTATGTGTTTGAGAAACCATGTTGAACTTATACATATTGCTCAGTGTCTGACCTTTAAAGACTTACGAATATTTGGACAAGAATCCTGGAAGACATTCAAGCAGCACTTATGCCTGGACATCTTTAGGAAATTTTCAGTGTGTACAAAGAAATGGCTGCTTCTGTGAAATATTTGCAGTATTTCAGGATTGAAAGGAGTTATGAAGGATGTGCACTTTTAACTCAAAAAGCCATTTACAGACCACTAAATGTACATATAGTTCTTTAAATATCCTTTGCTGTATTATAGGCTTAACATGACCATTCAGATCCATAATCTTAACAGCATGTGTGAGTTTTTCTGCTGTGTTGAGATTTGAGAGTGAGCACTTCCCAATGGTAGGATAACTCACATAAGAAATTCCTGCCACTGGGTATGACTGAATTCAACACAGATATAAAGCAGGAATTACTCCATCATTTTTCAGATACTAGAGTGGCACAGACTATAAAATCCCTAATCAGAGAGATAGAAAAGTTGTTTTTTCATAGGTGTGTTGACTGAAGTCTGCAGCTGTCACTGGTCAATTGCCCTGGAGTAGTTCAGGGTTGCCCAGGGCTTCAGTCACACTCAACATGAACATCTTAAAAGCAATTCCTTCCTTACCCTGCAAGTAAAACTCAGTGTTTAGGTAAAAGCTAATGTGCTACCAAAGGAGAGGACCGAAAAAAATGTTTACTCCCCCAAATGCCTTTCTACCAAACAAACTTCTCTTCTGGACTGAACTGTCCCTTGCTCTCAGATCTGGCAAAGGAATGAAAAAGTGAGAATTTGTGTTTAAAGGAAAAGCATTGAAGAGCTTAAACTCACTATGAAAGTAGGAATCCCCTTGAGTTTTTTGTGTAACACATCAAATAAGAAGGGCCAAAATAGAGTACAGTCAGTTCTCCTGGGGAGAGCTCAAAGAAGAAATCAATTCTCTAGCCACCTGGAATCCCCTATCAAAGTGAAATACACCTGTATAGGCCAGACATGCATTACAGTCAATGATGTGAAGACCCAAAAAGTCAGGACAATTACTTCTGATGCTTGCTGTGAAAAGATCTTCCATCAAGCCTAATACTCTGCTAGTCCATACACTCTGATTAAGACAAAATAAAACAAAGTCTCTATATGTGTCTATACATAGCCTCCTAACACCATTTGAGATACAGCTCTGATGGGAACAGGTACCAGTCAGGACAATGATTTGTGAACCTGTTGGTATCCAAAGGCAGTTGGGAGGAAGATTCAACTATTGCATGCTTGAGCATGGTCAGTATGAAAGGAGGCATTAACAATTCTCAGCAGTAATATCTCTCTGATTATTAGTGTGTCTTTGCTAACTTTAGTCAGCCATGAAGAACATATTTAATGATGGTGAGATGGTGCATAATGATGTAGGTCTGAAATTTTTAATAGAAATTCTCTGTGTGACAAATGATGTATTAACTTTAACTTGGACTGAGTCTTTAATATCCGGCTCAGTGAAAGAACCTCAGAAGTCTTATGGGTAGTACCAAATTTACAGCCAACTTTCTCATTAGAGTTTCACCATTTTGATCTTGCAAGTGGTAAGGAAATGAGTGAATTCTGAGGGGTGAATAGCCTCCCCAGTCTGTGGTTTACTTTCCTAAATATACCAAGAGACCAGTGTGGTAGTTGTTGCTCTCTCCACACTGGATATTGTACTTCACTTATCTGCAGTTGAGAATAATATAAAAAGAAAACTTTTTTGCCTAATAAAACTTCCTTTCCTTACATAAGATATTAGGAAAATGCACTTTTAAAAAAGATAATGTGAACTTTACAAAACTGGTGACTCTTGACATTCATGTAATAAATGACTTGGGTTTTTTTTTAATATTGCATTTGCAAGGCTTGTGTTCAACTTTGTAGATTCTGTTCTGAAAATTAGAATTCCATGTCTATTGACCATCTGTGCTTTTTTCTTTTTACTAAAATTTGCCAGATTTATAGATAAAAAAGACTTTCCTGATTGGCAGCAAAACCAATACTAGGTTGGAGATGTGAAAACCAAGACTGGTGTTTTACTGACTCACATATCATGATAATGAACCAACCCCTTGGCACCCTAAGCATAACAGAAATAGTTGGTTTGCCTCTAATTACACTGTTTTAATCACACAGTATGTAAGGAAAATGGAATAAGTGTTTTGATTATTGGCAATGTACAATCTGGTTCGTTTTCCCATTGTCTTATTGGAGCTGTGACAAAACAAAGAAATAAAATGTATATTGTACAAAAATTGATGTGATGTAGCTGACTAAAAGCAGAGAACACAGCTGAAGTGGTGCCCCATGATAAATAATACAACAGAGAAAAGATACCAAAATCTGAATCGAGCAAGTAAACGTTGATATTAGGCTGTTGAAAAACAAGAAGTTTCAATGTCTGTTCCACTCAGGAGAAAGAATGGAAACATGCTCATTTTTACCTCTGAAATAGCAAAAGCCAATCCTTCACAATAATTATTTTTTAATGCTACTGCATAGCAAATATTTTTTTAACTTACGAAACATGAAAGCCAAGATGATCTCAGTAAATACAGACACAATCTTACCACAGGCCACTGCCAAGCCTAATAAAATTCCCGAAAACATCATTCAGCAGTGTATGCCTTTGATAGACACATTTTAGACACCAAACCCATTATCACTATAAAGCTAATAAGTTGTTTGTCTTGAACAAATTTTAAGAGGTCATAATTTATTTTTTGCACACGTCTGTCCGGAAAATAGTCAAAATACCAATAGATAGAGTGCTGGTGTTCATCAGGGCTTTAGCCTAAAACAATAGCTGTAACATGTGTCTAGAGCTCGATTTCTCAAAGCTATGTCTTATTTGCAAATATCATTATTTCAGCATACCAACATTTTGTTAGTAGCCTCCTAGTCTTATCCTAAGTGGTCAGTTACTGAGAAGGTTGCACACTGGTAGCCAACAGATGAAAGGTATTTGGCTGCTCAATTTGGTGGTTTTCCTCTCTTAATTTTACTTAGCAGGTGTTGCACCATTCTCTTGGGAGATACTGAAGCAGGAAAAGTAGGGATAATATACACAGGTACATCTTCTGTGTCCTGGACAGGCTGAGCCATTTCTCAACTTTTTCCCACTGCTGTAATGCATTTTGAGTTCACAAATATTAAACTTCTGAGGGAAGGATGACTTTTGTTTGCAGCTGCCAGAAAAAGAAGTGCCCTTTGTTTGCAGCCTGTCAATAAAATGACCTTTCCCTCCTGCCAATTTATGCTCAAGAAATACACGTGATTGTTTTCCCTTTGCTGCGTGTTTCAAGATCTTCCAAATTTGTTTGATCAATGGTTCAGAAGCTTTCAAACTGACATGAGAAAATACGCATTTTTGCAGACTCATTTTCAGTTGGATCTGAAGCAGCTGAAGCTAGAGATCAGCGAGAATTAATCTGTACTTAATGAAGGAAACTTGCTGAATTTCTATAAATGCTTGCCTATGACACATATCCAGAGTTATATAAGCAGTCTGCCATTTATGCAATCTGCTTTGGCAATATTTATATTTGTATTCAAATCTTCTTCCTTGTGAAAATAAATCAAAACCTTGTAATTGCCTATCACTCAATAACCTGCCTTTTGGAATGCTACCTCAAAGACAACAGCAGGCTTCAAAAGCTGCTATCAGGTTTTCAGAGTTGGTGTAGCCAGCAGTACTTTCTTCCTGCTATGTTCAAAGCAGATGCTGTCTTTGTCTTTAATGAAACAATGCAGATGACCCAAAATGTCATATAACTGCAACAAAAATTTATAAAGTAACTTCAGATGCATTCTTGCCTGTGTGGCTACGTGGCAGGTACAGACATACTCAAATGATTTTTGCCTGTACTCCAAGTTCTCTGGCAATCACATGGCCATATTAGCATGGCATTGTATCCAAGCTACAAATCTCTGCTAAGAAGCAGCATATGTTATCCTGAGCACATGTTGCATGTTAGCATTGTGATACTGCTTCTTATCCGCATCTGAGCAGCGTAGATCTCCTACCAATCTCTACTTTCTCTGAAGATCAATGCAAAAATTGACATTAGGCCCTCTGAAATGCTCCATACTGACAGCACATTTCCCATCAGCAGTATCTGTTATCTACTGTTGCACTGGGTAATGGCCAAGACCATCTACAATGAAAGCTTGTGCATGTTATACTCTTGCCTGCATGCAACCAGTTATGCCAGCTCTGTATATCTTAAGAGCTTTTGAAAAACACCTTAGAAATGACTGCCTGCACTACCACACATGTTTTTTGAGTGACAGGAAGCAGGGATCAGATTTTTAGGTGATTTTATAAAAGACTGCTTGTCTTCTATACAATAACAGCCATCCACTAAGGTGACTGATTTTTGATAGATTTTAGCAAGTAGCATGCTCCATGCACAGGATGGGTTACTTGCCTAATTTGCCAAGTCAGGAGCCATGGTTGAATTACATGTATTACATATTAGTCAATCTACACTTCCCTATCAATCTCAAATCTAAAAATCTACATTATGTAAATTTCCTGAAAGCTAGGACACCTGCAGAACGCATAAATCTCATTTCCTCACAGAGGGTAGGTTATACATCAAAGACAGAGTAGTGACCAACAAAGGTGAAGTCCCTTAGAACCAAAGAAAAAAGTTGAAGAGGATTTTTACCAAAAGGTACATGCATGAAGATCAAATGTGGGAACAGTTATAGCAGGGTAAGCTGTTGTGCTGGGGTAAGTTTGGGTGGTGTCTCTGAGCCCCTAGTAGCCTGTGACCAGCAGTTGGATCCCTCTCGCCTTACATGTGGCATCTCACAAAGATGTGCTGTCCTAACTGTGCCTCTCAGCTGTGTTTTGATGGGAGCCATGCTGCCCTTCTGCCCTCTGGCAGCTGCACCAGGACCACTTCCAAAAGCATCTTAAAACATTACCAGCTTACTCAGTAATTCAGGGGTCAAGCCAGTGTTGTTTGCAGCCAAACATGTATTTAGCATAGGCTAAGTGAACCTTTGCTTTCAGGCAATTACAGCTTTGATGCAGTAGCATCCTAAACTAACTCTCCATTCTTTTCACTGAGTCAATGGTCTTTTGCTGCTGCTTCTGCCCAGAGTGTTCTGGTAGCCTCAGCTGCACAAACTCTTACTTGAATTTGCTTCCTGCTGGCAAGCACTTAATCACATGGCTCTTCAGTGTTTGCTCTAAAAGACGGCAGTAAGCACTCCTACAGGTGGGGAAACACCTTTCCTCGGAAGTTGCAGGGAGCACCCTTCAACTTTTTATTGCAGCCTCTCAGGTGAGAGTGCTGCCAGAATTGTGAATGTTTCTCCCTCACTGCATTTCAGTGCTAGGTGCCAGTGATTTAAGGCCGATCTTTGAGGGCATAGCTCTCAAACAAACACGGCCTGTTGCATTAGGACACAATTCAAAAAGTTGCTCAACTGTTAGTTACTGGTTCGGGTAAGAACTGATGAAACATGATGCAAGTATTTCTAGTCCCTGGAGCTGACTTTGCCTTAAACAGGCTGGATTACCTGGGCAGCTACATGGAGAGGAACAGTAAACAAAGAGGCAGTAAACATCATAATCCTAAACAACTCCCAGTAGCATTTACCAAGATTACAGTCTTCCCTCCCTCCCCCCGCCCTTTCAGGGTCCATCTATCAAGGCATGCATTCTCTGAGTGAGTGCTGGTACATCTGCTTATTAATGGCATTTTCCATATTCCTACTCAGAGCTATATGGCACTGAACAGCTGTCTTGTTTGTGCCTAGTGTAAGGCCTCAGAATGAGATTTTGTGCCAAAATACAAGGGTATGTGAATTACCACAGGTATCAGGTATGCCCTGAAAAATGCTATGAGATGCTCTCTCTACTAATTTAAAATCCTTTAGCACCTTCAGGCCTGTGACCTGAACTCAGGCTCTGAACAGCTGGGATGTTAGGCGGAAGCAGATGCCAGTGGATGGAGAAAAATGATGTATCCATAGTGCAAAAAGGAGCATGGTCCACACTGTAGTCGTATCAGCACAGTGTCATCCCAAACTCATTGGGCTTGCTAAGACGTAAAGCTTATTAGTTCATGCACATTGGCTTCCTTTCACAGGCAGGCTGCTTCCTGAGGCTAAACCAGCATGCTGGCACGTGTGCTGCACCATATTGTCACACCAGCTCATTTGGCAGAGCTCAGACACTCGTGCACTCCTCTCCTTGTGCGCTGCAGCTCCACTCCAGGTAGCTGGGAGGGTAAGTAATGACTGAGCAGTGGCTCTTTACACCAGGACATGAATGGTGCTGGTAAGCATCTGCAATCCTGCCCTCGCTGTCTTTAAAAGTCTAGTCCTAGATGAATGTAGGTTTCCAGAGTTGATAGATACCTGCAGGATGACCAGATGACCGCCCGAATAGCCCAAGACACATTTTTGTGGACCACTGATACAGCTTCCTTTACAAGATGTGAATGATGCTCTCCCAGCTCACACTGATGCTCTCACAGTAGGAAGGTGTGAGTGCATACATCCAGACAAAGTGATCTTCCATCAACACATCTCTTAATGAAAGACCCACATTACTGTTAGTCTCATGAAAATACACACTTTTATAATAATTCCTAGACCTTTACTTTCCTTTTCTTTACAACCTCATTTATGTTTGTTCTTAATTGTGCTTGGGCTTCTTCATTATCTTCCATATCCTAGCAGCCATGACTTTAGCAGCTAACTGCTTGATTACTTTCTTCTTGGGAACTAGATAGAACACCTGCTTGTTCAGCAACAGGAGACTCTATGCCTACCATAGCAAGTAGGCTAGGAGTGCACTATCCTTCAAAGACTACTAGCCAGGTAAATAAAACATATAGAGTCCAAAATCCACATACTGAGCCATGAGATCTTCTCCCATATTTCTCAAATCCTCTTCTCCCAGGCCTCTCTGCTCCCTTGGAGACCCTTTAACCCTGACAGATAAATTGCGTTCCTATAGCCTATTTCCCTCCCTCACTATTCTCAAACCAGCTCTAGGAGCTCCATGCCAAGATGGCATTTTGCCACTCCTGAACTGAGCACTACTATTTCAAAATTTTACTTCTTACTGCTACTGAAAATTTAGTTTTGGACCAGGAATATGGTCAAGTATGTGTAATCTTTGTGTTTGGGTCCTAACAGCAATACTGTATCATGTAAATGCTTTTCATTTCTTTTCTTTTTGTTTTCCTCTTTTTTTCTCATTACTTGGTCTCTTTTATCTTTCTTCCTCATGTGTAAAATTAAAATAGAGATTGCTTCTGAACTTTTAGAAACCATGCCCCCCCCCCCAAAAAAAAACCCCAAAAACACCCAAACAAAAAACCCTAAAAATCCTTCCATACTGTTAATGTCACATCTGCAAAAGAAGATACAAAAAACCTCTACCACCCACTTTTGGTCAATAAATATCATTACTGCAAACAAGCATGAGTTGTAGGAGCTGAAGAAATCAAGATGCGCTTTTGACAGGTTCATTTGGCAGTGTAGGAGGTATTCTACAATTCTAAAAATATGTTCTATTTTCACAGACATTTTGAGATGTCTCTGTAAGTTCTCTTACAGAAGATGGCCCAGGGCCCATATGGTACAAGTCAATCTGACAGATGTTATATAATAACCTTTCTTGATTAAACTAGTACAAGACATTCTCTTCTCACCAACCAAATAACAAGAAAGAAGGAACCCATCCATTCTGAAATTAAACACCACCAACTAGATAGGCATGATAGGGCTAGAGACCTTGCTATAAAAATGTTCTGTTCACGTTTGGGAAATCCTTGTCCCTCTATGTCCCCTCTATAGGAGGGGCCCATCACCAGAGGAGGTAAAGTAACAAACAGAACTCAGTAGGTCAAGAGCTTACATCCATGCCATTAATTTGAAAGCCAGATTAAGGAATAGTAATATACACCAAAATAATTCATTAAAAGGAAAGCAGTAGGAAGAGAGGGACACATTACAGAACTGATAATAATTTAATTACTTTGCACAGAGAAACTGAAAGCAACTCATTTACAGAGAAAATTTGTATGATTTTTTTGGGAGTAGAAAAGGTCATCAAAGATTTTGTATCAGACATTGTAGAAATAGGAATCAGGTATATTTTGAAATATATAGCTCATATATTTTGAATATGTTATCGGTACATACGAAGGACACATTGGAATATTTTCCCAAGGGAATTTGCTGAAGAGGCCTTGGGCATGCAGCCTCTTCTAGGAGCTCATTATGAATATTGCAAAATAAAAAAAATACTTCATGCTTTTCTTCATGTTACTCAAAACTGCATCTGAATCTCTAAAGCTGTTGATGAGAGGGAAAAGGATGTAATGAGACCATGCCTATATGGCCAACAAAAAAAGACAATTTAGTTCTGAAACATCTGTGCTGATCATCTAAACTGAACATGAAAGAAAAAAAACCCCCAAAACTGTCTTTAATGCCTATGGCAGAAAAAGCTTCAAGCTCTTGCACATAGACATTTTATTTTCTTATACCAAATATGCTCATGGAGACCGAAGTTTCTGCTTTTCACTCATTTTTGAGTTGTTAAAATAGCTTTAAATATTTCAATGTAATTTATGTGTGCAGAGCCTCACCACATTGTGTTATGATTTGGAACTAATTTTGCAAGCCTGCTTTTTTTTGGTATTTTGTTTATATTAGCAGTCATGTGGGGATGACTGTAATTCATTATGTCATGAATACATTTTTACAAAACTGGATCTTTAGTCTGGATCCAGTAAGACTGAAATCAAAGGACATTTTATACCATAACGCTTTTCTTGATCTAGAGGTTTGTTATGTTTTAGGGCTTCTTTCTTTGCTTCTTTCTCTCAGAACAGTAAAACATCCTGTCTTGTTTAGCTGGTAAAAAATGTATGCTTATGTGAACACAGCAACCTCAGATACTGAGGACAGGACAAAAAAATCCTCTGGTCTGGTGATACAGCTCTATATCTGTGTCAGGGTTGTCAGTCACTCTCAATTTCATGCTATTTATTCTGATGTAAAGGCATTTAAACATGTAGGAAGGCTCCCATTCATTTTATTGGTCTTGGCATGCTTGCCTAAGTCTCAGCTGAAGCAACAATCTTCTGTTCATCTTCTATGAAATTAGAATTGGTCTCATTGTACCAAAACTCCTGGGAACTAATTACAAGTCTATTTTTATGGTAAAACAAGCATATTGAAAGTTTACAAATTGGGTGTATGTTTACTTTCCTTAGCTCACTACTGTGCTCTGGATTACTGTTCCCACATGTAAACAGCATCGCAAATATAAATTGCTTAAGTGGCTTCCCTGTTTTCAGAAACAGCTGTTCAGTGTGCTGGTTACTCCAGCTTTTTTCAAAAACAGATACTAGCCCCCTGAACTAGTTCTCTTTCAAGTGAGTAGCAAAGAGGAATACTGCAGTAATTTTTTTGTTTCATTAATTTTTTTTTATTTTAAAGTAAGTGTCCATTCACAAAATGAATACACTAATGTTGATTGACCAAATCAAAAAATCATGGGCCTAAACTGAAGCGCTCAAGAGTATGTGTCAGTTGTGCTTAATGCTAATCCCGCGCTTTAGTATTTTGATAAGCAGAGTTCTAACACATCAGCTTTCCCTACATCCTTGTAAATGGATGAGGATAAACTTGATTCCTTGTACTCACAGGCCATATTGTGAGCCCTGAAGTATGCTTTTGACATTCTTAGAGAAGTGTTTGTTTTGGGTTTGGGGTTTTTTTCAAATGCAAGGGCCAGGTATACCTTTGTTTGTTAAAATAAGAAGAGTTGCACATATTATTTGGTAATACCAGGGGACTAAATTTCAGAGAAACACCGGACACTACGAGAATCATGAAAAAACTACAGATTTCCAGAAGTGGGAAAGAAAGTCACTGCTATATTGCAGATAAGGGAACAAATCATTTGTGTGCATTGTGTCATATCTGTGTGCAAGCAGGGTAAGCACAATACATCAGATACACAAATGCTAAAAGGTACAACTTCTCTGATACCTTTGTATGTCTCTGGCACTCTCCAAACAATAACTATTTTCATCTCCTTTAGCATTTGAGACTATAAAGATCACAGACTGTAGGCAAGAGGCATCAGTAAACATCACCAGTAGAATATTAATTTTTAAGCACTCTAACAGTGTAATATCAAAAATCAACTGTGGCTTTCTCCAAACTAATTTTGTGGCAATAATGATTGTCTATTTTTGGTACACTTATTTTTTATAGAAGTCTCAGCAGCTAGAGAAGTAGTTTTTATTTAGGTGAGAGTTTCAGAGATGAGACAACTGACAATGAAACATGACACAGAGATGTTTGAATTGATGTTAATGGGTGCCTATATGATGATGGAATAGTCCAATGTATATTTCAGCTACTATGACACCAATACACTGTCTTGAGCAAAACAGAAAGTCTAAGCACTTTGGAACAAAGAGCATTATGATTAAAACATTAGAAGGATTAACCCTGATGGAGCTGGGCTTTTCCCTTGATATGGAGGGTGTGGTATACTTGTTTAAACAGGCACTCCTTAAAGTTGTCCCAGTTGTACCTGTGGTGAACAAGCAGGCTTGATTCACCATATTTGTCAAACCTTAAGAAACTATGTCAATAGCAGCATGGATGTTGCCTAGGACTTCCTCTGAAGAGGATTTAACACCAGACATAAACATTAATTTTCTTAGCTATTGATTCCACAGACTTATCAACAACACATTAAGTCTGGTAAGAAAACTCAGTTTTGAGTAGCATTTGCATGGCTCCAATCACTGAAGGAAAAATAAAAACTCTCATTTTATCGGGACTTCAAAACTTTCTACTACTAAGGATTACTGAAGTGGCATGGAGCTGCTATAGATGCCTTCAGGATCATGCTTTCACAACTCTTCTGTCTTACCAGACACCTCTGGCTTGGTAGGGATTGGTCCAGAATACCTGAACTCTAACAAATGGTAGATGATGTTGAAATTAGATACATAATATGGAAACTACTTCCCAAAATGTTAGTGGTAAAGCAAGCAAGCAATAAAAAACTAAAAAAACTTTTTAAAAAGTTCCTTTAGAAGACAGTCCTAACTAGGACTTCAGCTTTGACCCTTCTGCCTTTATCAACTAAAGATGTTACCACAATTCAGTAAAAAAGAAGTAACCAGAGTTTCAAAGCTATTGGAGCGAGGGGGGTTTGCAAAAGTGTCTCTCTGAGTGATTTTGTAAACCCGTAGTCATCCCTGGTGCCTCTCTCTATGCAGTAGATCCTAAATAGCTTTGCTAATATGAGTCTAAGGAACCAGTTTGACTACAAAAAACCAGAAATATTCAGGGGACTGTGATTAAAATTTCATTACTGCTTACTTTATTCCTCATTTTCATTCAAAATTAATGTGAGCTACCTACTCCAGACAGAATATATGTGAACAGGTGCTTTTATAAAGTATTGCTTCATATTTAGATATCAGGTAGCACCAATAAGAAGAGGTAGTAATACTACAGAATAATGTATGAAAGACAGAGGAATTGGCTGCCTTATCAAATGATGGTAAATGTTTTTTCTCATTAGGCAGCAGGTAATTTCAAAAGTAACTCAGCAGAAACCAAGTATTATCTTTATCCCATTCAAAAATTGCGCATTGTGTTTATCCATCATGTTTCAACTCCTATTCTTAGCCTAATAATTCCACAGTTACTACTATCCTCATTTAAACTTTAGATCAACTGTTCTGCTCTATCACCTGTTACATGAATGCAGAACATTTACTCCAAGCTGGTAGTCTGAAATATAGAATTAGAAATAGATCCTGCATGTTATTCTATTTTAAAAAGAAAAATTAAAAAAGTTGTTGTCAGTTGGAGAGCTCTGAACTACAAATTTGAAGCACAAATAAAATTTGAACACCCCCCATCTCCTCTTTATTTCAAAATCTCACACATTCACATCATTTTGACCTTACTAACTTTATTAAATACTCAGTGTTGAGCCAAGCTTACAGTGTGGGGGTTCTATAGTGTGAAATTAATGAGCTGGATGGGATCCCTTATATTTGGGAGGCAGAAGGAAGTTCTGTGGGGAGGTGTGAAGTATACTCATGTCAGTGGAAATGTGTTGTGTGGGCACTGAGGTGCCTTTAAGAGGAGTTCCATAACCTGACATTTTCTTGCTTTCAAGAGTTTTCTATGCATGGATGTCATATTGACTCAGCCTTAACTGATTCAAAGTTCTTCCATACATGAATCTGCACAGTCAGTGGGGAAGTACTCAAACTAAGGCTGGTGAAGCCAGTCACGGGTTCTGACGCCACAAAAAGCTAAATTCAGCAAGCTCACAGTGTACCAACCCTAACCTAGTCTGAATTTGGAGCAGAAATATTCCATTAGTCACCATTTGGACATGATACAGTCTCTGCTACCTGGTAGTGTAGTATGAGTGGGACTAGAAATGTTCAAAATCCTTCATCATCATCTGAAAGCGCAAAAGCTGTATGTACTAAGATTGGGGGGTTTGGGTCTGGGATATTTAGTTTGGTTTTTTTTTTTGTTCTTAACACTGGAGTCTCTTTCCTTAAAATCTTGAACACCAACTTTACTTTGCCATACAGTTCATAACACTTCAGAACGAGTGTGGGTCCGCTAAGGGCATGTGTGTATGTATGTACAACCTACATGTTGAGAAGTATATCTGTGCTCTCTGGATGGAAGTTCATGTAGAATTTTTTAAATTTGAATTCTTTTTAAAATTGTTAGACTTTCACGTAGACTTTGTTTCAGGTGATTTATGAATTTGCCAGAGGAAAGACCAGCACAAAAGTTCCTAAATAGCACCACTATAGTCAGTACATTGTTCAGCTATTGTCTCTCAACTTTTACCTCCTCTTTAACCCCCAAAAGGGAATTTCAAACACAAATACATGTTTGAAAATAAAATATTTCTAAGCACTTATCGAATTAATTTTGCTTTGTTAAACATTTCACAGGAACTAAAGGAAAATTTTTGTGCTTTTATGAATTTCACTTTATTAGCAGATAGGAATAGAAAGGTACTGCAACTTTTGAAATGTTTTGTGCAGATACCTGCAGGATGGGTAACACTCCCTGACAAGAGATTTAGCAACTTTTAACACTAGGTTACAATTATACTTTGATTAAAAACTTACATTTAATTCTACCTCTTTTTCCAGTGAGCACATACCTCAGGTAATCTCATTTTATCACACTAGCCTGATATTCGATCATACTGCAAACTAAGCCTTTGATTGAGGGTGTGGAATGATTTTCCTTTTTGTTCAATTATTCTCAAACTCAGAAAAAAAATTTCTACTTTTGGTTGCAGTATTACTTGCTTGGTCTCTACCCAAAAGGACTTTTTAACATGTTTGACCAGAAATTCACTTCAGAGTGTGAGCATGGGAAAATGTACAGGCATTTCTCATTTAAAAAAAAAAAAAAAACAAACAACAAAACACTGGTGTTATTTTGAACATCTGTACCACTGTAATGGGAAGATATTAGAAGCTGAAATTGAGTGAAAAGCAGTTTCGGTTGGTTTGAGTTACAGACTTTTAGAAACAGAACCCTGCACTTGGTCAAAGCAATTTTTTCTCCACTAACATGGCATGCTGTGATGCTTTATGGCTAGTATGCTAAAGAGCCAGGGGCTAGGGGAGCATTTCTGTGCATTTTCAGATAAGAGCTGACAAAAGAACTTTGCAAAATGGAAAAACACTTATCAACAAAAATTATTTGCCCTTCTCTGAAAATGTTCATTGAAATAAACCATATCCAACTGCAATAATTCTGAATCTTAAAAAAAAAAAAGAAAGAGGAGAAAGTGGTTTGGTTTTAGGTTTTTTTACAGGAGTCAAGGAAGCAATACTGTTACCTGCAATTGATTCTTTCTGTTTGCCAAAGGTGTACTCAGTCGAATTGCTCAGTAATGCTGGATACTGTTTAGGAACGTGGTGATACTGGAGCAGGTCCGAGGTGTGCTGCACACAGACTTCCATCTGACAACCAAGGTGTAAAAGCCACCAGAGTAGGCAACCATGCATCATGCCGGTAAAATTACTCCAGACTCAGGTAACAACAAGTTATGACCAAGGACATGCTTTTAAAATGAGATGCAGGTTGTATCATACTGATTTCTATGGAATTTTTTTATGTCTGTCTTGCAATAAAGTACACAGGGAAAAACTTAGTATAACATGTAGCTCCACATAAGTAAATAAATGTTATTCAAAAGAAGGTAGAGTTGATCAGGAGAACAGAGCAAAAGGTATGAAAATTTTGATCAAGCTATATGAACTGGGTAACAGAATTGTTTTGCTGCCTGAAATTTTAATGAGTCACCTCCAAAGTAAAGGTGTGCTAATGATGTGAAAACATAATATTTCAAGCAGTGCTGACTTCCGTTGCTGTAACTTGAAGTCACTAATTTGTTTAGATGTTGCTGGCAGTATGCAAAATGGCTTAGATGTATATAGGACATAAATATGGGAAGCAGATGGAAGAACACAGAAAAAGCATATTTAAGAGAAATAATTTTTGGAGGAGTTAACTTTCTGCAGCATGATGTGTACTGAAGTTAGGCTGCACTTGTAAGTAAAATAAATGAACAAGGTTTTGCATGGAGAAGAATATAGCAAAATGCCAACAGATTGCTATGGAGAGTTTGGCAGGAGATAAGTGTTGTTATTCACAATAAAAGAACATTAAACTTAGCAATAGCTCTCTGAAGTAAACCTGAAAACTTGCAACTATTCAAAAAATACTCAGAGACTGATTAATAGGACAAAAATAGGATTCCTATGAATTTCAGTGTAACATAGTGTGCAATCATGGAACAGTCTGGGTTGGAAGAAACCTTTCCAGGACTTCTAGTCCAACTCCCCTGCAGTAATCAGGGACATATTCAGGTACACCAGGATGCCAAAAGGCCTCTCCACCCTCACCCTGAAAAGCTTTAAAATTTTGCTTCATTATATTCATTACACATTACATTACTTTTTTTTTTCTCCCCAGCTTCTGGCCTCTGTAAAATTGTGGAAAGTAACTCCTTTTCCTGCATTTTGCTGGGAAAAAAAGCGAACCAAAAAAGTCCTGCAGCTAGAGTGGGTCTAATTACAGGATGTTGTGAGTATATCTTTTATATAGTTTTCCATTTAATTTTGAGTATGTTTTACCATTTGTTTTGGTTTACATTCATGAAGATTTCCATTGATTAATAATGTATTGTTGGAAATATACTGAAGCAAAAGAAGTCTTACGATTGAACTTTGGAAAATTTCTGGGTTTTTACAGATACACTCTTTTCTTACTTTCATATTTCTTTCCATAATAATGTATTCACTTGTTGCAACATAATTGTCTTTTCTGCAGACACAAGCGTGTTATGTACTGTCACTGCTATTTATATCTTATTTACTTTAAATATAAATGACTGTCTAATAATGATAGAGTCATTTTGCCTCTCTGAATCATGGTATCTCTTACTTCAGTAAAGGAATTTTTATGTGACAGATAGTGAGATTACTTCCTTCATTTAAACCAAAATAGACTATTAATAATTTGTCTGAAAGACCTTTACTTCTTCACCAATATTTTTAGACACAACTACTTAATGTTCAGCTCTGTAGCTCTCACATAAGAACATCTTCCAGCTCTCATCTACAAGCGCAAGAGGAAACACAAAAGAGAAGAAAATCAAGGTCATAATTTTTTATCTAAATGTTACATGTGAGAGGATAAAACATAATGGCTCCACTTGCGTGTTGGGTCATCTCAGGACAATCTGTAAAGTATTGCATTCTGATTTCAATATTTTGGGCTGCTTATTCCAGTTTCCTCATGTTCATAATTACACTAGCTTTGAAAACTACTCTTTCATATCTATTGTAATCAACTTAGTCTTAAGATGGACATACCATTCCTCACCGTGCATTCTTGAGAAAATCAAAAGACTATAGATTAACAAGTTTCACAGCATGCAGATAAAATAAACAGCTATCATTTTTCAGGTTTGGTGTTTCAGGTGGCAGATCTGTATGATCATCAGTATTGTGAGTACTGTTCTTCTAACTACCCCCTATTGCATATAAACTCCTTGAATATTAATATTCCAAATCGCATCCAGAACACGGCCATCATTCAAAGAACTATGGCTGGAGGGTCACTAACATCATTAGATTTACAGTTATGAAATGAAATCAGGTCCCAAATCACAACTGGATGCAAGCATTCATTGAAGTTCCAAAATTCCCTGCATCTACTTTAGAAATACACAGCTGCCTTATGAATTTTTAATTTGCTCCTTTTTATTCCAGGCTTTATTACTCTCTGACATTAGCCAAAATACTATAAAAACAGGAACAGATTACTGCAATATATTCAGCTTATCTTTAATTGGTTCATTCTGGAAATGGGAGATTCTCCAGATAAACCTGTATTGTTACAACATGATGCAGTTCATGTTTAATGCAGTGATATAAAGGAAAGAAAACTACAACCTTCCCCATACCATTAAAAGAAAAAAAAAATCAAACTCCAAACCCTTATAGGTCTACTACTAGGTGTCAGTCCTTCATTAAAATATGTCCTTTGATATGCCCCTGATCCTCATGGGAACTCTTATGCTTTATGTCTGCATCTGTGTGGGATTCCCACTGTGAATAAAGGCTGGGTGCATTATTGCTGGGTAGCTACAAGCGTGGAGGTAGCTGAGGGACCTGCATGCCAAGGTGACCTGCAAGTTACTGGGCAGGATCAGGAGGGAGGGGTTTGTCAGTTACCAAAGGCAGAGCCCAAAAACGATGGAGATCAGAGAGCTCCACAAGCCTCTCTAGACTTTACTAGGATTGTCTGGCTTTAAGTAGAAACAACAGAAATTGATCTTTCCCTTGAAAACAAACTTAAAAAATCATTATTATTCTGAATCCATATACCAGCTGGCACAAGTGGAATTCCCTCTTTTGAACATACAATGCCTAGAACTGAGATCAGGCGTGGCGAGACAGCTGTTTCTCCATCCTTCTCATTCATCCATCTCCACTTACAGTTAGTTGAAACTATAATTAAAAGGGGGTTTAATGTAAACCTGCTAGTCACATCAAAATTTGGGATTAGATAATTGGCAGATTAACTGCTGACATGATGACTCCTGCTTGTGTGATCTGGTGATATCTACCCACAAGGTCTGGAATATGATTTAGAAGCTAAATGTAACATGACACTACTTACACTCTGTAAGATTTTTCCAAGGCATCAGCAGCTTATTATAATAACCTTTCTGATGAGGCAACACCTAAATCCAAGTAGTTTCTCTTACTACCTTACTATGACTGGCTCGTGCCAATGCTTATTCTTGTGAGATGGATGGGACACTGTTGAATGGAGGCTTTGCAACGAGTTAACAAATTATGTGTAATTGATTGTGCTTTCCAGTCAAATGTGGCAAGGATTCGTGTTTGGATGTATATAATACACACCACACACAGATGAATAGCTGTGTCATTTAGCAGAGTTCTAGATCTCTTGGCATGAATCCTCATTGCTGGTATGCATTGTTTCCATTATGGTATTATATATTTACTGTCTCTCAACTATTTTCTTTCTTTTTTTTTTAGTAGAAGAGATTTACTCCCATTTACAGTTTGGCATTTTTTAAAACAAGTTAAAACAGTCATCTGTTAGGACTGACTTGTTTTTGATTAGGGGATTTTGTGTTTCTTTGAGGGTTTTTTTTTTGGTTCCCTGGAAAAGAAACACACAAAGAATTTAATGAATAAAAATAATTTTTCATACTCTGAGCTCACTCTACAAAAACCAAGTGGAATTTTACCAAATTTTATAAAACATTCACTTTTGAGCAGAGTAAAGTCAGAGAAAAAAAAAATTCCCCTAAAATGATAGGACCTAATGACAGAGATTTTAATGAACACATATCAGCAACTGTAATATCTTTTCATTGGCTAATTGCTTCATGAACTCACAAGCCACAGAACACATAAGGAGCATTAAACTGAGAGAGGGTCCCTAATGATTTTACAATCCTGCAAACCCCTGGTGAAGTTATGACTTTGGAAGAGATGACCTTTAGTACTTGAAAAAAAGGTTCTCAAAAGGCAATTCGGATAATTTTCTTCTGGGAAGAGTGATAAAGATGTTGATTAAATAAAGATCCGGTCTCTTGAAGCAGACTACAGAGAACTTTACAAAGCTTCCTTCCTCTAGGAGCATACTTGTTCTGTTCACATGTTCCAGGTGGTCACAGCAGAAATGTGGTGAATTAGAAATAAAGTGTTTCCCCCCCATAAAATATTAGATTTGATTGGCAAGCTAATAATGAAAGGAATAAAATTGGGACTTGCAAGTAATCAGCATATATTTGATTAAACATGATACCAAGAATCATAACCAATAGATCAAACCAATTGATTAATTAGTTGTGTCTAGGAATAGTAGTTATTCTTTGGCAGAATAAAAACCTCACCTCCATTTGTACACACACGATGTACTAACACCAAGAAAAGGAAGAAGGAAGCACAGTTCTCCAGGAAGATATATTTATAGATCAATGAAAGGTGAAAGGAACTCCAGGGAGAACCATTTAGAAATAAAAAAGCCAGGGATAGTAAAGAGAAAAACAAAAATAATGAGAGAAATGAGGCTGAGGAGAACACTCAAACCATATAGAAGACTTACGACCTTTGAAAGTGATTCATTGACTGCAGATGAATGGTGAAGATGTTTGTACTTCCTGAATGGCAGTATTTCCAGAACAGATTTCCCTTGCTCCTATATAAAACAAAACCTGTTCTATTGGTTTTATGAATGCTTTACTTAATGTGCCATGAAACGTTACATTAATTTAATGTTAACTACCTTAGCCCAATAACTGGCAAGTCCTTTTTGCAGGTTTTCCAGCAATCTTCTAAGCTAGGGCTTGAAACATGGTAATTAACTACTTACTTAAAATACATTAAAATTAAATGTATAGCTCAGGACATTCAGATTTTGAAAACAGTTGGCTGGCTGAGATAAACTGGTACATTCTCAAAACTTGGATGTTGTACCCATTTGCAAAAGCCAAGGATTTGTCCTTTAGAAAGGAATAAACTTGTCCCATTTATTGTGGGTTGGTTTACATGTTTTAGAAGCATCTTGTGAGATTTTATTTTTTTTTTTTAATATAATTGTGTATTCTATAAGAATAGCATGGATTCTCCAGAGTAGGACTTTCAAAATTTAATTCCAAAGATTTTCATGAATTCTCTCAGGGTAAATCACTCTAATTTGAAGGAAGAGCCCTACCCAGCTGTGCTTCAGGTTTTAAGTAAATAATTTTTTTTTCTTTGTTGGAAAAAACCCCAGCTCCTGAAGTTGGAGAATTAACACCACAGAACAAATACTATTTCTGAGTACCCTGATAAAGTCCCTGTCCTTGCTACTTAAGACTGGAATCTTAAGAGTTGTAACTTTAGATATGTTTGATGAAAAGCAGGAGAGATTTGAACACTGAGTGGGAAAACTGTTGAATCTGGAGAGCTCGATAACCATATCCCACTGTAGGTAATTATGCAGATGTAATACACCTCATGGTATTAAATAGGTGCATCAAGCAGTGCTGTAGAGGAAATAAGATCAGGAAGAGCTAAACTCTATCAAGACCTCACCTCTAAATATACCACAGATGGTTTCTTAGTTCATGTTTAACACAGGCCATGACTCAGCAAAACCTGAAATATGTTCTTAAGTATTCAAGCACTCCTTTAAAGTAGACAGTCCCTTAGTTAAAGGTTATACTTTGTTGAATCACTGCTGTAAGATTTCCTATTTTGCTTGTCAGTGGGTAAAACAGTGGGGAAAAAACCCAAAAGACACTCTCCATTTACCCTTCCTTCAGAAAAAGTCTACTCTCCTCCCATGTTCTCTTATCATTTACATTCTTCTCCACACCCGCAATATCAGAAACCACTCACCGGAACAGCCAGCCTGCCTTTCTCAGCTTCCCTTACAGTTAATGGAGAGAGAAACTCCTTCATGGGGCAATTCACAGCAGGAGCTGTGTCCAGGTGGGATGCCTTCTGGGATGCCTTTCTGCCCTCTTGCTTACCCAGGTGTATAGGATTACCAGCTAAGAAAAATGGCTACACTCAAGCAAATGGTTACACTCAAGCAGTTTAACTGGGTCCCCAATACAGCTTGAAAACTCAAGGAAAATTGAAACTATTGAAAAAAAATTAAAAAGGCCAACACTCAGTAATAAGGAAATTTAACTCTTGTCTTTTTCTCAAGTTACATAATCTTAGGAAGTTTTGTGTAGTGCAAATCTTATGTGAACATAACGAGACTTTTCCACTCAGTGCATTTGTGTAGCTACATGACTTTTATTTTTAAATATGATGAGTTTGCTTTTTTAACTGTATTTTTTTATTTTGTATGTGTGTGACAGGTTGAATAATATGGGGTTTTGCATGTTTGTGTAATATCTACAGAGATCCACAAAGCATTCTTGTAGTTTGCAGTGCCTGACACTGAGGATATGTCATATTCCCAAAAAGGGGGACAGACTGTGTTTCTTGGATAAATTACACTTTGGCTATTTGCAGTAATTTTCTGCCTTTGCAACACTTAGGGAGGGTTTGAAGGCTGCCTTTTCCCCTGCTGAGATGTTCAGCCAGGATGTGTTGCTGCATTTAGCAGTCCTCTCGACCCTTCTGCTTGCCCTCGCACTGACATCAACTTTTGCTTTCTCCCTTCTTCTACTTCATCATTGTGAAGATATGGTGCAAGATCCCAGTCTTCCCTGACCCTCCATGACACACACAGTTATGAATCCTTTCTGTCATTTCAGGCCATGAAGAGGAAGGGTGGCCATGACCTCCCGAGACCCCAGTGGTGCTAAATGAGATGGACAACTTGTGCCTTACTCTGACAGGATGCTTCTATCTGCTTTAGTTAGCAGAAGGACTGCACTGAACATTTAGGAACTGTTTAAAAATAGAGGAGTGTCCCCTTGCTGGCTTGTGCTTCTAACCACAGGCAGTTTAAACATTTCTTCTTAATTGCTTCTTAAGTGGTTGGACACTTCATTTATTTCAGCTTATGCCACAGTATTGCAATCAGGACCTCAGCATTCCCAGCTCTTACATTCTAAAGGGCAATCTCCAATATCTTCTCCTTGGGTTCTAATTTACCCCCACAGTAATTTTTCTATCCTGAGTGCAGCTGGCTTTACCGCAGAAGTGAACTTCCATAGACTTCCATCACGTAAAAATCTTGAAAAGAGGATCAAATCAGGGAAGTGTATGCTTTAAGGTTAATATAATCACAGATAGACACACCCTACCTCTTTCCCTTCCCACTCTAATTCCTTCAAGTGACTTCAGGACTTAAAGCATAAGAAAATGGACTGAGAAAAGCTAAATGTTGCTAAGGGCATGTCACTGATACATGCTCTCCAAGAATTTCAGACTTAATTTCTTTCCCTTTATCAACTAAACCTTTCTCCTTATTGGTTCCAGGCTCCCAGAGATCCCGGTCTACTTGCTCACTCTAATAACATGAACAGGGCTGGCTGAACAAATCCCTAAATCAATAAAATCACTATTTTAGAGAAGAACAAAGAAAAAATTGTTCTGGGAAAGCAAGCAGTCTTAGAGCCAGTCAGAAACACACAGAATATTTTGGAAATCTTGATTGATTCGACTCTTTTTCAGCTGAGATGAACCTGAACTATTTACTGAACTGAATCATTTTCAAAGTATGTCAGAACATATCTCCTATGTCAAACACATGTCTATGAAAACTTCTGTCTGCGGGCTGATGTACAGCCTCCAGTAGACAAAGTTGTCGAATTTTTAAGTGGCAAGTGACTTGGCTCTCCAAAACCACACTTACCTTAAGTATTTGGCTATTAACCTAGTTTTCCATTTATCTGCTGATAATATTTAAAGGGTGTTTTCAGCCACCAATAAATATGAAACTATTGGACTGGTTTTGCAAATATCATCAGTGCCGAAACAAACCTCAACGTCATTCATGCGTGAGTCAGCAAATATGATTTGACCGGACCTCCTTACCCTCTGTGTGTTAACCATGGCCAAAATGGTGTGAATGACACAATGCTTGCAGCATATCCTTTTAGCTTGATTTTGCTTTGTCTTGGAAAAAAAACAAGGACAGAAGTCCCACTTGCTGAGTGGGCTTGTATGGCTGTTCATCACCTCCACTTCACCATATAAAGATTATTGGAGAGACTAGTCTTTTAGTATATTCTGGTATATAGAATATTCTTATATTCTTATTGGAGAGACCATTTCCATATAGAACGTTTTCAAATAATGCAGTGAAATGTGGATGGACATGACCTTTTCTATTAAAAGCTCACATTTCTTGCGTGAGAACAGGATATCCGTTATTTATAATTGTTTTCACAAAGTCTGTTGCCAGGCCATGGTGCTACTGAGAATCATACCAGAATGCTAAAAAGTCAGTGTTTCCATCATTCTGTAAGGTTATTTACGATGAAGTTAGGAAGGTTAAATGGAATTAAAACTGGCCAGTGATGTGAAAGGCAGAAAGAAGCAGGTGACACAAGGAAGACTAGAGAAAATGTGGGCCCATTACTCAATGAGAGGGATGACCTGATTATGCAAGATGTAGGAAAAGGCTGAAGTACTGAATTGTTTCTTTGCTTTAGTCGTTACCAGCAAGACTGTCCTTCAGGAATCCCAGGTCCCACAGACCAGGGAGAAAGGCTGATGGAAGAAAGTTGAAACCTTGGTGGAAAAGGACCAGTTCAGGAAATACTTAAGCAACCTGTACACACATAAATCCATGGGCCCTGACAGGATGCACCCACGAACACTGGGAGGCTGCCAGAGTTCATTGCAAGGCAATAATCTATAAACGATTATGGCGACCAAGAGAAGTTTCTGAGTACTGGAGGAAAGAAAATGTCAGCCCCATCTTCAAAAAGGGAGAGATATAGAAACCAAGGAACTATAGGCCAGTTAGCCTCACCTCAGTCCCTTGGCAGAGAATGGAGCAGCTAATTTTGGAATGCATTTCTAGGCACGTTAAGGACAGAAAAATCAGCAGCAGTAGTCAGCATGGCTTCACCAAGGGTAAGTAATGCTTGACCAAACTGATAAACTTCTGTCAAGAAGTGGCTGGCCTGGTGGATGAGGGAAAAGCAGTGGATATTGTATACCTGGACATCAGTAAGGCATTTAGCACTGTTTCCTATTAGATCCTCGTAGACAAGCTGCTGATGCACAGGCTGGATGAACAACAATGAGCTGAAAACTGACTGAATGAACAGGCTTAGAGGGAAGTGCAGATTCTAACTGGAAGTCAGTAAATATTGATATACCCCAGGGGTCAATACCACGTTCAACGATATTTAACATCTTCATCAGTGACCTAGATGATGGGACAGCTTACCCTCAGAAAGTTTGTCAATGACACAAAACTGGGCAGACTGGCTGATATGCCAGCAGGTTGTCCCGACACCCAGAGGAACCTTGACAGGCTGGAGAAGTGAGCCAACAGAAACCTCGTGAAAATCGACACGGAAAAATGCAAATTCCCACACCTGGAGAGGAACCATGCCAGGCTGGAAGACAACCAGATGGAAAGCAACTTAGAAGAAAATGACCGAGGAGTTCTGGTGAACACCAGGTTGAACATGAGCAAGAAATGCACCCCTGTAGGAAAAACGTCTAAGGGTATCCTCCATTAGAGAAATTGTTGCCAGCAAGAGGCAATAATAAACTTCCCATCTCCTCAGCACTGGTGAGGTCACACCCGGAGCACTCTTTCTAGTTCTGGGCTCTTCAGTACAAGACAAACACGGACATACTGGAGAAAGTCCAGTGTACAGCCACATAGATGATGAAGAGATTCAAGCATCTCACATATGAGGAAAAGCTGAGAGATCTGGGACAAGAAGAGAAGGATTGGAAAGTTCTTTCTGGACTACATAAATACCTGAAGGAAGGATGCAAAGAGGAGCCAGGGGCTTTTCAGCAGTGACAGTACTAGGGACAATGGATATGAACTGAAATACAGGAGGTTCCCTCTGAACATCAGGAAACACTTTTTCACAGTGAGGGTGACTGAGTGCTGCCACAGTCAACACCGAGGTTGTAAAGTCTCCATTGCTAGAGACACCAAAAAGCCATCTGGATATGGTCCTAGGCAGCTGGCTCTAGGTGACACTGCTTGAGCAGGAGGGGACCGGGTGACCTCCAGGAGTCCATTCCAGTCTCAACCATTCTGTGATTCTGCAAAGTTAAGAGATTAGAAAATTGTATTTAAAGCAATGTATCAGTGTACTGCTCTCAGACATACTAACAGAAGCAGCCCCGGGCAGTTTTAAACTGGGAACTTGTTGCAGGTTCCTGTGTGTTTTGGGCTCCTGCCAGCTTAGAAGGGTGGAAAGCTCTTAGCAGCTTCTGAAAACATGACTAATCCCAGAGGGCACAGATCTGAGTACCACATTTGATCTTTGGTTCTGGAAAAGCTTGCTGTACTTGTATTTTGTAAAGGAGAAGGAAGAGATATTTTTATGTGAAGCTGTTTTAGAAAGAAAACACAGCTTGCCTTGGAAGACACTCATGGGTTTGAATTATCAAAATAATTGTAGAGTATTCCTCTCCCTTTGGTTTTGCAGAGAGAAGATTAAAAATTTAAGTAAAAAAATAAAGATAAGATATTTTAAAGAGTGCTTGACTTTTCTGTTACAAATAAATTTTCCAAATTCAGTGCTTTTTCCTCCTCCAGAGAATGGTAAATTTGCAAACTCAGCATTACCACTAATGTCACTTGTGAAACTTTAACTTAGTCTTCACTGTTAAAGTCATCCTAAATTCACGATGCCTTTGATTCAGTCACTTAAAAACTTAGATTTAATGTTCGTTTGCTCTCCTTTCCTATGCACATGGGTCAGATCACATTGTTTATCTTCATAGTGGCTGGACACGAAAGCAGAGACAGCTGCTTTCAGTTCCTTGTACTCCCATGGCTCCTGTATTCCCATGGCTCCTGTATTCCCATGGCTCAGGCCAGAGCCATGCACGGCAGACAAAAAGCAAGTGCAGGCACACCCCTGTGCCTGAGATTCCCAAGCTGGATTATTCTCAGTGTGACAGAATGGTGGGGGTGTTTTTCTGGAATCCTCATTGTGCGTTGAACACACACATTTTGAAAGGCTTTTAATTTCTATTTAGGCAGTTTACTCAAGGGAGAGCTCCTTTCCTCCTGAGTTGGCTCCCTCATCAAAGAACCACAGGGTTCTCTGAGTTGCTTAAGTAAATGGTTGAACGTGTACTTTAAAAATGGTAAAACACAGTATTTTCCTTTAGTCTCAAGGTCAGAAATAGTTGATCTTTGTTTTTCTCTCCCACTAAAAATTCATTCAGAATCAGACACCCACACTATAATATTATAGTTTAAAGGGGAAAAAAAAAAAGTGGCACAACCATAAATGCTTCAAGGCACAATCCTATTCTGGAAAGCATTGGGCACCCTTCACTTGAGATTCCTGGTAGCCTTATGTAGCCTTATTTGTTGCATATATATATATTCATATTCATGCCAATAGCTTATTATGTAAACACATGCTTATCTCTAAAGCCTGGAAACTTTTTAAAAAAGAAATCATAACTGCCACAGTACATATTTTAAGCTTAGTGCTCTTCATTCAGTCAAAAATCAGCCAAAGTATTCCTGTTAAATTGTTTGCATGTTTTTCTATCTAGTTTCTGCTAGCTATCATAGTCGTAATTTAATTTTTGATGGTTTTTCATGTTGACCAAACTACTACTGCAAAACAGCATTTCGGCTTTGCTATTGCATGAACAGACTCAGTGATTCACCTGGGCTGCTCACGAGTGTGAGGCTGCAGAAGGGCTGTATGCAAAACTAGATGTGCAGCTTATCTGCCTTCTCTCTATAGCTTCATACTCCGGTGCCAGGAGGTGGAACGACTGCTGGATAGATTCTCTTATATGCAACGCCAGCATCCTCTAGTACTTCTATAGAACTCCAAATCAAATGTCAGTAAATAATTAATACAAATAAAATAGCAGTTGTGTTTTGATCACAGCAAGGGTTTTGTGTGTCAAAGAGAGGCAAGAAGTCTGTAGGAAGAGAAGAATGCATCATTGCTTCACAGTTGATGGGTTTGACAGATATCAGCAGAGTTTTATTCCTTTGCTTTTGGCATGGTGGGGGGCCAGGGAGTGGCAAGGGGGGCACAGGCCCTCCATGGAAAGGCGGCTGTGTCTGAGGAGGTGGCGGTGTTGTGTAACCACACTGACAGAGTGCGTCACAACGTGTGACATGTGGCAGCAGAAGAGCCTTAAATAGCTCTCACCATCTTTTCTCCTCCGGAGGTTTTGAGGAAAATTTGGTTTTCTGAGTAATGTTTTATCCTTCCTAAAATCACCTGATAATATGGCTCAAGCTCCTCTAGAGAACATCACCCTGAGTTTTTGAGGAGTTTTAGGGTAGAATCGGTGAGGATCTTGGTCTTTTAAGCCCAGATGTTAAAATTGTACACCGCAGGGACTATGGATGAATGCATGTTCATTAATCCTGTTAAAATTGATCAATGTCCCTTCATGACCTCATCTGTAACAGAAGCTGGGGCTGAATTAATTCTGCTTGCGCTGAAGCCATTATTAGAAACGTGCCTGACAATTACTAAACTTTTTCCAGTGTTAAGAGCATCCTTTGCAAAATACAAAATTTTGTTTAACTGTTAATTATCTTTTGTACTAAAATTTCAGCTTCGTTTTTGAAGGTTCATGAACTTATCTGGATTTATCACCCACTCAGGACTTCGTCACTCATTTGTTTGCTAGACCTCAGAGACCTTATTACCACATTTCTGTTCTTTATTCTTGTACTTACAGACAGTAACCAAGTCACTGTTTATCTCTAGAAGCTAAATACATTGAGTTCTTTCACTCTTTGCCTCCAGGGACTGATTCTGCACCTTTCTCATTGCTCTGACCTCTCCAGCTTATCTCTGTAGTGTTTGATCTGTAACACCAAATTTGGACTAAGCATTCTAGCAGTGCCTGTGCAAATGAGGAATACATAATATCACCCGTGCTCCGTAATATTACCCTTTTAATCCTCCCAGAACTACGGTGACCGTATAAGAATGCTGAGCCCACACGTTCAGTTCATCAGTGCCCTGAGTCCTGTTCAGAGTCACTGCATCCTTCTTGCAATAGTGGCTTTTATTTTTCATTTCTGGTTGAATAAATTTGCGTGGGACAGTACTAAAATGCAGGCTGTTCCCCATACCCAGGAGCGCTGTGTCCTGCCGACCTATGTCCTTTGTGCTTTGCCACACCTCAGATTGTGACATGAACTCAGTTTCTGTACGTTGCCTTGACTCTTGATATGCAAATTAGCAAACAGCCTCCCAAAACTCTGGTGGGAAGCCCCAAGACCCTGGGACTCAGCCTAAAGTCCCTTTTCTGCCCCCGGAGTTTCCCTCCTCCTCTGCCAGAAGAAAAAACACATTTCTTAGTGCACTGCTCCTCCACATCTCAGCCTGGGCCAAATTAACTAATAGATCGGCATTTATTACTGATCCTCAGCAGAAAATCCTCTTTTTATCTCAAAGTGAGCTTTTGCAGCTGGCCGGCCAGGTCTTCTGAGACACAGCCCAGAAAGAGACGTTTTGCTGGTGAGACCTACTCAGAGTTCATTTATCACAATCGTGGGTCTCCTTTAATGGAATTTATTAAGCTGAGACTTAATGTTTCTCAGGTAACATTCAGTGTCAGACCACATAATGCAACTTGGACTTTTCATCCACATTCAGCACTTGCCTGTCTCAAGGCCAAAGATGGGGCATCAGCTGGGGCTGTCAGTCATCTCTGGGATGGGGACTAGGGTACTAGGGACTAGGGAATTTGGGATTTAGGGTGAAAGTAGGAAGGTAGGAGCCACCCTGGAGGAGTTTGGTGGTTTGCAAGATATGCAGGCAACAGGGTGATGTAGGATGCTGCTACTGAGGCCGTGGATGGCAGCTGGGAATAGAAAAGCAACTGCAGGATGGGTGACAACCAAAATGAACAAAAATCTCTTAAGGGGCAGAAAATGAAGAACCAGTGACTGTGAGCTGAGGGCAAAGACTGAGGCAGCTACAGAGTGCAGATGAGCCTAGGCTCCCTTCACTCCCTCCTCTTCTCTTATTTCCCTCCTCTTGTAACCTGACATAACCAACTTTTTCTCCAGGCGCTCCTTGTAGACAGCATCAAAGCTGTGCATCCAGAAGGAAAAGGACTGCTGGAAATAGCCTATAGCTAAGCTGTCCTGGGCAAATAAATGTACTCTCCTATGTATACGCTGGCCATTCAGATACTTAGGGATGGTATTTGTCTATTTCTGACTCTTTCTTTCCTTTACTCTAGGATTGTCTTCAGAGCTGTCTTTTATATCAAAGGAGATATATAAAATGTAATAAAGGAATAAAGAAGGCAGTGTCCTCCAGTTTGCTTCCAATCCTTCCCACCACTGCCCCCCAGCTTCATTTGCCATGCAGCATCAGTCTTTGGTAAAACTTCTCTGAATATACTGCTCAGTGAATAAGCATTAATTAAAAGAATGAGAAGACGGAGATCAATGTTGATTTATAGACAGAATTCAGAGAGCTAATCCTGAATAGATAAATAGCTCTGAAATTATATCTGGAAAGTGGATGGAAAGAGAAGAACAAAATATCTGTCAAGTTCTTGTAGTGGAAAAGTAAGACCCAAATTCTGCTTGGCCCCAGGATTTGCATGTCTGATAGAAAAGGGCAGGACTAGACCGCTTCCAGGATACCAGTGCCAGTGAGGAGTAGGATGGGGGTATACCTGAAACAGGTGGTTTCTTTTCTGGGCTAAGTTTTATACTTCAAGTTTAGAAAATGTTTTTATCCCCTTTATGCTGTCATGTGAAATGCTCCCAGTGATTCCTGAGATGTGTTCCCTTACAAGAGCTTTCTCCCCAACTTTGTCCCTGCCCGCTCTCCCTTTCAGTCACTGAGAGAACTATTATTTCCAAAATCCTCTATCACAAAACTATAATCTAATTCCTTCCAGCTTCTCCACCCATTTCTTTCTCTCTCTAATCCCACAAAGAAAATTAGTTTCAGCATATAACACATTTCCACTGTGGTATATGAATGTCATACAGAGGGCAGTGCTGCCTCTTCACAGGCCCTCTTGCTTCCAAATGTTACACCGCTCCTTGTGATATTTTTTTAAGCAGGATTTGTTACTTTTTAAGCCAAAGAGGAATCCACTGCGGGAATGAATTTACATTGGCCTTGTGCCACCTAATCTTGAGAACTGAGACAGTGAGTTTAACATTTCTGAGACAAACTGTAATGTATTATAGGCTCTGTGTAGCTTAACCTCTAAGGAGGGAGAAAAGGTGTTTGAATGGGGATGGTTTAATAGAAGCAGTATTTAAAAAAAAAGACCCAGGCCAGCTGAAGGAAAAGGACCCCCTCTTAGAAAGCAGCAGCAAGAATTTGTTTTCTGCCTTTCAGAAAAGGGTTTTTCAAATAACAAATGGTGCCAAATTCTGCTTCTCTGTCACAAAGCCCATGATTTGCAGCATGATTTGATGCTTGGTGCATGAACATCTGTGAAGTAATGACTGAGGAAGCATAGCAGTAAGTTCCTGTAACTCTCTTAATGTTATATAGCGCTGTTTCTCCAAGGGAAACAAGAATTTACACTCTGAGGGGTCTCCCAGCCACTTAAAGTACATGTCCCTAGAGGTCCCATTAAACTGCCATTATAGTGAGCGTGGGGCTGTGCTATTCTCTCCCCCAGCTCTCGTCTGTTTTGTGGCTCCTCAGCAGGTTCCCTCATTATTTTGGAGGGAAATGCAGTCAACAGATTGAAGATCAAAAAGAGTCAAAAGCGAGATGTGAAATATCAGCCCAGTCAGAACTGAACAAGTGCCATTTGATTTTCTCTGCAGAGGAAGCAATCTAGTGATACACATACAGCTGTGCCTACTGTTTGGCACATACTGGGAGGAGTTTGATCACTTCTGTTGCCTACTTAACCATCAACTGATAGATTTGTTTTCCCCTATATGACAGGGCAGGGGAGGGGGAGGTTAGTGTCACCTCAAGCGGCAAGAGATCGACAGAGATGTTTCCCCATCTGCTGACTGTAAGTGGTTTCCGCCGTTCAAAGCCAGAGTTACTGCCCTCCTCCCTCCTTCTCTCTCCTTACATTTCAAACTGCTATCCCGTTATGTTCCTGTGTGCTGCTCTTTTCGGTGGTGTAAAATAGATGTAATGGCCTGAAATTAGACAAGCAGTAGAGCCACGGCCTGCCCCGCAGTTTCAGACGTAGCCAAACACAGTGGGCTCTGAACTAGTCTTCAAGGGCTGTGCAGTGATGGCCCCTAAGCCCTGTCTCGAAGCTTTTGGCCCAAGTAAAGCTAACCCAAAAACTAACACTAACCCTAACCCCAACCCAGTCCTAAACCCAACCCTAACCCTAACCCTATACCAAACCCAAACCTAACACAACCCTAACCATAACCCTAACCCTAAACCCAACCCAACACTAACCCTAAACCAAACCAAACTGTGACCCAACCCTAACCCTAACCACTGTTAAGGCTGTACAGGAGACCTTTATCTGCATTAGACATGACCCCACTACAGAGCTGCAGTGACAGGACTCGATGAGCTCCAGCTGTGTCTTCCACCCTCTGCTGTTCTGTGAGTCTGTAGCCCAAAAGAGAAGCCAGATTTGGTGTTGTTTTCTCAAAATCCTTGAACAGAAACCCAGCTTTGATAAGAGATTCTAGTAACCATTTTTATAGAACCAATTAAATAAAAACTACCTGCAGAATTCAACAGCCCAGGAGTTTTAACGGGCTTTCTTATTTAATAATATAAGCATTTAATTTTTCTGCTTGGCAGCTTTGTACAAACAGGTGGAGAGGAAAGATCTGGGCTGGCTTAACTTGTGTTTTTTGACACAGCCAAATGTCAATACTCAGAAGTGTGTCATGCAAATCAAAGCCTCAGATCTGAATGGCTCCAGTCTTAAGGAAGTTTGCACAGAGATACAGATTTTACAGATGGCTTCTATCTTTTCAGTGATCTGGCAAAGGCCTTGGAGCTGAACCGCAGAGTAGTCTGGAGCAGCATGATGCAGACTGAATTAATCTGAAAATTTATGGACAAGGAAAGAAATTGGTGTTGCTCTCAATACAAAAATAGCCTTTCTTTACACCGAAGGCTGATGTTGTCCTAGTAGCCAATTGCTCTTACAATAAAGTGCACATTAAATGTCTGGCAAAGCAGAAGAAAGCTATTCAGGTGTGCTGGGGACAACACACAATGAACAAAAGGGAAATTGTCATTCCAAATTCTAGCCAGTCTTTACTGGTTCATTGAAAACCGTTGGTGGATTTCCAGGAATTTGGATAAAGTCATGAGCAGTCCAAATGGAAAGCAGTTATAGCACTAGTAAAGTAATTCTCCCTGAACAGTCTCACGAGCAACACTGAAAGCAAAAGGAAGAATATGAACTACATCAGAGGTAATTTAGAAGGGGAAACAAAACTGCAGTAGCCAAAATCTACTACAATTTTTTGTGAAATATTCTCATTCACCTATGCAAACATTTTTGCACAGCAGTCAACCATGAACAAACCTTCATGGAGTTCCTTGTATCACAAGGACAAGCAGATTAAGAGGAGGTTTTGCATACGTCGGAAAAAAAAAGGTTTCTCTGTGTTACTGAGCTACACTTCTGCACTAAAGATTCATTCAAACATAAAGTTAGTTTCATTCCAGTTCATAGGTTTTGAAGTGGATAGAGGTAAAGTAACACAAGCACGTGCTAGGACACATATGCCCAGAAACTAATAAAAATAATGCAGTTACATACCTAGGTTAATAATAGCTTTGTAAAAATTCTCTCAGGCTAGAGAAACTGTTGCAACAAAATCTTTGGGTCTGTAAAGATGTCTGTATCCTACTGACTGTTTTGGTTTTTTTTTTAATGGAGCTAATTGGAATTAAGTATCTAAATATGTAGATCTTAGCCTTCCAATACATACCTTTCTGCACCAATAAATAAAAGTAGCAGCACTACATGTCCTCACAGTACCACTAGAGAGTAATGGCATTAAAATCTATGAGGGTCTGAGGCTGAGGTGATGGACACTGCCCAGACGTCACACACTAAAAAGACAACAGTGTATATTGCACTCATTTGCTACCACACCCTGAGGGGACTTTCTTAGATGCAGCACTGAGATTGTGTCAAATCAATAATAGCTGAAGTCTGTACAGGAAAATTAATACATTTCCTCCTGGTGTCTACGAAGATCGGCACAGAAATTGTCATTCTTTGATTTTGCATGTGATTTTCTTTGTTCTGTGATTTGCTGTGATTTTCACCACAACACTGAAGAGAGGGTATCTTGGCAAAACCTGGGCCCTGATGCACATTGTCATTACTCTTGATGTTTTGGCAGTGGCAAAGAGGCAATCTTCCCCCATTTTTCCAGCTTTGAAAGTCTGCGTGGCTACAAGAAAGAACTCTCTCTCCTGTCTGCTAGTCAGAAGTGGGTCATCCCCAGCTTAGAGTTGGCCAATCTTTATATTTGCAATTTTTTTCAGGAACTTAGAAGGACATACAGTGGCCAACTTGGCTGTGTTCATTCCTGCTAGGCAATGCCCATTTAATTATTGCATTGCCCTGCCTCCAGACCAGCCTGCTTCTATCCTGAGCGAGCCAGAAAGTGAACACTCCCTTGGCCTCTTCGCAGAGTTTCTGGTGTTTCATCATTTAGGATCCTGTGTCATTGATCTATTTGTTTATATAGATTTTGAACAAATCAGGCCTAAGACATATTTGTAACCCAAATAAAACTTTCAGAAGAGCATACATTAGCTTTTAGTCATTCTGTCTACACTGTGTACAAACAATGCCACAGGGAAAAAAATCTAGTGGTTATAAATTGTGAGGTGTGACAAGCCCTTGTATGTGTCAACAACTAAAACAATTATTTCTGTAATCAGCAAATACAGAAAGTTAAAGAAACAGGGAGATTATCCTTCTAAGCAGTTTCGAACAGGAATTTAATTTTAGACAGCATATCTGACCTCTCTTTTTTCAATCTCTCATTCTTTCATTCATTTGATTATGTCTTGAAAATTGGATTTATGAAAATAAAATCTTCATTATAGTTAGAAGTGGCAGAGTGCTTTGAAAGTGAGGGCAATGGTATAGAAAGCATAAGAAATCTTTGTTCTTAACCTGTATACGGCTGTGTGTCTTCATTCACTCCCTATTGTTACATTTGTTTACAAATAAACCACCAGGCAGACTGATTATTTTTATGAGGAATAGGTCAATTTTCTTTGTAACTAACATACTTCCTCATTCTCTAATTTAAAAGGATCAGTGCAAGTATGTTCGTAGCCTCACCTGAGGAGACATTTCAAGAGAAGATAGCTGAGTGTGATGCACAGTTTAAGTTCAGAGCTTCCTGTTTCCAGGCATGTACAGATTCCTATTTTTGTAAAGCAAAGAAAAAACTAATGAGCTTTAGACACAAAACATTTGGTATCATCCTGCAGCTGCTGTTTGCCAGAAATGCTGACAAACCTGTTTGTAAGTCTGCAAGAACCACACGACACAGTATGATTCACGTCCATGTTGACCTTTGCCTCGTTTGTGATTGAAAACAATTAAAATTACCAGAGTCAACAGAGTGAAAACTATGTGGAGTAATTGAGTTTGGTTATCTATGCCTCTAACTCTGTTTCTGTGTTTCATCATTCTGGCTTTCGTGGGCACAGAAGCTACTGAACCATTCATGCGTGCTCATGTGAAGATCTAGATTCAGTGTGTTTGACAGCTCAGGGAAGTCATAAGGCGATGTTGTCAAACAATTGCAGAGAAGATGCAAGAGGCATTAACTAAACTGTCAATAGGCTACAACATTACCGTAAATGATCAAATCAAATTTGTCGAGTATAAACACGTGTTTTTCTTAATGGAACAGCATTTGGATATTTGATTAAGTTCTCTTCCAAGACAGCAGAGTAGAACAACAGATTGTATTAATGTTTCCTTAAAAACAGGTTGTCTTTAAATATTTAGACAGGAACTATTTGACTAGGAGAATTTATTTTTAAGGAACACCTTGATTACACAAGGATTTCTTCCTAGCTGACATGGTGTCCTTCAGTCAGGTGTTCAACACCTCCTAGTGCTGGTGGAAGGTGATGACAGCCCCTCAGTGATTCAAAGGGTGAAATTTTTGCCAACAGGCGATCAGAATGTCTAGATGTACATCAGTGTGCATAAATTAGAATGAGCTGATGGCATTCAGGTGGTCCCAGTCACCCTTGGTGCATCCTTTCCTTCTGTATTTTCAAGATACCCTCGGAAGATCCAGGGACCTATTCCTAGTAGGGTTCAGAAACGACTCTGGTACAACATATTAGTAAGAAAAGCATATACCTTCAAAATAAGGGAATTTATCTTCTTTCTATCAAGAATGATCTTGGAGTTTAGATAATTTTTATTTGGGTAGTGTTTCCTTAAATGAGAGCTTTAAGACTCTTTTAAAATTGTCGCTGTTAACAAAAAATGCAAGCATCAGGATGTCTGAAGTCTCTTATTTCCCTGAGCAGGGAAACAGCACTTTCCTGAGGTGAGTTCAGTGCCAGAGCTTGGTGTGGTGGGTAAGCAGAGAGGCAGCCTGGAATCTTTAGATGCCGGGCCTCTGAATGCCACCTTACGGAGCCAGGAATCTCAAGAGCAAAATAGGCTGCTATTACAAGTACCTAAAAAACAAATAACACTGGCCACATTAATTTATTGCAGTGTGAAGGAGTTTTATTACCACTTCTTCACAGAGGGTTATCAGATTTTATGACACAGTCAAAGATAAGATCTTTAGCTCAGGAAGTCCCTTAGCTGTCTTATCTCAGTGGTGTAACCCTTCCAATGACATCATATGTGGCTAGGTTACACACATGTTAGTCAAACGAGAAGAAACTTAATGTTTGGAAAACCAAAAACAAAATCAGAGAGAGGAAAATTATTGGCAAGAAAAACTTGGAGAGCTCTCAGCACTTCTGAAAGTATTAAGGAAAGTGGCCTTAGAGATTTCCTTCTTTTTAAATTATTTGTTTTCATTCAAATAAAATCTTTATTCTATACAGAGATATTTCTTCATGCTTGAGTGCTTTTTAAAAGGAAGTAAGTTTATGCTTAATATTTTATATCTCCATAGCTTCTATTAACTATAATACATTGAGTGGATTAGGACACATACTCTAGATAATATGGATAACATACTCTTCTTGTGAAAGTGTCTTTAAATACAGGTTTTTAGCTTTGACTTAGAACATTTTTTCATAGCAAACGTCTTTTATTTGTCATTTTTCATGACCTTTTCTTTCAAGAATGTCTGCACATATGCTGACATTTTGTATTTGTCATCTCTTAGACTTAGTAATCGCTTTATTTGCCTCCTAGTGCCACAGAGTTCATTCGTAGAACCATTTCTTTTTATTGCTATGCACTCTAAGGCTTTTCCATCATGCTCCCCCCTGTAGCATTCCATTCACTTACAGAAAAAAAAGGTAAAATCTTTATTTTTGCAAGAGTGACTAAGGCATCATTGCCTTGGGTACTTTTCTCCTTTGCTGCAGAAACTAGCAACAACTACTCATGTCATGAATACACGTTATCTTTAACTTACTGGGCTTTTCCAGCTTAATACCATTGTTTTTTGCCATTACACCCACCTGCTTCTTTGATGGTAATTAATGACCTTCTTATTTCCTAATCTCTGTTCCAAAGTCAGTGACTATTTCTGTACTCTGCTTTTTCCTAGAGAGGGGAAATGGGAGAAAATAAAGAAATGTACCAAAAAGATGTTTATGACTTGTTTTGTTTTGTTTTACTTATCCCTCCCTCTAAAATCTCCAGAATTATAGTCATACATACAGTAATTGTTTTTCCTTTGAGAAAATTAGTATTTTTGAACATTTGTGCTTCAGCACAGAAGCCAGTGATCAATTGATATGATTGAACAAACTTTCCATAATGTTTTTGACATAATTTTCTCCATAATTTTTCTAATCTTAGCCTGAAGCAGACAGCAGTTTTTACACTTTTACAGAACAAGACAAACTCAAGTCTGATGTGAAGGGTTTCCTTGGGTGTATAAAATAAAAACGTACAATGGGAAATCCCAGCACAAAAGTCAATCATGCAGCTTCCTTGAGGCTTTAACACGAAAATTACCTAGAACACGTTGCTTCCCAATTCAAGCTTCCAGGATCCTGTTTATCTGTCTGTTTCATGGGTAATGACCTACTCATAGGGAATAAAAATTACTGTTCAGAATATTATATAATTTAGATGCCTAATTCATGGACAAAGACCCATTGTCCTGGACACAATAGAGACCACAAGACATCCTCTCCCTCTGTAAAAGCTTAGGCTAAGTGAAAAGGCTAAGTAAAGAATAGAGAAATAGTGTTTATTGATCAAAATATTCTCTGAGCATACTGTTGTCCAAAGTTTAAAGGCATCACGGCAAAGGAAAATTATAAGGAAGATAAGAAAAAAGAAAGAATGAGTTGGCCTTGTGACTAACCATGGACCTTTCTTTTAGAGTATGAAGCACGCCAGAAACACAAAGCCTCCCTGTTTGAAGGTTAACAAGAGAAATGTAGGCTAGCCAGAGGCCGGTATTTTCATAAGAAATGAGAATAAGTGCATATGACCAGGATGGGTATCAGTAGTCCTACAGAAGGAAATCAAGCAACATGGTTCAGTTAGATAGGGAATGGAAGCCAAGGGATGGGGAGGACAGTGAAATCTTGGTGGTCTGTGTGGGTTGGATGGGAGCAAGGCTGAGACTGCATTTCACAAAGAAATAGAGAAGGAAGTTGCAGTAGCTGACATACGAAATGAGGGCCCCACTTCAAGGAGGATGAGATATGCATTTACTTAGAAATGCAATGCAATTTAATTTTTTTTTTTTAGCTCAAACGTGTGTGAAAATTTTGAGAACAGGTGAAGATGATGATGACACTCTTCACAGGTCTAATACATGGGAACAGGGTTTTAGCCATACTAAAAAATTTAATAAGAAGTGGCAATTTTATATCATTATCTATTAGATTAACACAGGTCTCTGTTGCTTGCTAGGGATTATTTTATTTTCTATAATGCAAGTTATGTCAGTGTAATGCAAGCTGAAGGCAAAGAATGGATAACTTATTCTTCAAGGAGCATACTTCCTAGGCAATAGTGTTCCAGGGATTATTAGCTATGCACAGATTCAAATGCTTTCATGCCTTTTGGCTGACATTAGACGGATCTTCATGTCAGTCCTGTCTCATTAATTATATTATCATCAACTATTTTTTAATCATTAGAAGTTTATATTAAATAGCGGCCCTCCTATGGATAGGCATTAATCTCTGCCTCTGCCCAAACTAGGAATATATCATACCAGCATGCACCTTAACTCCATTCTGATAATGCCATGAATAGATATGAAAATATAAATATATCTACCATCTATTTTTAAATATATATTAATATCATAAATAGTATCCAGGCTAAAGTACATGATCACATAATTGTTAGGGATTAAAACATCTAGTACATTAGTACATCTATAGTATCATACGTATTGCAGTTGCTGCATTAGGTCTTTAGTGTTATCAGCTTATTTTCATTTTTGAGTCCATATTTATAAGAAAAGAGTACCTTGAATTTTTCAGTTTGTGCAAATTCAAGGGTCGATGAATTACAAATTCATTGTAATAGCGCAGATACAGGAAAAAGATCAGGAAAGGTTTTGACTAAAAAAAAGTAGATGTCTCTTGGAAATGGTCGTCCCACTTTCATTCTTGTGAAATTAGACAACACTGATGAGATGATAGATTTTGTGATTCTCCCTGTTTTACTTTTTTTCTTTTAAGGAAGAAAAACAAAGAGACGTTCAGTTGCATGATCAATTAAAAATAAGAGGTATTTTTTGTAAATCTTGGAAGGTCCATCTGTTCAAAGGTCAAATAACAAATCAAAAAACTTAATATACAGTGTTCTGCATAAAATCATTTTTAACATGAAATATATAGTATTTCCCCTTAAGCATTAATAGAAGCCATAAAAAACTGCCCAACCAACCACCCAACCAAAAAACCCAAACAAAAACCCCAAAACAAAGCACCAAAACAAAACAAACGGGAGGCTGGGCAGGGGGACTTCTTGTGCAGCATTTACCAGCATGACACGATTTTTGTACCTAGGAAGGTGTAAAATGCAATAAAAAAGTACAAGTTTTCAGAAGCAATGATTTAGTAAGTATGTCAGCATCTGAATCCAGTTTTTAACCAGACAGGTTTTGTTTTTTCAAATATTTCATAAGTGAAGCAACAGAAAGAATGATCTTTTAAATAAAAGTTGTCAAGGAATATTGAGGTTTAGAGAGACAATTTAGAGGAGAAAGATAATTTTCAGGTTTGATTATGCTTTATTCTAAATAAAACAGGGGCTCTGAACTGCTTAAGAAAATATAGCCCCAAAACTGCAAATCTTTTTTTTTTTTTTCTAGTCTTGCAAAATTGCAAGATCTTGCAAGGGATTGGAAGAACACTACTTAAGGTAAAAGGTAGAAAATTTTTATCTGTAGTTTAGGACTGGAAGATTAAAGTACACTCCAGATCCTGCAAGTTCTCATCTCCCATTTTAACTCTAAAATTATGATCAATTTTTGAGAATTTGATGAGACTGTTCAGAGGAATAAAGTTAAATATATGCATAAACAGCGGCAGCAGAGGAGTGAAAGAGATCACAGCATTCCCTAGAACAAAATACCACGAATGTAAGAAAACTGGAATTTGACATTTTCAGTACTGTTTTCCATCAGCTTTGTTTTTACAATGCTTTCAGAGCATGCCAGAGAAATGCAGGCTTAAGAAATTTTGATATAGTCCCTTTTCTTTACAATGCTTGGTATGGTTATAAAGATGTTTAAATTTTATCAAATTTAAGTCTTACTTTTTGAAGGATTACTTTTCATCTCTCATTTAAAAAATAAAATTTATTTAGCTTGAACCTCTGCTCCTGATATCAAGTCCAGCTGCTTACTAAAAGACCACTGTGCTTTTATTGCTGCCTGTGTTTTACATCTATTTATTGTAGAATAGTAGGCAGTTAATTCTTCCCTTTCAAAAAGCATAACATACTCAAAGCTTTTACTATAAAGTACCAATAAAATAAAGATAACAAACCAATAAAACACAATGAATAATGGTAATGCAATAAAAAACAAACTACCTTTTTACTTGCTTGCCTTGAGAAGCAAGAACTTCAGATAATCTTTAAATATGCACATATGAAGGAAAAGGTTTTCTGACATACTGAGCTATGTGACAAAGAGCTAATAGTGTCTTCAAGAAAAGTTATCAGCCATTTTAATTTCTCAGAGTAAACATGTATACAAATCCATATTTCCTACATCAGTTCCATGATTTTGTTCTGTAATCTTTAAGAGGCAAAAGATTGTCAGCTTTTCTTTTTCCCATGCTGTTTCTCTGATGGCACTTACAATGTTCTCAGAAAACAGGAACTCATCACATGTTATCTTAAGTGGCCAAAAAATCTTGAGAAATACTTACTATTTCTACAGCCCTTCATTTCCTGGAAATATAAGCCATCAGGCTCAACATGACAGAGGCATGTGTACCAGCATGCCCTTGCTGACTTCAGCAGCGACAGTGAGCCCTGCACTGAGTAATGAACTGGCAATCTCTAACCCTCTTGAGCTGGGAAAAAAGAGAAAAAAAGAAAGAATGGAGAAGAAATAAGTTTTTTAAATGACCTTGTGGATGGAAAGAGAACTACTGTTATGAGGAAGAGGCACTGAGTCAAACCTTAATGGTACGTGTTCCGTTTTCTTCTGTATCAGTCTGGCAAATCAGCGTTTCCTCAGTTCCACATCCTTGCTATGCTACCACCTTCCCTCCAGCCGTCCTTCTGGTCTATTTTAACTGGATGCCATTCAGTGCAGAGTCTCTTGGGTGCTCAAACAGCTTCCAGCTCGATGAGGGCTGGTGCTCTGCCAGAGACTCCAGGGACTGGTCTAATAAGCCATTTTTGTACTACTTGCCATTCAAATTGAGCTTTGTCCAGCCCTGCCCTGGAATAGGCAGTGAATTGGACATGATAGTTTTTACAAAACTGTAACTGAGAATTACAGTTGACAAAACAGAGATGGTTGGCCAGGTCTCTTCTCTGTCACTGGAGGATGTCAGGGGTAACTCAATTAAATATAACTGAATTCCACCAAAGCAGAGGAATGGAAAATCTGAGCTGATGCCTGCAAAGATGAGTGTGTGGCAGAGAAGCAAGGACCCCGACTGTGTCTGAAGCAAAGACTGCTGGCAAGGTGGCTGTAAAGTCGGTTAAGAAGGGATGTTAAGTGTGAGATGAAGGTCAAACTGAATCAGCAAATTTTTAGGAAGAACATTAAATATCGATGAAGTGGCAAGATGAGAACAGTACACATTAGCCTGTGGAGACAGAATTGGTTGTGTTGTTTTATATGACTTGCAAGGGGTGTGTGTGAGATTATAACACTGGAGCAGAAGAACATAAATAAGGTGTTTTTTCACTATACTAGAAAAATCCAATACATCCAGGCCAAATAATGTAAACATGCTGGTAGTATATTGAGTCTATAAGCCCACATTTTAGACCTCATTTCTCATGGTATCATCTTGGGCCTTTTTTTAATGGAAAACACTTCTTATACAGCTATGCATAAACTTTCTCCTTTCAAAATGACTTTTGAATGGCAAGCTTTCACCTGGCTCTGAGTTCACACATTATCATAAAAAGTTTATTTTAAAAACAATTTTCTAAAACTATCAATACTTCATGAGGATGTGAAAAGCAGCCAGTTCAGAAGCACTGAGTGTCTTGTACCAGTCTGCCTCTGTTCAAAGGGATGGACCAGCATCCCTCAGCAGTGGCACCCAGGGCAAGCTGTGCCCACATCACAAAGTGCAGCAGCTCAGACACCAAATGCAGCTTCTCATACAGACCTGTTACTTCTTAAACAACAGGGAAAAGAGAATGGGGTTTCCTGAGGGACCTCAGCCTTGGTTTGTGCGCTCAGGGGCGAGCAATGCTGCTGAAATGAAACCTCCATGGACAGCTCCTCCACCCCAGAAAGTACTGGGCCAGGTCAAGGCACCCTGTTGGTGATTTGACTGATGATTTTCCATCTGGTCTTACAGGCTGCACTAGGCTATGGGGAAAAGACTGCCTTTTCATTTATGAAGGAGTTTTTTTTTGAAAGGCAACCATCTCCCACGTAAAGTTTGTTAATTTGCTTCTCTCTTTGCCTTTCTAACTAGAAACACTCCTTACTGCAAAGCTGCTGTCTCAAGAGTATCTATACAGCTCCCAAACTCCTCCATTCCTCACAATGTGTAATGCTGAATGTACCGAACACCGTGAAACATTGCTTCGTCAATAGCTTTCGTATGACTGTCTCCAATAGGGCTGAGACCTCATGTCTGTGTTTGCTAGATGTTTTAATGTAAAACAGGAATTTGTTCTGTATCAGCTATTTTAATGTAAATTATGGTGGCTGTCAAAGGTGCCAATTAGACTGACAAGCCTATGAGTGCAGGTCTCACTGCACAACTTAAGCAGTAACATGTTATTTCTGTTATTGCACTGAGGCAGCTGTCAGAAATTAATCCAGCTTGTGGGCCTCATCCTACAAGGCAGAGAACCTGCCTACCAATTTAAAAACTAAGTGTCATGTTAGTAATGAAAAATGTGCTGAGTGAGGAGGGGGAACATGGAGATAAGGATGACTCAATACTACTTAGCCTGAAACGAAGCAACCCCTGCTTGTCTGCTACCTGAATTTTAACAAGCACATGTTTTTTGTCTTCTTTAGGACAAGAGATTGTTTTGAAGGAGGGGAATTTTTGGAGGGTCCCTCTTACACGAGAGGAGAACACAAGAAAACTGGTATTACTGGCAAAGGGGAGGAAGGGGTCAACAAGAGAAACAAGAGGATAGTCTAGGCAGGTGTTCCACAGTAAAGAAAGAGAAAGGGTTTGTAGTGGATGATAGCTGAAGTGACAAGCAGCGCTGCTAAAATTTCTTTTTGGATGGGTAGTTCATTCTACCAGTGAATGCAACCCCTCTGCCTTCCTCAAGACAGTACTGACAAGCCAGGAGAAGGATTGTTGCAGTAGCCTTCTGGTCATAGCACAGGAATAAGGAATTTATCTTTGAGGGTGGAGAGGGGAGGTAGCAAATTTTCAAAAGGTTATAGATGAATTTACGGGAAAACTTCATCATTGGTGTAGTTTAGGATCAAGGAGGGAGGTATCGTAAAGAGGAAAATGGCAAAGAAGATGGAGCAATTTCTGCAAAAGAAAAAGTACTCTCATCATGCAAAGATTTGGAGATCTGTTTTGTGCCTGTGGTGACAAGACATCCATAAAGAGATTTGGAGATTCAGGCTGACATTAAGATATGATGAAATAGGGAGTAATTTAAGTTAGTCTAGGTAAGCAGAGGAAATTACACTAATCAGCTATTTGCCCAGTTTCGGGGTTGCAAGTGAGTTGAAGTGATATAAACAAGAATATTGTTGCAGTTAGCCTCTTCCACGCCTAATTTGTCAACTGCAGTCGTTGCTCCCCATGGCACCATCGCAACCTCCACAGCAAATGACTGCAGCGTTACAGACTGAGGCGTACGTAAGGAGTGAGCAGCAGAAAAATATTAGCCCACAATTAATAATTTTGTTTCTTGGAGAGAAGAATTCCACTCAGAATTTGCTTTTACATGCCGTAAGTTTTGTATTTTCAGGAAAGTTAATTTTTTTACAGATATTTTATCTTTGCCTCTCAGAGACTTCTGTTTACCTGTGTTCTGTCAGTCCAGCAAGCCTAAGGTCAAGTTGAAAGTAATTTTTGTCCTCTGCAGTAATAACGACCATCAGTTGAAGTGTAATTCTTATCTGTGAATCATGGTATGGCTCAGATAGCTTTCCCATTATCGCATTGGTTTTACAAATGAGAATCCTAAAATAGAGCTTTTTAGGCAGAAAAAATATGCCAGTGGAGAAGACTTGTTCAGGAAGAATTACATATAGATAGTAGCAATTTCTTTTAGGACCATAAACAAACTCTCTGCTGTACATGTGATCAGTGCAAACACAAAACAAAGAGAAACTGCAAACATTACATGGAGATTGCTACATAAAAGTCTTCAAATGCCACACTAATCCTGCCATCTGAGCAGGTACTGAAGGAAGTACGATATTTTTCAGGAGAAATTTCACAAGTCTGAAAAGCATCTTATGGATTTTATAGGAAGTTTATTTATTTGGAACTACGTTTGTGAATTTTATGTGCACTTTGGTTTTCATCCAACTATCACGTTATGAAAAAAATTTATAAAAATTTCTTACAATTAGCTAATAAATTATTCTAACAGACATACAAAGCATTTTTTCTTCAGTATATTCTCTAGTTAGTGAAAAAGACCACTTTCAAACAGGTAAACATTTCTGCAGAGGAGCTACTGATTAAGTTGTGTGCAGCTCTCTTACTCTAAGTCAATGATTTCTCTGTCCTTGAAATAAATTGTCTGGCAGCTGCTTGCGATCTAGCAAGTGTGTCAGCAGAAGTGACCCATACATCAACCTTTCACTTTGCAACCCTCTACTGATTGTGAAAGAAGTTGGAAAAAGTTCCAAGAAGTTCCAGTTCCCCCACTTAAAGTACTACAATATGTGGGTGCTCTGGATCTACAAGTTCCCGAGCTACTAAAAAAAAAAAAAAAAAGCTGAAATTTCTTAAGGGCAAACATTTGCATGGTTTCATGTAATTTTCCTTTGAGGAGACTGGGTGCTACACTTTAGTAATCCTACCTAAGGTGCAGTGGGCATATTTTAAAGTGTATCCCCTATTTTCTTCATTCCTTAAGATGTTTTAGGATCGCTTGTAGTAAAACTGTGATTTTCAAAGGGTCTCCTTTACTTCAGTTCTCAGCTCCAGCTGAAACAGGACATGAGTGCCTAACATCTTTTTGATGGTTATATTGACATTTCTAATTCTAGTCCCAACAACGATCAAATGATATGCAGGAGCTAAGAGAAGAAAGACAAAAGCCTAGATTTTACTTCTTAAAATCAAGACCAGTTTATCTAGATACTTCTGTGTAATTCTTCAAAAGGAGATGGTAAATTTTTTAAACTTTCTGCCCATTGACACTAAAATATGTTGTGGTGGTAAGTAGCTAACACAGCTAGTGTCACACTAAAGTCTGTTTCTCAGAAGGACAGCAATGACAAAAGTTAACAGAAATGATATGAGAGCTACTGTTCTATTGAGTAAGATAGTTTCATAGTGCTAGTTTCCTTGGGCCATTACTATGTTACCTTTCATTTTGATGGCTGAACTTCTGAAAATTTTGAAATTCCTCAGCCAATTTGAATGAAATGATTCATGTTCTGAAAACACAGTGAAATCAGTGAGAACCTCCTCATTTCTGTGTTTCTTTTTTGGTCTATGTTTTTCTTTGCAGAAGGCATCGTAGACACTACAAAATCTCTTCACAGAAAATACATTCAGGGCACTGCTTCCTGTCAGCAAAGTTTCCTTGGCTTGTCAGGTTAGATGGTGACATGCTAGTGTATTTGGTTTGTGTGGAAAGGTTTTGGTTGGGGAGTTACAGGAGCGGCTTCTGCGAGAAGCTGCCAGAAGCTTCCTCTATGTCCAGTGAAGTCAGTGCCAGCTGGTTCCAAGACAGATCTGCCACTGTGCTGCCACAGGGCTGAGCCCACGGTGGCAGCACAGCTGGGATAATGTATTTAAGGAGAAAGAAGTTACTGTGCAGAGCAAGTGCAGCTGGAGAAGAGAGGACTGAGGGTTTGTGAGAGGAACAGCCCTGCAGGCACCAAAGTCAGTGTAGAAGGAGGGGCAGGAGGTGCTCCAAACACTGAAGCTGAGATTCCCCTACAAGCTATGGTCATGCAGGCTGTCACCTCACAGCCCGTGGAGGGCTGTAGTGAAGCAGAGATCTGCCTGAAGTCCTTGGAGCCAATCCCCATGCCAGAGCAGGCAGATGCCCAAAGGAGGCCATGGCTCCTTGGGAAGCCTGTATTGGAGCAGGCTCCTGGCAGGACCTATGGTACCATGGAGAGAGGAGCTCACACTGGAGCAGGTTTTCTGACAGGACTTGAGACCCTTCAGGAGATGCACTCTGGAGCAGTTCACAACGAACTGCAGCCTATGGTAAGGACTCATGTTGGAGAAGTTCATGGAAGACTGTATCCCTGTATCTCGTGGGAGTGACTTCATAGTGGAGTGGGAAAGGGTTTGAAGAGTCCTTCCCAAGAAAAGAAAAGAGCTGCAGAAAAAAATGTATGATGAAGTTACCATAAACCCCATTCCCCATTCCCCTGTGCTGCACTGGGGAGAGGAGGTAGAGAGAATTGGGAGTGAATTTGAGTCTGGGAAGAGGGGAGAGGTGAGAGAAAGCTGTTTTTAAGATTTGATTTTACTTCTCATTATCCTACTCTGATTTAATTGGTAATAATTTTTTTTTTTCCCCAAGTCAAGTCCGTTTGCCTGTGATGGTAACTGGAGGGTGATCTCTCCTGTCCTTATCTCGACCCACAAGTGTTTTGTTCTATTTTTTCTCTCCACTGTCCAGCTGAGGAGGGAGAAAAATAGAATGGCTTTGGCTGGCACCTGGCATCCAGCCAGGGTCAGCCCAGCACAGCTGAATTTCACACATGCCTATACTGGACCAGTATTACACTCGGGGCACCTCACGATATAAAACAGACCTCTAACCTGAGTAAGAACAGATCCCTGAACTGGCGCATCAGCAGTGGTACCCTACTCCATCTGATATATAAACCCAATCCAGTGAGATAACACGCTTCTTTGAAATGACACCAACAGTGAAGTGGCACATAAAGGAGTCACAATAACAGGGTGAAGTATAATTATTGTTTCTGCAGTTTTGTCAAACATAATACTGGGACAGTGTGTGTGTTGAGCTGCCTCACTCCACTCACGGCACTCCCGGGATGGCATATTATTTCTCATGGCGTGAAAAGATGTGATCTTTACAAGTAAATGGCAGATGATTTTCTGCCAGCTCACTGGCAAGCGTAACTTCTCCTCCTTGAACTTTGAATTCTTTCTGTGAAGCTGTGTCTTTACTAAGGATGACATTGGATGTGGCAATACTGATCACAAACCTGCTCCCATAATATGTGCAAAGCTGAAAACATACTCAGTCCCTTTGGGGTCTTTCCTACAGCAGATAGGAGAAGCTTGTTTTTTTTCCAGAAGATTTTGTCCTCCTTTTTTTACCTGGAGCTCTTTTTCCCGGAGCATTTATTTCCTCTGGCTGCATGAGAATACTCATTCTGCATGGATACCTCTGTGACCCTATGAAAAGGTGAGTGGAAAACGGACAACCACAAATTCTATTTAAGTATCAGTGGCAAGGAATAAAATGAAATTAACAAAACTGTCCAGAAGGCATTGACATTAGATGGGAGTCTTAATACGTCTCTTTCCCCATCTCACTGATGTTTTAAAGTCTTGGAAATTATCCTTCAGGGTAAGTTTAATGTGCAGAAAGTACAGACTTATCCACAGGACCCTCATTAGCATTTATGGGGAGTTGTTTTGGCTTATGGTCTGGGACCCTTGCTGCTGGAGCTTGCAAAGTATAGCAGTGGAGCACAATTTATGCATTACAAGTCCAAGGACGGCAGAAGCTTCTTGTCTTTCACAGGAAAGAATGTTGAAGGACAGGTATGCAGGAGAAAGCTTGCCTGGAGTTACAGCTGAAGGAGCCATTGTAGCTCTGACTTTAATTTTTTTCTGGAGAGCAGGTTACAAAGCACCTGACATTCAGAAGGCAATGGACAGCTCCTAGCTACTCCTGTTGAAGATGCATCTGCAGTTCACAAAAACCCTCTTAGAGGTGTCTACAATAAATGCTAAAAATAATAATGAACATCATGCAGGACACGGAGATGTAGTGGGTAAGGCCTCATGGTGAGGCTTGCTCTGAGCTCCACTCCGTCCTGTCAGCATTGCTGCCTTCTAGGCAATCAGCTCAACTTGGCCTCAGGGACAAAAGCAGGCAGAGAAAACTGCAAGGTCAGTCCAGGGAAAACCCTGGACGGAAAAAGCAGAAAGATCTACTAGAAACAGCATCTTCTAATGGGAAGGCAGAGCTGTTTGGCCTTTGAGATGTGTAAAAAGAAAGCTGCCTGAATGTACCCCCAGTTCCTGCTCTCCCTGGCAGGGTCTGTGCAGGCACTGACTGCATTGCCATCACCACAAAGATCTGGAAGGGAGAGCCCTTAGCACAGCCCTGACACTGCTCCACGAGGATGATAACCATGTGCCTGCCTAACACTGCAAGGCTCTCACTCAGCACCATTGCTCTTCACACCTTTTAACCAACTTCTTTTACTCTTAAGGATTATTTTTTATGAGCTGAGCACAGGATTAGGAGTACATGTGGACTTGAGGTTTATAAGCTTTGGTACAGAGAAATAGACTGCCTTCTTGATTTGCATTCTGCTGTAGCAACAGCCTCTCCCTTTGCAATGGATGAGAACAGAAGATCAAAAGTCTATTTTAAGACCGTCTGGAATTCACTCTACAGATGTTGCTCTTAACATGATGCTTTTAAATTAAATCAATTTATTTTTAATTTCACACACATACTATGTTGTTTCTAGAGCTTGCAAGTCACAACTCCAGCTGAACATAAAACCTCAAATCTGCACTGAGGAAAAGAAACCTTATTTAGTTTTAATTTGAAAAAGTAGATCCTGTACAACAGACATCTTGCAGAACAGCTTTTCTGACTAAACCTTGCTAACACACATGCTTACCTAATGAGAATTTAATAGGTGTAGAAGATACAGTACTGTGCCTTGATTCACAATCAGTAACCAGGATAAAACTTTCTAGATTGTTTCCCTGAACTAGATAGTTCAAGATATTTTAGGAGTCTCCACGGACATCCAAAAGTTATCCATGAAAACAAGTGACACTTTGAGATTCGAATTTGAGATTATTTGCTGTGCTTGCATATGTAGCTCTCAGTGGATGAAATTTAGTTAAAATGTCATGGAGTTATTAGGATTTTTGTTTTTAAGAGTGTCCCTTAAACACCAACAAATAGCCATCTGCTTTGCAAACTCTTAATTTTTAGTGTCCCATGTGCTTGTGACTCCTCAAAACTTCAGCATTTTTTCCCCAGGCCTTTAAATACTAATTTATTTAATGTTGACTCATTCCACTTAATATGCTGAATTAAGAGAATATTGCAAAGTCACCTTCACATAAAATGCAAATTAAAAAAATTCCAAGGGGCAGGAATGTGCCTCCCTAGCTGCCCCTTTAGATTTGAACAATTGGGTAGGATGTGAATCCTTGAGATGCCATGGTTTGCCATTTGACTGAAAGAAGAGTATTTGCAATTTGGTACAAGACGCTGCAAGAAAGGTAAAAGCTGCAAGATGGCAAAAGAGGGAAACTGAGGACTCTGCAAGCAGCTGAGCAGTGGGAGCAGGCACGGAGACCTGCCCACACCCTCACATGGAAGCAGCAGCAGCAGCTCCTCACAGGCAAAGGAGGGTGCTGGCTGGCTCACCAGCCAGACTGCCCTGGGCTACTGGGACAGCCTTCAAAGCCCCAGTGCTGCCATTTTTACCAGTTGCTGCTGGCTATATGACTGGTTGGAAAATTTCTGACAGAATGATGTTTCCACTAAAGAGACACTTCTATTAAAATTGACACATTTCAAAAAGAGAATGACAAAGTTGATTCGTTTGGACTTTCCCATTTGGAAAATGAGGCTTTTCATTTCAGTTCTCTGCCACGAAAACAGTTCATCTCAACTTCTACCACTTTGATTTACTATGCATTTAAATACTAAATGAGCTTCTATATACACATAATATAGATAGTATTCTGACATTACAGTGACCTAGTGATTTAACTTTATAAAAAAGGTTTCACAATGCAACCCTTTTGCTAGCAGATTCATGCTGCAGTTTCTACAGTCTGTTCATAGGAAGTTTGAAAGATGAGGCTTTAAAAAACAAAATGAGAAATCAGATTTGCCTATGCAATGCAGCTAGTCAGCTTCCTGAGCACCTCTGCATGAGAACCACTGACCCAAGCTGTCATGCACCGCAGGGCAGACGCTTGGAGGAGGCTCCTGATTTCCATGGGCTTGATCACTGTCCCCAGCTAATCTGAGAAGCCAACATGACTATTGCTTTCTTTCCTCTCCACTTCAATCTGTCAGTACGCTCCACTCTGATGGAAAGCCAGGGCATGCAGGACTGACCACAGCTGCTCATCAACCAGCCTCCATGTCCTTCTACCTCCACTGGCTTTCAGACTGGGATGCAGCCATTTAGTTAGTGGCTGGCCAGACACAGCTGTTAGAAACGCGATATCACAGCAAGGCTGCAGGACCCAGCAAGGTGGGTGTAATTGAACGATTATGAGTGAGGTGTAGGATATTTCCTGGGGAACTGCTAGCCATCCAGGAGGAGTTAATGGCCCACGTTGTGCTTTGGCTCATTAAATGCTAGCAGATATTAATCCCCAGAGGACATTCCTGATGGGAGCTGGTGTTGCTGTTTGAAATGAGATGAAGCTGTATTTTGTTTTCTGCGTGCCTACCTGTTTGTTTCTCATATGTGTTGTGAGTTTGATGGTGATCTCTTTCTCTTTGCCAGAATGAGCCAAAGGGTTTCTAAATCTCCTCCATAAGCCCTGGTAAAAATCCACAAGTCACCAGGTGGGAGTAGGCTGTTCCTGCACAGCAGTGCCGAGTTGTGCTAATTCCTGGCTCATGGGCCAACCTCAGATTCCTTTACTGAGTCTCAGTTCCCCACCGGCATGGGAGTTTTCTCCTTTTCCATAAACAATGCAATAAACTGCGAGGAAGGGAAATGGAGAGAGAACAACTTATGATGTCTTCTAAACCTATTCAGGGAAACTTCAAGGAGTTCTGTAATGTATAGACTAAAATTAATTATTCCTTAAAGGGAGCTGTTCCACAAACTGTTTCTGAGGAAAAAAAAGACATAAGGCAAATAAGCAGCTATTTTTAGAGGACATAAAAATATAATAGCGGAAGTTATTGATGGATATACCCTTGTCAGAGAAGCTCAATAACATTATCAACTCAATCACATCCCCAGTCTTTTACAGCTTCTCAACAGAAATGGGAGCCCAATAAAAAGAGATTGCATATGGTTTATGTCACTTTTTGTACATTTTAAAGTTATTTTATTTTCTACTCAGGAGGGAAATACTTGCTGGGAACATCATACAGAAAAATCAAAACTCCTCTTTCCAGCTTTTCTCCTGAAAAGTAATAGAGACAGCTTTGGGAATCAGCATCAACGTAAGCAGCTCCTGCTGAGCTGTCCACTGGGAATTACCTGAAAATCATTTCTAATGGAAATCCATTGACTGTGATGAAATTACACCAAAGGTGAATTTGGTCCTGCCTACAGGGAGGAAGGACAGAATCACAGTAGGAAGTGTGGTACTTGCATCTGAACATACCAGTGGGTTTGGAATTGTTCTTTTTGTATCTGGGCTGGGAACACGCGGGAAAGTCATTAAGGACAGAAGGAATTAACAAGGCAGAGGCTAAGGGCAGCTATACAGTGAGATGCAGTTGTTATCTATGTGCCCAGAGCACTTGCCATGAACTCGTTAAAAAAACTCACTGTTTTATAGCTGCTGAGAAATGCTCATTTGAGTTACTTTACAGCAACAGTGCTTTTTAAATTAAAAGTCAGATGACCTTAGGTTCCTGTTGTAGAAAAATTCCACTTAATAACTGGGCTGTCTCTGGAAAACAAGAGGTTTGAGGAGGCTGTTTTTGTTCAGTTTCCTTTTACTGGCAGTCTTGGCAAGAACAGAGAAACTAAGCGGGGCTGGCCATATTCAACACAACCGAGGTGGTTGTGGAAGGCTGAGAAGACTCTGGGCACCAGGGCTGTGTTGGACTGGAGGGGATATAACTCCTTGTATAAGGAGAGCAACCAGCCAGCCTACACCCAAGCCAGCAGATTGCACAAGGAAAGCTGCAGATGTAAAAGGAATGTTTTACTGGGTAGAGTTTTGACCCTCAATAAGCCTAGCAGGTATTAAGACTGGGATTGTGGACCACTCTGCTGATGTGAGTTTTGTACACTTTTATGTATATGACTATATCGTACATTTTGCAAACAAGGTTGTTTACAATTTTATCTTCTAAAAGACTCTTATGTGATTTTTAAAAGGTTGAAGAATACCGGAAAAGCCATTAGGAAGGTCACAGATTCAGTCTCTGAACCATACATGCCCTTTTGCACAAGGAAGATTTAAAGCAAGACTGTTGAGAAAACTGAGTCTGGCTCTGGCAGTAACTGCTGACATTTGGTACAAAGTCACAAAATAAAAAGGGAGAGAGACTAAAACATATGACCTCAATGAAATAACAGTTCCTATGGCATGGTGGAATAGTATGAGATAAATATATTTACAGCAAGAAAAGGAAATAGATTGCCCACACCTCTGAGGATGCTATGAAATGCAATATAGTAGTATTCCTCTCTTTGTAAGTGTATTACAAGTAGAATGAGGAATGAACCTGAACAGAATATTAGTTTAAGGGACAAATAATAAGAAATTGGTCACTTTATTCTTTTTGTTAAGCTGTCTCATGCTGCTTTTATTGTTCCTCTTCCAAAGTGCAAGACGGCCTCAATATATCTGTGATGCCAATACCCACTTTGGATTTAGAAACAATATTCTACCCTTATAGCAGAACAATCATTCAAAACGGTAATAAATTATATACCCAACATGATAAAACAGTTCTGAGAGTGGGTAAAGTGAGGGCTTGAGACTTCTTTTTTTTTCTTTCTTGAGTGCTTATGGGGCTCCCACTGTTGCAGAACCTAAAACTCACCGCTTTAAGAATGTATTCTGCTAATACTTAGATGGTGATAGTGAGCAAAAGGAGCAAGTCCATGAGAAGTGACAACCAGTCACTTCTAGACTCCTAGAGTCCTGATGGTGGTCCTCAAATTTCCTTCTTATATCTTTCAGGACTTTAAAAAAAAAATAATTTTTTTACATTGTTACAGATAAGCTCCCTGGAGAGCACTGTTGCTTTTTAACTCCAGAGAAAGTTCTTTATCTCACAGGCTCAGCAAATTTATTTAAATTCCCAAACTGGACAGTCTCCTCAATTTAAATGCTTCTTGGCCATAGTGAACCAGACCTAGCAGCCATCCTCAGCACACTGCAGAAAACATGTACATAAGTAGATTTGACCCCAAGCAAAAAAATAAGTGTTGGAAGCTGTAGTTGTTTAAACTTACAGAGAAAGAAAGGGAAGAAAGGCGAGAATGATATTGAGTATCCCTTTCTCATCATATGAACACGTACATATTTACTCCATCCAGCAGCAAGGAGTGTCTTAATTACAAGTTAATTTAGATACCAAGGTTGGAGTTGCTGTCTCTAGCCTCAGGAAACACAAAACCTCCCAAACACTGGACCTTGGCTAATATAATACTCTCAGTTCTGACTTTCAAACATGGCCCTGCAGCATACAGGTGTGAATTCACTGGGCATCAAGAACACATCCAAACTTACTGTTACGCGCTCCGGCCGCTGACCGCTCAGTGGCCTGGCAGGCGACAGCTACTGTGCTCCGGCAGCGTGGCCAATAAAGTTCAGTCTGGTAGCTGGAAGCTTTCAGTAGGACTGCCTGGAGGAGGCTCACAGAGGAGCAGGCTGCAGCGAGGTGGTTGCCAAGCGACAAGGCAAGGGCGAGGAATGAAAGAGGGACCCTTCTGTTGCCTTCAATCCCAGCTTTATTGTTTCATGCCGAAAGGGGAGACAACGAGGAAAGGGCCAAGAGGATTGGTTGCTCGCCCTTTTAAGCAGGGGCGGAGCAAGGCGGGAACAAAGGAATAAACCAATCAGGAGTTGACAAGGGATGACAGGGGACAAATCACAGAGACATAGGGGAGGAACAAATTTGAATAAACCAATAGGGAATCAAACAGAACAGAACTTTCCAGATCTTAATGAATATACAATGAGAGGCATGAATAAACATAAAGGGGTAAACCAATGGGTTCTGTGGAAACATAGATGAGTCCGGAAACGAGGGTAGAGATACGGTGAGAGTGACACCTGGTGGGAAGGTACTTCAGTCCTCGGTCCCGCCCTCGGGGTCGGAGTCCTGGGTGGGAAAGTCCACCCACTTGATGTCACTCAGCCCCAAGGTGGGCTGGGCCACCGCAACAACTTACAAAATCGCAAAGCAGTAACTCGAATTCAGTCCCCTAAGACCTGTTAATACTTTCCATCCATTCATTATTTGTCATCAATAATAATGACTAATACATGCCTGGCTGAGATTAGTTCATACTGGTAGGACCCTCTCACAGATGGATGTTTCAAATGAAAGAGAGTTATGCCTCCTGAGTCTTTTAGGCTCCCAGCTCTGGGAAGTGATTTGGTACTCCAGATCACCTGGCCAAGTGGTCCAAGTAACTCCTGGAGGGCTATATCATATGAAGATGTATGTGATTCAGAACATGATTTAGGATCCAAACTTTTGTCTGAAGCATTTCCTATTTACAGCTTCAATGCTGAAGCTATTGGAAACACCCCAGCAAAGTGCCAGCTTCCCCTTGGAAGAGAGGTGATCCAAGATTTTTGCCGTTTAAGCACCAGACGCAAGACTTTGAGTTCCAACAGTCATGGAAAATCAAAGGTGAGTCCTTTTGCAGCTTTAGCCCTATGTGACTTTTCAGCTGTCCCAGCTGGGTAGGAATCTGAATGAAAGGCTACATGCCAGCTACAGAAACTGTTGCTTTAAGAATGAACTAAGCTGTTCACTCTAAGGGAGAATCACCTCTTTTATGGTTAGCCACATTAAAGTTAGATATCTAATCTTGTCATGAGCAAATCTCCTTAGCTGGTGGGAAGAGAAGAAGGCTGAACAAATTATTCTTAAGCAGTGCCTGAATGTTTTGTGGTAAGAGGCTAGGTGAATGACCTGGAATAACTTTTTGATGGCTACATCTGGAAAGGACAGATCCCTTTTTCTTGTGTTTAACATTATCAAGAGGAGATGCCAAGGCAATACTGTCAAACACCTGGTTTTCATCAAGAAGAAAAGTACCCCTGACACATCAGTCATACGTATGCTTGTTTAGGCCAAGAGCCAAATGACGCAGCCATCCAGTCAGAGATATCTCCCCAGCAAGAAATGAGCCTTAGTTTAGAAGTGGCAATAGGTTAGGTAATAGCACCTGGTCTCACTGCTTTTTTTTTTTTTTAACTATTAAAGGACATCAAAATGCTAAGGGAGCTAAGAAATAAAGCTTGAAATACGTGCAATATACCTCTGTGAGCCTTCATCAGATAAAACAGGAGGGTGGGGGGGGCTTGTGTTGAGCTTTCATACATGGTTTGCTTATAATGTGAGAGTAACTGTCAGTGACAGCATTTAGCTGGTTGAAAGAATGTGTTTTTCCAGCGTCTTCTTGCAAAATTCTGTTTTCCAGCAGACTCCTTAGATACCGAGTCTCTCAGAATAGAGCAAATGGATTGCCAAAAACCATGAAAACAAAATGACTGTCACCACTGATTAATGAAAATAATATGCATGCTAGTAGGCGCACACTCACTAATCACATTTTCAATATACAAGCCCTAATCTTGTATTTACATTCAAAAATACTTATTTTGCATAAAAAGGAACAACAAAAGGAGCTGAAAGTAAATACTCTGTGGGAGAACACAGTCTGCATCTCGTCTACAACAGTGTCTGAACTGAAGATGCAATGGCAGCAGTCTCCAGCTGATACCAGATTCCTAGTGACTGAATGGGGTTATACAGAGAGAAGATTCTGATGTTTCTTACACATCATCACAGTCTTGAATTCTCCAGACTAGGAAAATACTGCTTTGATAAAAGTGACAGATAACAAACTGATGAAAGTTAAGCATGAGGAAGTAACCCTTTCTTCAGTATTTTCACAACATCAAACCCTCCAACTCTCTAAAAGAAACACAGTGAGAAGGACAGGACTGCTGTAATTCATTGCATCATGCATGTTTAGACACCAAAAATTGCACTCCAGACAATTGCACTCCAGACTCCTGCTTGCAGTACCAGGTTCTCTGTCTATTCTTTCCTAGCAGTTTCAGAAATTTCCAAATGCTGGGCATGTCTCCTCTGCAGCTAGGAAAACAACAAAAGCCAAGCACACAGAACAGTGGTCATCCTCTCCTCCATCCTTTAGCCCTAGGCCCAATTGGCAGTTAGACCTCTCTGTGCAGATGGTGGCCTTCTCACTCCTCCTGCAGTCCTTTCTCTTCCTTGGTTCTGACTGCCAGCTTTCTGGTGAGAATCTAAATTAATTTATCTAGCAGAGTGATGTCACCTCGTTAGTTCTATCGTGAAGCCCTGCTGAACAGAAAATAAAAGGGAAGGAGTCAAGCCTGGAGAAACATGGTGGGTTTTTTCCTTCGTTCTCTAATTTCTGCCACAAGACTGTAGGTGTAAGAACCCAGGTAAATGGTTTAGATTTAATGAGCATCCAATCTGCAGCCAAACCTATATTTGTATGGCACATAGCAAGAGCCTATTTCTTTTTTTCAGTAGTTGGCTGAAACTCAGAGCATATGGAAGTGACAAGTACCAGTAGCTGAACAGTCAGTGCTTCCATAGCTGGCTGGACCTCTCTTAACATTCAAAATCAGACTTCCTTTTCAGAGTGCATCCAAACCAAAATGTCAGATCTAAACTTCCTCTTGAACTTTGCAAAGCTGAAGCCTGGTGCTGAGCTCAGCAGTGGCAGACCAACACGAGCAAACACGTTGGAAAGTCTTGGCCTGTCCGGAAGGGCTAAAAGCCAAGCCTTATGCTGTTTATGTAACTGCATCCAGGGAATACCTCTAGGTCAGGGCTCTGGATTTCCTGGCCATTATAGAGTAAATTTATCTCTTAATTACATCTAGGTAACTGGCTCTGTGAGTCAGAAAGGAATGCAAACAGCCCTCATGCAGAGGACTCACAATATCTTCCCTCCTATGTGCCAGGGTTTCTGTCCCCACTGCACAAGCCAGTGAGACATAGCCATGAGATCCGCTGTCTGCAGTACCCCTGAGATACTCCGCCATAACTTCAGATTAAGATGGGAATCTTCTCCTTTCCCCTGCCTTTGCAGCATGATAAAGTGAACCATGAAATGTTACCTAGCACCCTTTCAATAAACCTACATCCATATTTCTTAAAATTTTTTTTCTATTTGAGATTTTTCTTTATTTTTGGCCACAAGACTAGTACTATGAAGACTTCAGTTTCTACCAAATCATGAACTTGACCTAAAAGAAACTCTGAGAGTACATGATTGCCAGCAAGATTGTTGTACCCATCTTCTGCTAGTGGCCACAGCACACCCAAGATTGTCGTGAATAAAGTAGCTGGTTGGGAGTGGAGACAATGTGGATGTTTTGTCATAAGTTTAGATGTCTTTTGGCTACAGAGGTGAGGAATTAACCCTCACTTCACATAAATAGACGTATATAGACTCCGACTTCTTCCCAGCATCCAGATTGTCTGAAATCAAACTAGTGAGGAAGACGTGCATTTTTGCTGTTGTTGGAAACCTGTCTGACATTTATAGCCACTTACTGCAAGGAGAAAACAAGAGTCTGTGTTTTTGTAAAGAACTCCCTGAGGTGTGAAGCATCAGAGGAACAAGCTTGGTTACACTGCCATCTATTCAGGCATGCTAAGAATCAGCTTTTTGAGAAATGATATAATTAAATCTGCTCTAAAATCAGCATTTAGAGTAGGACTTCAAATTCCTCTGGTTTCTGTTCAAGAAAAAGAATTTTATGTTTTGCACAGTGGTACTTTCTAGTAAAAAAAAAAGTTATTTTTCTTCCTTTTTGAAAAAAGACACGTTTTCTCTTTCTCTTGAGCTCTTCTAACTTACAAGATAAATGTTCACGAATTTACATCTCAAGTGGCAATTTTTCTCTGCAATGTTTTTGACCCAGACAAAAAGAGCAGAAATATTAACGGTCTAAAGCTATTGCTAGAATTTTTCATAGGTGAATATCTCGAGGAAAGGCAATATCAAGTAAAGATTCTGTATTTCTAACACAGATTGATTTTAAAATTGGATTCCCAATAGAAATTATACTGAAGAAATAGTAGGGATTTTGGAAAATACAGGCCGTAAGCAAGGGAAATAATTCAATTTTGAATAGGACGGAGCTGGAAGAACAAAAGTCATCCAAGGACATAAGGCTAGAAAACCTGGGAATGACAGTGAAATGCCCCATAATCTGTTGTTTTCTTTTTCAAATAGGTAACAGTCAAGAAGACAACATTGATTTGGTTTGACCTTAGAAAGAACACCAGCTCTTCTTTTGCTAAAGATCATCATTATCAGGTCGTTAAAAATCTCATCAACTCAAGTATCAGTCAGCACTCTGAGGGCTGTACTGGTCTGACTTCACAACAAATTAAAACAAATACTGATGGACTATTTTCCTCTACCTCTTCATAGAATTACTATATTCTCAGTACTTAAGGTTAATGCATTTAAGCTAGAATTAGGGATGCCATATGTGCACACACCATGAGATATAACAGGTGGGAAAGGAGTGAAAATTGGATATGGAAAACAATTGATGGCCTGGACTACATGTGGTCATTACTGCTTTGAGGAAGAGTAACCAGAAACAATGTTTACCCAGGCTGCGAAGCTGGGAATGCTTTTTGGGTTTGTTTTTTTTGGTGGGTGGCGTGTGTTTGGAAGTCAACAAGCACTACCATATGGCAAATATAGAAATCAAAATGTCATTTTATTTGGTTACTACTTGAAAGGCTCTCCTCTTCCTGTACAAGAAGTAGTGTTTTTTTCTTTCTCCTCTTTCTTTTAATCAATAATTATTTTTTAGTTTTAGATTACATAATCCTTTGAGGCTTTACTGCTCTTTTAATTAGTCTGTTATCACTATCTTTTAAACAGTATTTCTGAGCAATCCTGCATGTCCTTTAATCCTGTCCATTCAGGGTCACTTCTGTGACTTGTTTTCTATACAGGTATTTTCCAAACGAAAACCTTTCACCATTTTTGAGTCTTAAATCATCCCTTCTGCAGCAGAAAGAAAGTACAAGCCAGTAAGTATGTCAATTCTAACCTTCTCAGGTTTTGCACTCTGTGAAATATTGCAAAACATCAAAAGCACTTGAGCAGATATTTTAAAAGCATGCAGAGAATGTAAGCTAATTTAAAAAATTTGCAGTTATTGGTACATCTAACAAGCAATACCCTACCACGACCTTTTAAAAGCATCAAACATCTAGTGAAAAAATACCAAACAATTTTCTTCTTGTCTTGTGTGTGGTTTCTCTTTGTGAAGGAGGGGGAAAAGAGAAGCTGTTACCTTAATAACACTCCCTTAAGAGGCACTCAGCAGCTGCAGTTGTGCCCTAATGTCTCCATCTAAATTAAACTTCAAATTTCTGCAACTACTTAAAGTGGTAAATACTGAGTTGTAAAGCTTAGGTAGGTCTTCTGTAAACTACTTTTGTTTTTCTGCTTTTAGTGACTTTTGTTTTCTCGTTAGTCTAAAGGTGAATTCATTATTTTCAGCTCTAACAATGAAGCTGTACTAGAGCTACAGATTTATAGAGAAAAATAGATACAAGACTAAGGGTAGGCTTTCTAGAGTTTTTGTTTTAGACTGAGCCTATGTTAGTTGGGTTACTTTTATAGAATGATAGAATCATTAAGCTAGGACAAGACTTCTGAGATCAAGTCCAACCGGTTACCCAGCACTGCCAAGGGCACCACTGAGCCATATCTGTAAGTGCCACATCTACAGACCTTTTGAGCACTTCCAGGGACAGTGATTGCAGCAATTCCCCAATCATTCTTCAAGTGAAGAAATTTTTTCAGCTATCAAATCTAAGTGTCCCGTGGCACAACTTGAGGCCATTTCATCTGGTCTTCTCACTTGTTACCTGGGAGGAGACTGACTCCCACCTCACTACAAGCTCCTTTCAGGTAGATGTAGAGACCTACTCTGGGCTCAGTAACAACTGAGAAAGATCCAGACTTTCTAAAACCATTTACACTGGGCATAGAAGTTCTGAAAAAGAAGATCTCTGTAGGAGGCATAAGTAAAGGAAATATTGGCTGTGTGACACAGCATTCAGAGCAGCTCGGGGTGATAACTCTTTGGAGATGTTAGCATATACATATATAACTGTATCACAGCTTGATCTAACTAACCTTGTGCTTTACTTGGGGAAAAGTCTCTGCCCCACTGTGCACAGGTACATGGAGCCCCACAGAGCATTCTTGCCACAGGGGATCCATAGGCACGCAGGCTATAGGGGCTGCTCTGTAGCTGTGGCTGCCACCCTAAGGCTGAGCTCTTCTTCTGAAAAAAGACCAAATCCAGATGAGGGCATGTAAGCAGGCTGTAAGACACAAGCCTTGCTCCTACACAGGCTGGCACCCAACCTCACCAGTAGGGATGATTTCTTCTTCCCAGCTGCACTCTGATGCAGAGGCAGCAAACTGGTTTCTCTGCAGCTGCAGAAGAGAAACTCTGTTCTAAAAACAGCCATGGAGCTACACTGAGCTTTAAATGGGTTGCGCTTTGTTTACATACTTCTTTCGCTTTCATATATTTTTGAAACTTGAACACTTGAAGATTTTTCTTTTTTATGCTGTTTTATTGAAGCATCTTCCTGCTCTATTGCTTCCCCATTAGCTGTGCAGCCACCAGCCCTTTTACCATGCAAGCCCCATACACAGCTGGCTCTGAATTTGTGGCTGGGAGCTAACCTGCTTCTGATACTCTATGGGAAGATTCTAGAAAGACTTTGACAGTTCAAACTGGTACAAAGCGCTGTGGTCTGATTTGCTCCAGGTTAGTGCATTCTACCCATTTTGAAGCCTGTAGCCTACTTGGCCTGTATTATACATGACATGAGAACAACTGGCCTCCCCTCCAGGCAGGGCATCAGCTCAGCAGGCTGCTGGCTCGGCTTACATCCTACATCACACATTGGATTTGCTGCTTCGGGTCTGATCTGCATTTAAAGTTCAGGTCCTGTGGGTTTAGGTTTAAGGCATTTTGTTGTTTGTCAAGTCTGAAATATTTTCCTCCTTGATGTTAATGAGCTGACTTCTTGTTATCTCTAGTTAAAAGCCCACAATCCCTTGCTAAAAACAGTGAGAATAATTTTAAAACATTGCTTATATGTTTGGAAGAATATGATGTATTTTAATCCACATCTTTGTACATAAGCGAAAATTCGCGGAATAAATCAATTACCTGGGATGCCAACAATTCTGCAGTCATGACTTGTCACATTAGGGAATCTTGCTTTTCCCCACTGTAAACACTCACCTCTTCTCAGGAAGTCAAGTGCTCAGAAAACCTCTAAATACATTTTGAATGTTTAAAACTTGTTTGCTTTAAGATCTCGCTCCTACAGTTCTCTATCAGAGCTCTCTTTCATTTTAGCAAATGTCTGATACAAAGTCTGTTTTTTCCTCTCCTCCTTCTACTTCCTGCATCTATAACAATTTTAAGCTCTTCAGCACAGGACCCGTCTTTCCACACTGCCATGCTGTCCACAGCACAGTCTGAATGCTGTGGCTGCACACATGACACAGGAACAGAAGTACTGATCTTGGTTGTGCCCATACCCAATCTTCCCTGGACCACTCCCAGTAATAGCACCCTGCTGCAAGGTTCAGCGCTGAGTATACAGCTCTGACATTGCAGATGTACTATAATTTTGGCAGGAGAGCTACCAGCTGGAGAAAATAAAAACTTCAAGAAGGCGAATTATTCTTTCTCCAGATTGGCATTGAGTATCTGGAATATTACAACTCTACAGTCCCGCAAACACAGAGACACCATCCCAGCTACAGAGACAAAGCTTGTGCTCTAAGAGGTGTCAAATGGAAGAAGACACATCATGTTCTTTTTTAACAGGGCTACAAAAATAGACTTTTTGACATTTTCTTTGTGGGCTCAGCAGCTTATTTAAACTCTATTCTTTTCGTAGGCACTTTGACAACACTAATACCAAGGCTTGTTAATTTGGCATCCTGTGCTGCCTGTGCACTGAGACATGAAGAAGGTTTCCTCTTCAGCTATGCTACCTGTACATGTGGAGGAGCAGTAGGGCCTGGAAGGCACGACATTCGCTGCCAACTGACGTAAACCAGCTCTGAGGCACCGCTGCTCCTGGGGCAGTGTGCTGTCGGTCACTGCCTGGAGAAGCAATTTTTTCTGCAGCCATCTCAGCAGAGTAGAGGGCAGGGAGCCAGTAGTCCAGAAATATTAGAAACAATTGCTCCAAGAGAATTTTAAAAGCCATTGGAAACTTTTGAAGTCGAATCATGCCAAAAATAAGACAGAACAGCCTAGTACCTAGAGAAGATGACTTAGAGGAAGCTTCTACCTCTCCAGAGATTTATCACTGATTCACATCTCATTAATTCTCTCCTCTTCCCTCCACATATTCACAATTTCTCCTCTTGGCAGTTTTCTGGAGATGGGGCATGACCTATGAGCATGAGACAGCAGAAAGCCTTTGCCCTTGCTAATATTGTGAGACAAATATTGGTAAGCCTTTCCTGGATGTTTGCCACTGGCCAACCCTCCTGCAAGTTCCAGCTGGGGGGCAGCAGGAGACCCACAATGTAGGGCATTAAATTAGCCAGAGCTCATGACACCACTCCCATCTGGCAGGTGACAGAGTAGCTAATAGCACAGCAACTCTTCCCTTCAGACATGCAACTTAACTTGAGGAAAGCAGCTCTTGAGGACCCCTAGCCAGGGTATGTGCTTGGCTGCACTGCCCCATGAGCACAGCCCAGGCAGGGCAGCCTGGCCATGCTGCAGGAAAGGGCTCTGCACATCCTCTGGCTCTGCAGGGCCACTCTCAGGGCTGCACTGACATGACATCCTTCTCTGGACAGTCCAATGCTGTTGACATCACTTGCCGGAGGAGGATCACATCCTGCTGACTCAAGATGTTCAGCAGGGATCTGCCATGTTACTGCAGGCTCCTGATCTTGGATGTGCTATAAATGTGCTCATAAGAGTTTAGGGACCAGAAGAGAAATATGTACTATCCTTACCCCTACAAACTTTATTCCTGTTGTACCTCACAATTCAGTGTCAGAGAAACTAGTGTCCTTTACTCCCACCATGAGTGTGCTTGCACAGAGCAGCATTGCAGTGACCACCAAACCACCAGGATGCTGAGGGAATAGGAGGCCACCTGCACTTGCTGAGACACACACAATTTTCCAGGTATCAGCAAGAAGGAAAGACGACAAGGTTGCAAGAAGGCAACACCTGTTTGAAGAGAAACTTGTATCTGAGTAAGTCATGTTTTTCTTGCAGTGAGCTGCTGTAGAGTTAAGTCAACCCAAAACTGAGTGGAATTTTCCTACTGAAGCAAGGGGAAGAAGTAAAATTCATTTCCTATGAGTTAATCTTACAAAAAGCACAACTCAGTATGGGATTGGAGAGGATTATTTCAGTTGGAGTACTCTTAAGAAACATTCTCATTTATATTTGTGTCAGATGCAGAGTGGAGAGGTAGAAGCTCAGAGATGTGGCTGGTGGGCTGCCTCAGAAATAGAGTCTCCTGTTATGAATGACCTGGTGAAAAAACAGTTATCCAGAATGGCTTGATGACAACCTATTTTCCTAGTTTTATTCCAACGTTGTTGTAATCTGGGAAGTGTGTCCTTCTAAGAGATCAAAGACCTTCAAGTATCCAAGATTCAAGCATTCAAGACTTTCAGGCATCAAGATTCTTTCAAGCATTAAAGCAGAACTGAATGTGAGTCAGAGCTGGGATCTTGCTGGACTGAGAAAGACAATTGAAAAACAGCACTAGAGATTTTTCTGAAAAAAAAGGCTTATGTTTTTCTGATGGAATATGCTTTTTTCAAAGATGAGAAAATTCTTGTCAGGAAATCCAGTCTTTTCAGCAGACGTGATCTGCTACCAGTTGTGCTGCTTCGACGGATTTATCTTGATAATATCTGGAATATGGCACTGGAGTTGGAAGAACAGCCGCTTCCCTCCACCTCATCTGAATGACCAAGTGACGAGTTGAGGCAGGAGAGGCCCTCACCAGGGAGCAGAAGCAACGATGCTCCCAATGCCCAGATATCTGTCACTCCTGGAGCTCTGAATGCAGAATGGATTACATCTGTGACTAAAGGGTCCTCTGAGCCACAGTTTAACGATCTTTTAAGTAATCCTGGATCCATTTCACTCATGCTTTCAGTAACCATTAACTAACCATTTACCTGTCCACACCAAAATATGAGTATTTTCCAACTGTTCAGTATACATACATGCATCTCTGAATTGGACCTACTTTAAATTCACAGCTTCCTTTTTTTTTTTCTATAATGTCAACAAACGGAACGTCTGCAGATGTCCTCAGAAAGTTTTCTAGGGAACTGTCAGTTACAGTCAATTCTGAATATAAAATGTTTTTCCTTTTGTTTGAAATGAAAAATAACCTGAAAGTCTTTCCCTGGTAATAAACCAAGCTTTGTAACATGAATTTTTAAAGGAAAAAAAGAAATTATGATTTGGAGTATTCACAGCTCATCCTGGCATCAAAATGTACTCCTAAGCAAGAATATAACTATTCTCTTTGATGAATAGGAATTGCTCAATTTTTAAGCAGGAAGTGCCTAATGAGGGAAAACAGGCTGGCAGAGCAAGGTCTCTGAGTATTTTCAGCCCAGCCTCAACTTGCCAGCAGGTTTTACCCACACGTTGTTTCAATACGCAGTCATGACTGATAATTAGATCAAATTTCTCTCCATCATTTTACTCTTGTTCTTCCTTATTTGTTGCCTTAATTAACGGACTGTTGTTTTATTCTTAGACTGGAATACTTATTAAGGGGAGGAAGAATTTTGTTTTTAATTCAACACATCAAAACAACAAATCTTGCGATAAAGTATGGCGCCTTAAGAACATCTATCTGCAGCCTTCTCCTGCACTTTCATGAACCCTATGTTCTCTTCCAGACCGGGAACACGGCACTTAAATTTAATTAAAAAAACCCCAGAAACAAACAAGAAAACAAACAAACAAACCCAAACCCACCCTCAAAACAGAAAATACATTCTGTTGAAAAAACACTAAAGAAAATAACATGTCCATTTAGAAGAGATTTCACTTGTGTGTGAGGAATTCAAGACTCCACACAACTGGAAGAGGCCAGAGGTGTCTGACAATCTGCAGATTGCTCATTTCAGCATTACCTTTCCTTTTCAGAAAACTGGCTGTTCCCTTCATGTGGCATCAAGTTGGCTCTCCTTTCATTACTTGTTCTACAGAATGTTGGTCTCCCTTAGGTGACTAGCAGTAATATATGAATTCAACAGTCCATGTGGGTTGTGGTGAGGCAGGGGAAGAGAGCTTTAGAAAACAAACCTACACTAATTAAAAAGATGAAATACAAAATTTCTTTGCTACTTAAACACATCTAATTTTTACTTAGTTACTAAAACTGGCTGAAAAATCTCAATGCAAACAAACTCTGATTTTATTAGATAGCAGGGTTTTAATGAAATTGGAGGAAAAAAAGTTTTCAAATCACAAGACTAACTTTCCATAAAACCTTGATTTGAAGACAGAGATATTAAACATAAATGCAAAATTTTCTCTAACAACAACAGACCCCAAGGTATTTCTCCCCTCACAGCCTCAAATTCATGACATAGTACAATTACACCAGAGAGAAAAAACCAAAATGCAGAATGTGATTCAATCAAGCACATTGTTTCTATGGTTCCTTATTGTTGACATTTCTCCAGTTCCCACCTGTGACTGTTTTTAAGGTGGTAGAAGTCTTGATTCAATTTATCTTTCTTTAGAGATTTTACTGCCATGCCTTATTTACACATATAATCAGCTCAGACCCCATGGACAGACTGTGCCACCTTGAGAGAGGGAGCTCACCAGCAAATCACTGGAGGTCTGATTCATTCTGTAAAACAAGTCTTTAACTCCGGACTAGGTATTAATAGCAATTAACAGCATAGGCTGTTGTTTACTGGACATGATTCTGCAGTTGGGTTTTTTCCTCCAGGCTGTTAGGGAGCACCAACCTTAGGAGAAATCCCATCCTCACATATGCTGAGTTCAGTTCTGCAGCTAGACACACCATCAGGAGAGCATGGATTTTGTTCGGGATGCAGATGACCTTCCTTCCTCTATTATGTTTTAACTATATATGCAGTTCATTGATCTCAAGATGACCATCTGAAACCAATGGCATTTTCAAGAAAATAGGACATTTGTAAAGGATGGAGACCATTACTATTCTGAAAAATCTAAGTTATATTGAATCAGAGGTACAAAAGAGTAAGGTAAGAATGAAAAACTTGAGCTCAAACTTATTTATATTTGAGATAAGCTTGCAAGTATTTGGATACATATCGAAGATCTTTTAAAGTTAAGTTAATTTTTTAATTCTCACTATAAACAAAGAAAGATATGATGTTCTGATTTTTCATGGACTGGAATTATTAAAGCATTTGTGCAGACTTAGGTCAGGTTAAAATATGAGCTCTACAGGCCATAGAAGTAAGGAAGATTAATTTCTGGACTACTGCTAAACTGTTTCTTTTAAGATTTCATCTTATTTTTATTCACTGTGCACCTCTGATTTTCACTCTCTATTCTACTACCAACAAAGATTCAGAAATCTTATGGTTTTCCTGTTATTTTAGGAAGATCATGTCTTGGCTAAGGAAAAGTGAAGGCTTTTGTTTGTTTATTTACTTGTGGACATTAACTAGGATAGCATCTCACAACCTGTCAGTAATGAACAGGTTTTGTTCCTCTTTAAAACTGCAGCTCATTACACTAACTCTTTCAATGTGCATTTTTATCAGTGTTTTTTGATCTTCAAAACCTCTGCAAAGAGGACCACCACAAGAAGTTTAAACCCAATTCCAGTACAAGCTCTTATCAGCTTCAAAAGCACATTGCCTTTGTGAACTTTTGGAAATGAAGGTATATGAAATATAGGTCAATTATTATCTGGCTTTAACAACAAAGCTACACTTTTATTTTGCACTGAATGAAAAAGAGTCTCTAAACTCTTTTTAAATCCTGATATTGTCAAGGAGAATACTTTATTTTATGAAACTTAATATTTATGAACATATTTTATAATGCAGCTGCACTACCAGGCTTTTGGGAACCACATTAGGGCAAATGCATTTTTTTCAGAATCAAACAATTGGAGATAAAAGAGATGTCATTTTCATGCCAGGGCTATAGACATCCTAATGACACTGAGCAACTCACAGACTCCAGAGAAAAACGACATGCCTTTTTTTAAACGCAAAGTCTCATAACTAATATGTTCAAATGTGAACAACAAATAGTACCTTCCCCCTCAAGCACTCATCAGCACTCTGATTCGTATACTGAGAAAACAAATCTCCTACACTTTTACACACAAAGGGTTATATTGCCCCTGCATACACTCACCCACCTTGCACATGTGATCTGGGTTACTGAAAGCCAAGAAAACAAATCCACTCGTAATTTTCCTGTGAATGTCAAGCCAGATATGTCTCCACAGCTGTGATAATCTGCCTTTATAAGGTAGATATGAGAAGCACCTGCATGTACATCCTTTCCCAACTAATCCTCAAACAGGAGCTCAGTCAATAAAGCAGCAGTTTGCCATGAATGACAGTATTGCCATCTGCACTTGCTCAGGGCTTGCAAACCCCTTTTCACATCTGCCCCTAAATGGGGCTGCTTGGGACAAATCTTATCAGAAATCTCTCCCGATCTTATTCACAGTAGCTGTTGACATATCTCCCTTTAGTCTATTTGGAAATGACATTTTTCAATTAATTTTTAGAGTCAATTGCAGCACATGCTCAGAAACAGATAAAACACTGCATTTCCAAAGCTCTCTTGTATGTGCCTGGCAGTCCCAGCACAGATCCACAGTTCAACTACAATGCACCAGGAGCCACGGCTTGATGATAAGACTGGACTTAATTTCAGTGAAGCTCGACCAAGTTTGCTGCAATATGTTTCTGAGAAGAACTATGGTTTATGACTGGGAAGAATTGCCGGTAATAGCTGAGTTTCAGTGCAAGTTTTTGAGTTTTCATACTGGACTCTAAAAATACAGTATAGACTAAAAAGCTCAGTGCTTCTTGAAAGCTGAGATAACAATATTTCTACTGGAGATGCTGTTTGTTGTGGCACATGCAAGAGACCTAGTATTGGCAGGTTGCCTTCTGAGGTGCTAAGGACCAGAATGAGACAAGTGCCTCTTCCACCGCACAATGGAAAAAACCATTTTCAATATATCTCCAACAAAATGTTTCTACCTTACTTGATAACCATTCAGCAGAAACACAGATGACAAGTTAAAAAAAGGGCCTCGGAAAGAATGAGCCACACAGAACACACGGAGAAGAAACAGTAACTAAATGTATCAGACAGAGGAAAGTCAAGTTGTCGGAGATCTTGAATACTGCAACCTTATGACTTGAAACTAACGGTGAGGTAGCTCTGTCTTATCAAGGAAAACTCTCCTCTGGACAAGTTGGACAGTCAATATGGATCCTGCTCACCTCTCTTGCTCTGTACTTATGTGTGTGCAATTGTTGTGACACAAATCTTGTATTTACACCTGAAGTATTACCCCTTGTGGATTATTTTACTTTCACAGTCGTAAAGAGAAGACCTCATGGGTCACAGTGTAGGTGAGGTTTCTTAGCTTGTTAAGTGCTGATGTATTAAACCCTTGCAGAAGAGCAGCAAAAAAATGTTTGTCACATCAGAGTTCAGTTTGGCCTAGAAATTTCAAGTCTACTGAATACTTTCCCCCCAAATTCAGAAACCCCCTAGCAATTTTGTACCACTGATCACTCCTTTACAAATTTGTTCTCGTGCACATGCTCCATGCAGGAATGCAGTCTTTTGTCACTTCCATTAAATTTTTCATTCCAGTTTTCTCCAGTGAAAGAGTGTTCTGACTGTCCAGTCTGCTCAGTCAAGCAGCGTAAGCTCTCATAACCACTGACAGAAAGGTCACTTTGCCAGCAATTTGTTATTTAGCATCTATTCTAAATCTTGATTTTTTAAACTCAACACTAAAATAAGTAATTTTGTGTTCTGCAGGCCCCAAAGGTGGCCAAACTTCTTTAGGAGCAACTGGAATAATTTATTTTGAAGGTGATGGCTGAGAGTCTTTGCATGCACTGAAAACACTGAATTTTCGCTCTTCAGATATCTACCCATGGAAGAATGTATATGCTTCCCTTTTCCTCTCATATTCTAGATACAGGTTAAAATAAAAATAAAATGCAAGGGGAAACTCTTACTAAGTAAAATAAAAGCTCTCCACAGGGAACCAGAGTTTATTCAGAACTGTAGTCTTATAAATCAGCCTCACAGTATTAGAAAAGTAAGCTGCTACCCTTCACCACTTTGGTCAATTTCCTGGACTCTCTGCTACTGTTTGGGGTTTTTTCCATTCTGTTTTTAATTCATTTTTTATAACAAAGTCAGTCTTCACTGCCCACCCTGAATGACATTTTAGTACTGCAATTAGGCTCTTAAACAATTGCAACATGATCCCCTCAGGCAAGGGACACAGCAAATCAACAGAGCAATCTTTGCTTATTTTCTTGTATATCATGCTACTATGACACTAAAGCTTTTTGCTTCTGCAAAAGAGAGATTTGCAGGAGGAGCCTACGGGTCATTTGGTTGTGCTTACAGTATCATGAAAAATATCTCACACTGCTGGTGCTCATTTTGATGAGAAAGGAGCCCAGCCTTGCCCTCCCAGGAGGACATCAGAGAGACTGTTCCCTCCCCACATCTTTCTCCCCCAAGACATTGGTCAAAAAAATCCCTAACTCCTATTCATAGAAAGAAATTTACATTTATCATTTTAAGTAGATCACAGGTTAGCCTAAAAGCTCAATTTATGTATCAGATTATTCCATCTGAAGAAGTTTTTACAGCTTCTCAAGGTACTGTGCCATACTCATATAAGGCTTTTCACTCTGAAACACTGCAGACCTTTGCCCAGGACGGGGCCTGTATTAGTGGGAATTCAGAGCACCAGAAAAGATACAGTCTCTACTGTTTATATGCTGGAACAGATTTCGGCTTTTGTTCATGCAACTGGGGAAAGAAAGTGAACTGCAGACTTATTTTTACTGGCCCAGATGCACCTACTAGCTCCCATTGAGACTGGCACAAAGACACAGTGGCACATCCTCAAACAGATGCTACCTGTCCTCAAATGCTTTTCTTCTTTAAGACAAATTGACTTTTTTTCTTCTTTATTGCCTTCCTATTTTTAAGGCTGGTAAAGGTCAGCACACGGGTTCTTGCTGCCTACCAATGTTTGCCACTTACAGATACTCCTTTAAAACTGGGAAAGAGCAGCAGCTGATACCAGGTTTCGGGTTGAACGCCTTCATTCAGCTTGGAGTTGAGAAAGAAAGCCTCCTCCACCTGTAAAGGCTTTCACTGAACTCAGTTTCCTCTGGGATTCTTCCCCAAGACACACTATTGAAATCCACCAGCAGGGAGCCCTCCCTTTAGCTGACTCAGTGCCTACAGGGGGGAACTGCTTTCCTGAGCCCTTACAGAGCCCATCCACCCTGTCACAGAGGGACATTTAAGGTGAAGGCATTTCAACTATGGTCCCAAAACACTAAGAACTACTTCAAATTTGTATTAAGAAAAAGCAAGAATGGGACACTTGGTGTATACACATGAAACTCCCTCAAGCCAGGTACAAGTAAACTACTTGAAAAAAGTGATGCACTTGAGATGAAGCCACATGATAATTTACATCCCAGAGTTTTGGAGAAAGCAATGGGCAGTATGCCACATTTACTTGGGAAGTGAGGGTCAGCAGTGTTATCTGACTGGAGAACAGCAAACACAATGCCTTTAATCCAATAAAGGTGCCATAAAATATGTTGGCAGCAACAGAGTCACTTATTTTACTGTGCTTTTACCAAAACTGATGTGGATTTTAAAGAAAAGAATTATTACAAACATGGAAGGAATTAGGCAATAGCAAACACGACAGGACACAACGTGAATTTGCCAGTGTTAGATCAGATTAGACTGGTTTTCTTCTCTGCTGAGATAATTATTCATACAGGGAAAGATGTGGTTGATCTAACATCAGAAAATATTTAAATTACTACCACATAGATAGTTATTTAATGGAGAAGATAGGGAATATCTGTGAGAATCATAAGCTCCAGGAAATGGGCTAAAGAAGGCGGCTTGGAAAAGGGTAATGAAGCTGGAAGAGAAAAAAAAAAGGCGTGCAGCTCCTTGGCAGCTGGTCTTTTGGTCTCATCTTACATAATGTTCTTGTTAGTACTTGGAGCATGCTGGTGAAGTTAGCGATCCTACGAAGTTGGGAGGCACTACGGAGATGTAATAGGGTTAGACAATTTTATTGGAAGAAATGGATGACCTTGCAGTCTGGAGTAATAGAAATTGCACAAGTGAATGTCATTCCACAGAGAAAGCTTGTTCATTTCAGGATGGATAGCAAAATCTTCTGCTTTAAGGCACAGATATCAACTAGAAAAGATGGGAGAGGAGAAAGATCTGATTGTTTCCAAGTGTGGAATAGTCACTTCCCACTGTGATGATCAGGAAAAGCATTTCTGTAAGGCTGCCACAGTCAGCTCTCTTCGCAGAAGGGCAGAATTTTCCCTACCAGGCCTTTTCCATACACTCAGAGAAGAAGCACATTGGGAGGCTGGCATTTATAACACTGTCACAGGGCACCGTGGTGAACGGAAAAGCAAAGCTATTCTCTCAGATTCCCAAAAGTGCCAGTGGACATAGCACCCCTGTGCCACTACTGTACCAGCAACATTCAGCTTTTCGAGCTTTCTCAGCGGCCATGTCAGAGACTATTTAAAATGAAAGAAATCAGATTCTCAGTAACAAGATGTCAGGGAGAAAGAAGTGCCAGTCTGTCATTCTCTGTTAGGTCAGCTGAACGTGAGTCTTCAATGAAATGATATCCAAACATTTTATGCATCTGGACAGTATACTTACCTTGGAATTAATTCTTCTTGGACTCCTAAGTTTTTTTTCATTTGTCCCACTTAAGTTCAGCTTAAATAAAAGTGCAGAATGTCGAAGAAAGCCAAACTGCAGAACAAATCTTCAGAAATTATTAAGGATTAGGAATATCACAGCAGAAATTCTGTCTTTGTACCTTTTAAAGTTGTCACATTAAACTTTATGAAGGGCCAGTCTGAAACTGGGGAACACATTTATTTTGAAATGAACTTACAAAAAAATAATAAAAAAGAACATCTTGTTTCCAAGCCAAATAGAAGGTACATCTCAAACTTTGTCTTGTAGAGCACAATCACATGGTAATTCAAGTATTAATTCAAGTAAATATAAAATACATCCCTAAAATGTAAGAGAACCTTGTCCTTCACTTCAGAGCAGAACAGGACCCATCCTTCTGAAATAAGAAGCTTCCTAAACACATTTGTGTCTCAAGAGAGGATGTGGAAAAAAAAGCAGACACTCAACAGGGATGATCACATTGCATAATACATTATTAAAAGGGTCCTCAAAGTGAAAGGTATAGAATAAAAAACCTTCAGAACTCAACCAGAGACAGTATTGCCACCTAGCAGAATATGAAAAAATGGATAAAATTGACTAAAATGTATTTTAAAGATTAGTGAGAAAAAGCTCTTGATTTCCTAACAGAATGAAAAACCTGAATTATTAATGAAGCTGAGTACTAACTGCTGTTGAAATTGAAAGTAGGCCTGCGGACTCAGACATCTGGCCCCGAGCATGGCTCCACTCCAAGTCTGTGAGAAGACAAGAGAGACGCCTTGGCAAACAGACAAAAACACTGTTCATTGGAAATACTTCCACCAACTGGAGGATCAAAAGTTCTCCAGTTCTGTCTACCCCAGGGACACCCTGACAAATGTCCCATGCATTACTTCACGTTTCAAAACACTCCACATCTGCTAAGGGACAGAATCCGGTGAACTGATCAATCAACAAAAAGATCAGTCTGGTTTGTAAGAAACACTCTTTAAAAAAATTAAAAGAAAGAAACAGCTAGAGAATGACTCCAGTGTTTAATTACAAACTTGTTTATCTGCTAGACATACGTTTCTGAGATGCATGTTCGAATTTTGCAACTTTAGCAGATCTGAACAGATCCCAGGCTGTTCAGTCATGGCTGGAGCTGAGCTCTGCTGCACAGTGGCTCTGTCTGATGTCACAGTGGGACATCACATCTCTGGGTATCAGATTAGGACAGATCTCCAGACAACAGGCTGTTGGAGTGGCAAAGCAGCCTACCATTCACTGCTTGCTTTGTCTTGCAACGGGTGGCAGGGCTGGCATCCCCTCTATTGCCAAGGAAAGGCTCAGGGCTTGTGCAACTGGCTGTTGCTGGGGTCTGCAGCAACAGCAAACTGCGCTTCCCACATCCCTTCCTCATTCAGCCTTGGAAGAAGAAGTAGGGCTAGATTTCCTGGGACCTCTCACAGCCACCTTCCATCCCAGCCCTGTTCCTCTCTAAGCCCCTGCTTCCCCATTCTCTTCCTACAGAATCAGTGCCTGGACCCTGTCCCATATCCTTCTGAAAGAAAAATTCAATTTTGCTTTCTCTACCTAAAAGTCCAAACTAGTACTGAACTCTGCAGAACCTCCAGGGTTTGGTATTGAGGACTGGTGTCGGTACAGTTTAATGACTTTTTGTATTTCAAAGGGAAGGACATGACTTTCTGTACATACTCAGCAATAGAGAGAGAATGAGTTTTAGTCAAAGGCTGCAGGATATGTCATGGTCAGTTGTGAGCATCCCAGCTACTCCTGGGAGTGCACTTTGGTCAGAAAATGTTTCAGAGCTCTAACCATTGCTGCTCTCTGTGGGGCTACAGGGCAGGAAGGGCAGGTGCCCTATAGGGTGAAAAAACCCCTTATATTTCTAGCTATTAAAAATAGGACAAGAACCAGTCTTACAGCAAGATACCAAGAACATAAAGCATTCTTTAAAGGACTGGAAAGGTTGAGGGCAATCAGCAAGACTTCAGTTTCCTGTGAAGAAGTTTCTCCTCTTCGAGCTTGGTGGCAGCGCTTAGTGCCAGAAGCAGAAAGACTCTTCTGGAGCCCAAGTCACTGTTGCTGGGGTTTCCTAGGGTAGAGAAGCAGCATGGGGACTAGTACAAAGCTGCAGACATACAGGAATTAAGTTATTTAGCAGTGGTCCTGTGACAGACTGTGTATGTCTAGGCTCTGAAGCACTTCTGATTTGAGCATGACTGTATTACTATTTTGAATGCATTGGGCTAATTTAAATAGAGAAAGCAAGCACAGTCAATCTCTAAGGTCACATGCCCAAGTCGTGGTACTCCTTCTACTTCTTGGTTATTCACTTTTATGGTACATACCATAACTTGCAAGCTTAGGGAAAAATGACATCTGGAAGACTTGAGGTTTATAAAAATTTAAAAAATTGCAAGGTATTATCAATAGTCATGCAATTATGAGAGAGTTGCTGGTCATTACACACAGTCATCAGGAGAACAAGTCAGTGAAAAACTGCAGAAGGGGTAAAACATAAGAGTTGAACATAAACAAAAAAAGGATAATAAACAATTTCTCTAACCCTCTTCAAGGTAAACACGCTGAGTAGATACATTTGTCAGACATGCTTTACTAAGTTGTCATCAAACCGAGCAACTAATGTCAAGGTTGGGTCCTGGAACCAACAGTTTCAGCTTCATGGCCTGGTATATGGTTGTGCAAGGCAGTAACAGTTATACAAACTACCAGTTTGTACCAGTAAAGGGTAGTGCAGAATAAAACTGAAATGGGCCAGCTCAAACCTCTAATTAGAAAGATGTTAAAAACCATAATTAAAGACAAGTTAAATTGGTACTTAAATCTCAAGGAACACATTGAAAACTAAAATATACTGTAAAGCCCTGGTCCTCACTCGGTGAATTTATTTAAAAGGGGCTTAAGGTACTACTTTTCCTTGAGGTGATACAAAGGAGAATTGGCAAAAGTTCCCAAGAGGTTAAAAACCAAATTTCATTGGCAAACTAGAAGATCAGGAACTTGGCAGAATTTAAAGAAAACATTTGGTCAAAATAAAGCATATCACAAAGCATTGACTTGCCAAACTCTAGCCCATCCAACTTTAAATTACCCAGATTTCAAGAAGAGGAAGTTAGAAGAAGAAAATGAGAGAAAGAGAGAAAAAAAGAGAGAAAGAGAAGAAGGATACAGCTATTGTCTTGGATCCAGCTTCCTATCAGCTGCCATTAGATCCAAAGACAACCGGGACGTGACCATGTGTGTCTCAGGGCAGTGAGTTTCATCTCCTCTGGCCTCCTGTGGCCTTCTCTCCCCCAGGTGGGGCTTCCAGTCATCTGGCCACTCTGGAGCTAGGCTGGGACTCCAGGGTGGGGTGTGGGACGTTGCTGTCCCTGTGTCAGTGACTGACGGCCATTCTGGGCTGGACTAGAGGCTCCAGTGGGGTGGGGAGCGAGCAGTGCATCATCCCACCTTCACAGAACTTGCTCTGGCCCACTCTCCCTCACACACACTTTAGTTGTTTTGAGCCAATAATAATTTTCTTCAGTCTGTCACAGATACTGAAAGAGTTCCTTTACACCTAGAACTGAGACAGTTGTATTGATTTTATATACAGACATAAATTATCATTAGCACACATGCAGAACAAAGCACCACAGTCAACATGAGCAAACACTAGTTTTAGGAAGCCAGGCTTCTCAGAAACTTCTGAAAATCTCAGATTAGCATCTACTTTCCAGTCTACACAGCATCATGACTGAAAGTTCTGACCCCTGCCTCTCATTTGGAACTCAAGTAGTTTGTCTCTCAGCAGCACTCAGCAAATTCAAACTCTCCTTCTAATCCCATTGCTGCAAGTTTCACAAAAAATCCTGGTATCACTGCCATTTATGATCACATCTGGTTTGAACTGAGCTTTTGATTTTCCCCATAGCTTAGCAGCAGAGCTCAAGCAGCAGAACAAGGACTGCAAAGCTGATGCATGTGAATGGATGTTTTTAGGAAAGGATAAGAACACTTTACAATTCAATAGCATACTCACCTGGATCTGGGGCTTTGATTATACTGAGATGCCAAGTGCTGCAAAACACAATTTATTTCTGTTCTTTCCCCTCAGAGACCTATACTGTATGAGTGAGATCATAACTACAGGGTTGGCGTGTAAATCATCTATTTGAAGGATATCATTAGCAACATTCTGTCTTCTCAGTTGCCTGCCTCTTCCTATCCACCTCAGTATTTGTTAAGGACTGTATATTGGTCTTGTTTTAGACTATTCCTTTGTGTAGTTGTCTATAGGAAGCAAATTTGCAATGCATAGTAGCCAGATTCTTTAGCATTAACATACATTAGTTTAAACTTGTTCTCTAAGTGGAGTGTGAAAACAGTTATTTCTTCTCTTCCACAATCTCGGAGGGGGTGGCAAGGCTAGACAACTCCGTAGTTGAACTGGAAGTAATCTCTCCTTTATGGAAGTTCTAACACACAAGGAAGGATGTACACCATGCACAGCAACTGACAGGACTTTTCTTGCAGGAGTCCTCAGCATTGATGTTGCTGTTGTAACACAGTAATAATTTCCAACCTCTTTTTGGGTCAGTTCAAACACAAACCAGTTATTCTTAAAAATAGGATTCCACCCCCTCCGATCACTCTTCTTGAATAGATGCAGAGTAATACCACATTCAAATTTTGGTTGCCAATTCATAGATAAGTCCCTTGGTAGAACCCGAATATATTACATAGAAAATGGGTAGCAACTCTTCCAACAGATTGCAATTCTTCTGCCCCGCTAATTTTTTTAATTTTTTGGTTTTTTAAAATTTAAACAGAGACCATAAAACATAAGACAAAATCAGTGTACAAGGGTAGAAGGACCTTGCATATTTGTATAGTGTTCTTTTCTGGGTGTATCACTACAGTGAGAACTGTAACAAAAATATCACCATAAACACTAAAAAAAGTATATGCCTGCAGCATGTTAGCACCCAGATCTCTCAAGGCAGTGCACTTTGCAGAATCAGAAAAAGATCATGAAAATCTCTACATCCTGAATATACAGCTGCTCTGAAGCTACACCAGCCATTTAGGCTTCTATTGCTGACACAGCTATCCAGCCTCTACTTGGAGAGTTTACAACCAGCGTATCTTAGTAGTAGTAAATGACAGGAGAGATGGCAAAGGGGTTTAGCTAAGCACATTTGAAATCCTGCTGTGAATCTCACCCCACCAGGAAGTGTAGTAGTAAAACAGCGTGTGCCTAGGAGTACTGCAGAAGTTTCTCTCTGCCGGAGGATGTCAAACTTGTGTATAGGCATTTATGTAGCCCTTTGAATACTCACAATGAATCTACATAGAGCTGTAACTTTATTGCATACTAAGAGTTATTTGAGTCTATGACATTGCTTAGGTGGTCTTGTACAAGTGCATATAGTCTTAGAAAGAAAATGGTTTCTGCATACAGGTCAGGGTTTCATTAACGGCAAAGGAATTTATCTTGTAGGAGTGACTACTGTGATAGCATCTTTGCGCTGTTCATTTAGTATCACCTCTATCAATTACAATGCACAAATTTCCAAAACAACACAGATACTGCGTTATTATGTTTAACCAGCTTCTTTAAGATTTTTTTTTTCTGTTCATAAAGAAAAGTGTGAGGAGAATGGGTACTCCAGGGGAAGAGAAATACAGATTTTCTGGAAATGCTTATGAAAGATTTTGTATCTCAATATGTCCTCTGTAAAGTGAAGAGGAACAGAGGATGCACTTCACATACTTCCTGACTGAAAAAGGAGTTGCTTATCTTTAAAAAAGTCTCTCTCAAAAGAAAAAAGATTTCATTCTTTTCAATTGTAACAACATTAGCTTTTAGGAACTTGCTATTTTCCTCAACTATTATTGGACTGGACAAAAGGAAACTAAGTAGATGTGTCAAGTAGTAGAGCAAGAACAAAATATCACTCTGGAGGCCTCCATTCAAGAGGCCTGGCTTTGTTTTTGGACTTCCGAAGAAGGAAGGAAGAAGTGCTTGTGCAGAAATGCACTGCTGCAGACACTGTCTCCATCAGCCTGATGTCAGGGGATTCCCTCTGAGAGAAGGGGGCATTAAAGATCAGTCCATCTTATAAAAACTTTTCTGTGGAGGGCAATTGAACATGTGCTTCAGTTGCACAGGGTACTAGACAGAAGTTGAAGCTCTTCCAACTGCTTTTGCTTTTTAGACTGCAGGACCAAGCCTGAACATTTCTGTCAAATAAAGAGAAACAGGAACATTCTATGTTTATATGGCCCTACAAATGAGCTGTGCATCACTCATCACTGCTGCAGTTTAATACAGCATATAGGGCTACCAAAGCCATACATGTATTGATTTTGTCTGTAACCGGCTTCACAAGTAAAATAAAGTGGAGATACTGAAAAATGAGGACTGGTGAGCCTGTGTGTACGGAAGCAAAATTAGTGAAGAATTAGACTGGTTATGTAAACCTAAAAAACTCCTAAAAAAAAGAAACCCCAATCCCTCTTAATCCCCCTTCCCTCTTGATAGAGAGGACAGTTGTTAGTATTGACAACTCTTGGGCTGATTATATTGCTTATTACCGGTAGATAGCACATCTCAGCACACTCATCTCTACTCCTTCCCTTACACAGATGTCCCTTCCTGTGCTAAAGCCTGGTGACAGAAAATGTTGTCTCTCAATGTCAACACCAAAACAGCCACTATCTTCATCTGGGTCAGGATTTCACCAGCTGTCTACCTCTTGACTTTAACTAGTCAAGACAAAGTCAACTCTCAACTTCAGCTAGCCTTTGGGGCAAATAAATTAATATGTGGCATTCTGTATAAAGTAAGAGTTACAAAAAAATTATGCCTAGGAGAAGAGGGAACAGAAATCCAACCCAGACAGACATCTTGCACAGAAGACTCTCTAATCTTCTCTGCACTGGTGGTTAACACAAAGACTGAAGCTGTCCTAAACCATAGCTCCAAAACTCAGCTTGAGGACTCACAGCCCTAGTGCTAATCCCAGCAAACTCCCAGATTGCTTCCAATCAGGAAAAACGATTTTAGTGTGAGAACACAGGATCTAAAAGGCTCAAACATGAGAAGAGCTAAATACTGCCTCTCTTTAATTGTCTAAAAGCAAGGTCTTTCCAGCTGAACAAAGTCTGATTCTGTATGTACTGAGCCGCCCAGGAAAAATCTTAGGCTACAAAAACGGTTTTGTAGAGTTCCACATTAAAATGTTCTAATTCATCTCCACAGTTCACTTTTTTTTTTCATATTGAGAACACATGGTTATCTATTTCAATTTTTAAACGATTTGAAATAAATTTGAATAAGTACTTAGAAAGATTTAAAAAGCCCCATTAAATGGCACACAATTTAATAAGTACACCCAGTAACACAACAGGTTGCTTGTACTACCTGCTATCCAGAAGAGAAACTCAAGGACATTAAGTACCCTGACACAGTACCGTAGTTATATATGCTGTATCTATACTGCACTAAAAAATGAAGTTAAATCAGGAAAAATCCGAGTTCAATATGACAAAAAAGTTTTGTCCTCTTCCCTAAAAGTGAGAAAGGTAATATGCATTGTGTAATTATGATTAGAGTAAATGAGCCAACTTCAAAACATAACTGAAAAAACAAACTTGATCATAATTTTTTTTCCTGTGAATTTCTTGAAACCAGTTCTTTTGGCTTGGGCTCCTCACACCCTCTGAACTGGGTACCAGAACTCCGCTGTGGCCACTGCTGAAAGTTTTTGGTCACAAAAAAGAAAAATCAAAAAGAAGGCTGTTGTATTAGGCAACACAGAGTCAGTTGTTTAAAATCAATAATGTGCACTCCATCAGATCACAACTGTAGCTGGTAACAGACAGAACACCTATGTGTCTCTCTCCGTACAGAGTTATTTTATGGCTTTCAGGTCCTCTTGCCTTTGTCACAGAGCAGCTGTGCCAGGGTCTTCCAGGACCACAGACAGCTGTTATTTAATAGGGACTCTAACCTGGTCAAAGGATGAAGACAAGTGCTATGAGTTACAAGCTGGAATCTACAATTTGCTGAAAGGAGGTTATAGTAAGGTAAGGTTTGGTCTCTCCTGCCAGGTAACGAGCAATAGGACAAGAAGAAAGGGCCCCAAGTTGCACCAGGGAAGGTTTAGTTTGGATATTATAAAAAACTTCTTCATTGAAGCAGTAGATAAGCAGTGGGCTGCCCAGGGAAGTACTAGATTCACCATCCTTGGGGCTGTTCAAATGGTGTGAGGATGTGGACATGGTTTAGTAACGGACTTGGAAATGCTGAGTTAAGGCCTGGACCAGGTGATCTTAGAGTTCCTTAGAGACCAACCTTAATAGGTTTATGATTTTAAGTTTTCCAAGAAAAAAATTTCCTAGTAAGCAGAGAGCCTGGTAGCAATCAGATTCTTTGTACGACTTCATTACACTGCCTTGGAATGAATGGCTTTGGAGCTGCTTTTACAGGCCAGGAGGCAGTTTGACAGGAGGTACTGTTGCCATGTATCACAGGGGCAACAACACATCACTGGAGTGATCAGCCCTGGTTTCAGTGCAATGATGTAATATATTAAGTCTGTGGCAAGCAATCCCCTCATGGAGGCAAACACGGGAAACACACTTGTGTGCCAGGCCGCTTCAATAGGTAACTGTAGGCAGAAGGAGGAAGGAGCTTGTTTCAGTTTCTAATATAAAAGACATCTGGGAGAAAACAAAAAAAAGTACCTGGCTGATGGGGATATGTTTGTTCTACCCTTAAACTGGAGATGTTCCCATTAGCCTCACTCCAGAAAACTGTTTCTTGTTTCATTAGAGTGATTGAGAAGGAGCCCAAAACTCTAAAAGTGTATCGCTTCCCTGCCTCTTAATTTCCCTCAGATTGCATATTTCCAGTGTGCATATTAAATACAATGCGATTTTAGATGCTGATGTAAACGTTATTTTGTGGCTGGGTGTTCTGTGAAGTTAATTAGCTGTGCACTGTATCTGGACTCAGACCAGCAAATCTTGCTCACCCTTTTCAAGCAAGACCCTCCAAATAACTTGTGAAAAGTTACAAAATGGGCCAGATTTTATTCCTATCTAATATATCAAGCAGTGTATGGAAAATTAAAGGTTTTTACTACAAAACCTTTTCTGTCTTCTCAACTGTGTTGCACTTGTGACATTAATTATTTAGTTCAAATTGAAATTTCGAAATATAATCCAGAATTTTATTGTTGGTTCATAAAGTCTATTCTCTTCTCAGGTCTGACTCATTCTTCCCACTTAGTAATAATCTTGAAAGAGTGACTTGAGTTGCAACTGAAATACAATTTAATTTACATGAAACTTATATTAAGTGTAATTATGTTTTATAATTACCACTTGCAACTGAAAATGCCTCTTTCAGAAACTCAATAGTAATTATCTGTCAGCAATATTTTCTTTGTAATTAAGAGCAACTTGGTTAAAAAAAAATCATCCTGCTAGCTAGACACGCCTTGCAGACAGTACTTGTGTATGAAATTATATCATCTGCTACTCAGTAATTTAACTCACAGCATTTTATACTGAGCTTTCTGCTTTTGAGGTTTCTCACCAGTTAATTTGCCTAATTTCTGAGATGGCTGTGTACAAAAGCAGACCATGGGCAGTGTGTCCTGGGTTTTGGTGGTGGTGTTTTTAACGTCAGTGCCAGAACACTCAGGCATTCCAGCCCTAACCCAACAGAACTACTTGGAAATGATCATTTGTTCTATAGCTGGGATGATTAAAATGAAGGAGGGGGAAACAACAAAAAAAACCAAAGTAGCAAGCATTTTCTGCTAATGCTTCCTTTCTTCTGTTACCACTTCAAGCCACAGCTAGCAATAAACTCCAGAGCTGGCAGGTGTTGGAGAACACTTCCTTCATCTTTCAGAGGTTCACAGGCCTTCCTAAAGGACATATTAGTGCCAACTCAAGAGGGAAGCAGGAATCACTTTGAGCACTGAAATCCCTCCTGGGAAGAGGCTTAAAATTATTTTCACATTTCTGCATAAACAGGTGTAAGTGACAAAAAATGTTAGATATATTCTCTCTCCTTCCCTTTTAACCTCAAAGCTTATTTGCTGCAATTTAACTTTAATAACAGTAATAAAGAAATTATTTAACCATTAAATAACTTGAGAACTATAGGGAGAGTAGACAAAAATATAATTGTGAAAGTAAACTATCAAATACTAACATTCCAGTGTTATTCAATAGCAAAATGTGTTTGTATGGGAAACATATGGGAAACAAGGTGGGACTGCGACTCCCTACGGTGACTTTTGTTTTTATCTCCAGAGTGCCTCCAAAAGGATATGAAGCATCTTTTACCTCTTTTCCCAAGATACAGCCCCTAATTTTGAGAGATTGCTTCAGATTATACAGGGTTTGGAGTGTCTCCCATATTTTCCTTTTGTCTCTGAACACTTTCAGTCCTTTGCTTTGTAAGGGAGAAAAGTTGTTACTAGTAATCAAAGTAAATAAATACTCAAACTGTAAGTTATTGCCTCAGAAATACCGTTCATATGGAGAGAAGAACCTTCTTCCAGAAGCAGTTTAGCATTTTAGAAAGAGAAAAATGGTGCAGTCACGCATCGGGAAAGCTCTGACGTGTTTAAAGAAGCCAGGCATATTAACATGGGTAGACATTTTATATGCAGCAAGTAATAACTGTTTTCCAGTTGATAAGGCTGACACAACAAGATGCAGCTTATAAGGAAGTCTGTTGTGGATTATACATTGAGAGCAGTGGAAAACACTGTTTTTGCACAGACCAAAGGTAAAAAGACGGTATAGCATTACCGCACACCTGAGCAAATAGTATGGCTTGGCTAGCAAATGAAAGAAGTAGAGGTCTTTTGACCTACCTGAATAGATTAATCCTATCAGAGGATTGCTGAAGTCCTAATCCTTTAACTACACTTCTGATTTTATGCACCCATCCTAAAGCCATTTATGAGCTGGATATGTAGCCAATGAAAAAAACAAAGCCTGCTCCACAGGACAATCTGTCACATCTGAAAGGAGGCAGGCTCCAAGCATGGGATGGCTCACAGACTGAAAGAACTTTTCTCTCTGCATCAGCTACATATGTCCAAGCCAACTCGTCTAGACACGTTTCAGAGAACAAGGTTCAGGCAAAATAAATCCTATTTCACCATATGTAGTGCTTCCTATAAAGGAGCAGGCAAATTTAACCTCACTAAAAGTCTTACTCTAGAGGCTGAAAAGGCCATCGCAGTTTCTCACTGGTCTATCAACAGCTGCAAGCCATTAAGGTGTGCAACACAAAATTAAACAACCTCACTGAAAAATAAACTACTACTTGCAATAGCATTTATGCTGGTATTAAAATTAGAACCAAGAAGAAATGTTATGATTCTACCGTCACTGAAAGAGACCAGAAAGTCCTTGTAAATCAACATCTGATCAAGGAAAAGAAAATATGACAATGATCGCAAAGTTTTCTATGAATATCTACACACTGCATTATATAATACAGTGTATGTGCATGGAAGTGCCGGTCATATTGTGTCAAGATGTATTTTCAAGGAACAATCATATTCCTTCCTCTCGGATGACAGCAGTAGCTGGAGGGGCTCAGGCATATTTGCTTTGGTTTGGCACTGCTCTCAGAGGGGTGCCCGCAGCGGGTGTCCTCTGCATGACACCCTGCCTACTATTCTGGTCACGGCACAACACAGCATTAAAAGCTGGATCAAACACTAAAATAGAACTTTTAACATTGAGTGTAAGAGACAAGATTGCTAGATAAAATTGAGCTAAAATGCCTCAACCTTATCACAACCAAATTTGCTTTTGACCTTCCTCAGATTAAGCCTTTCAAAAGAATCCAAATTTTAAAAAAAGTTGTTTTTTTCAAGTGAACCTTTTTTGGATTTTTTTTTGTGACACATTCTGACCACTTTTAGTCCACAGACAGGGCTCAAAGCTCACTGCAGTGGGCCAGTAGGATCAAAGCATTAGATGTAAAACCTGTCATCGTCAGGAAGGTAGCAGCGTGTCTTCCTTTAGCCGTCTCATTACTAGGCATTTTTCTCCTCTTTCCCAGGAAGACAAGGATAAATGTATAGTACAAAAGGATGTGCCCACAAGTCAATTGGACTCACAGCATTAGGAAAGCAGACATACAATGAGAGGGTTTTAATTGCTTTTATTAATAACATTTAAAACTAATATGCAACTCTGCTAGTGTTTGAATCAGCCTTAAAAATGTAATTGCACAGAACCCTTATGGTTCAAATGATGTCAGTATTTCAGGATGTCCACAAGCAGAGAGCTGCTACCAGCAGATAACATTGCTTGTGTTTCTTAGTAACTGATAAAAATTGCTAATTTATAAGCCTCTCTGAGTCACCTTATCTTTATGTTAAGATCCCTGTAAGGATATGCTCCAAGACATGTCATATACAACCAATGGAAGCAAAGTGCAGGTTAGACCTCTACTCTCCCTAATTGACTGTTTTAGAATGACAAAATCAAATCATTTCAAAGCAAATCATGCAGTTAGGGATCAAAACAATTTCTTGTGTATTTTAAAATTTGCATGCTTATCTTTTCCTTTCTATTGAAGGCCTGCTTGGTGCTTAGCAACTATGAGGTATCTGAACTATTCATTACAGTCACTGCAACCCTATGAGAGAGATTTACAGAAAAACATTTAAAAGGTTATGGAACAAGCACATTGGGAATTCTATTTTATGAAGACACAAAAATAATCCAGAATAAGCCAGTTCATCTCATGTGCTGCTATGGATTCAGAACACAACAAAAATTCACTTTCATTCTTGTGTATGTGTATTTCATATGTACATAAAATACACGTGTATACATATATGGGTACGTATATATGTTGGGGGTTTTTTGGTTTTTCTTTGTTTTTTTACAATGTTCAGTGAGCTCATGGAGAATCTAAGTGGATGCATACCTACAGCTGATACCTAGAACAAGCTTCCAGGTAAATAAACAAGGAATCCCTGACCCAATCACTCAGACCTGAAAAAATGAAAAAACTCTTCTTCCTCATAACAGAAAAATTACTTGCAGAAAGCCAGTACTCTTTGTAAAATTAATGAAAAACTTGGTAAAGACAAGAATCACATCCACACACTCAAAGCTGTGTAAAGCCACAATGCTGAAAGCATGGGGGCAACAAATGCTATCAACTGAGAAATTCTTGAGAAAGGGAGCAACAAGAGTTCAGTATTGCTACCTGATACTTCAACAGATGCAACCCTTAGAGAGTGGAAGATGTGTGTCCAAATGAACAGAAAAAAAAAAGATCATGAACTCCTACAGAGTAAAACCTAAACACACAGAGAGTCAGACATAAATACTTCAAAGCAAAATTGATAAAAGTAACACATGCACAGAGATACAGACCGCAAATTCAAATGTGAATAATGTAAGAGCAGAAATGTATGAAGCGAAGACATTTCATTTCTTGCACAGCTGTTGACTCTGGGAGAAGCTGGGAAGATTCCCATGTCAGAACAACAACAAAAAAATGGTGGGGGTCTTTTGGGGGAGTTTGCTTTTTTTTTTTTTTAAATGAGTGACTCAGAGGAGCTGTCTGAAATTGAAGTAACTGTAGAATAAGTTATGAAACAAATTCACAAAATGAACTTAACAAATTGCCAAGTCCAGATGGTATTCACCCAGGAGCTTTAAAGGAACTCAAGGATGAAATAACCGAATTACCGAGGATAGTGTGCAGCCTCTCATTGCATCAGTATCAGAGGACCACGAAAAACGTGATGCCAATTTTCAATGAACAGTTTCAAGGTAACTTCAGGCCTCTTCACCTGTAGTGGGCAAGTAAATGGCAACTTCAAATAAAAAAAACCACAGAAATAATAGGTGTCTGAATGATCAAGTTCAGGAGTCAATAGGGCTTTGAAGAAAAATGATGCCTTGCAAAACTATATTTTGAAGGGGGCGAGAAACTCTGTAGATAAGTCTGATAAAGCTGAAAATATCTTCCTCGATTTCCAAAAGGATAGCTTATTGAAGTGGTGAAACAAGCAAGTACAGCACAGAGGAGGAACGTACTAACACAGACAGATAATCACTTGAAAGGAATAGAAACTGAAGTTGGAAGTAAATGGTCATTTCTTGCTGACTAATGGTTCTACCTGAATTTATGCTAATTCCCATCCTGGTGAAGTACCTGAGAGAGGGTGAGAAATGCAGTGAAAAAGTTTTCTTATCTTGTTAATATTAAGTTATTAAGGATGAGGGCCAACAGGAAAACAATAGGGCCAAAGAGCTGAGTGGACAATAAAGGAGCAGGGGAAATTCAGTGTAAGTGATAATAAAAGATGCACAGCAGACAAAGCACAATTCCAGCTTCACATGTAAACAATGATCCTTACCATTTTGCTGACCATTACCATTCAGAAGTGGTATCTGGAGACTATGACAGAAATAGGAACATAGGATATATCTATATAAATGTAATAAGAAACTCCACGAACACACAGCTCAATTCTTTGCAGTGCTTAAAAACTTAAATTTTGGCACTACTGGGGGATAAACAGAGGAAAAAATAAGGCCTACATGATGCCACGGTTCATTTGGTTCATGAGTATTACGAGATAAAGAGTGCAGTCTCCGCATGTCTTGTGGCAGCCTGGAACAGATTCAGAGGTGGAAAGAAACAAGGAGTAAGGATACAGGATTGGACAGCTCAGCCACAAAAAGAGATGACAAAAGGGGGTTATGGTGGAGGTGTACAAAATTATGATGTTCATGAATGGGTTAAAAAGGCATCACTGGTTTACCCTCTTTGCCAATAAAATAAATGAGGCATTAAAGAAAGCAATTTGGAGCCAGGTTCCAAGCACACAAAAGTATAAAGGTTCATTTTACAACATTCCTTAAGACAATAATAGCTGTAGCTGGGAGAATATTCAGGGTTACCCATGTCCCTACACTTTTCCATGCGCCTCCATTTGTGGCTACTACAGTAGCTAGGATAGGAAGCCAATCCCCTAGTCTGACCTGTAGTCTTTTTTCTATTGTCATATTAAGATGCATGGCACCTCCCTTCCAGATTAATTCAGATACATCTGAACTACACATCCAGAACAGCAGCTTATCCGGATTTCAGAATAAATATTGTTTACCACAACCAACAGCTTTTCAAGGAGGAGGTATCATGAATTTGAATACCATCTCTACAAAAACAGGCATGTAACAGATGACGAGATTTTAAAAGAAGAGGGCTCTCTTGTAATTCTTTCACTGCAGTTTCCTCTTGGCAATTGACAATCAGATTTTCAGTTGCTAAATATCAGTAGAGCTTCTGTCGTTTCACTGCAGCTCCCCAGGAACACCCAGCAAATAATCTTAGAAAGTAAGTACCAGTGCTCTCTGTTCTCATCAATTAGGTAATGCTTGAGACTGTTGTTGGGAATAGGGATGTGATGGTCTCTACTGTTGTTATGGTTGTCCTATCAAATAGCACCATACAAAACCTCACAGAGTACAATTCCAGACCGAAGATCTTCCAGGGACCATTGCCGGGCCAGTTTGCACATGGACATGTTAGTTTGAGATCAAAGGAGAAGACACGACTTTTCCACCAAAGAAAAGAGGGAGGGAAGGGAGGAGGAGGGAAGTGGATGTGGGAAGGAGATGGTTAATATTCTTTCATTGCCAAAAATCTGTACTCAAATTTCATTATACTGTTGCAATTTCCATCCCACAGATTTTTCTCTTAGCTTCCTGCCTTAGTATCCTGGCAAGCCCTGTTGCTCAAACACTTCGGTCTTTCTCTTCAACTAGTTTAAGGGCAGAAACCCTTCCCACATGTAATGCTCCTCTTGAAATCCCCCAAATCCTCCTCTTTTCTGCATTACTTCATCACCTGAAGCCTCTCCTGTGGAGAAGAAGCTATGGGTATATGAAACAAGACTAGTTTTTGAATTTGTGTTACCTGTGCAAATGCTAGAAAAGCTGGCAAATTTCAGGAATATTCCAGTCTTTCTAGACATGAAGTACTAGAAAGCCATGTTTCTAGGATGAATAGATATTCAATTAACTAAGTTTTCAATGTCCTACTGCCCCTTGCATTTGAGGTAGCATGTACAGAACTTTACAGTAAACCATATAGATGTCTGCAGCCTACTCCTCTATCCAAATGAGTGTGTTTCTGTCTTGCTCTTTTCTGTAACTTACAAAGTGAAAAAGTTTTAACTGAGATTATGTGCTGCACATGTGCTGTGTGTCCAAAGCTTGTGCATCCATGGAAGGGCTGGATGTACAGCTCCCACCCCCTTCAGGAGACAGCTGAGACTAGTAAGTCACTAGTATGTAGTAAAAAGACAAGACATTACCAGTCTCAGCACTCTGAAGTGTATTTCCTCCCATTAGAGCTGAGCATTACGGGATCTAATGATTCAAAGGAGCTGTATAGTACCCCTGCCACCCTCCCCAGTCCTCTAGAAATCCCATTCGTGGAATGTGTGACTCCTTCAAGGCCAGTGAGAAGCTGGAGGTGAGTGAGGGTGTGTTTCTCTGATTCACATTCTCCAGTGGTTTTGGTGACAGATTTGAGCCAACTGAAATCCTGACTGTGATAGAGACAGAAGTGTTTATGCTATTAATATTTCTGTTGGCTACTTTGCAATGAAACATAGGTACTTCCATAAACAGAAGACAGGACAGCAAAATGGGTTCAGTCCAAGATGATCGAGTAACTTCAGGAATAACATCACACACCACCAGCTCCACACTGAACAGCTGAAGTAAAGAAGTACATATGAAGTATATCTCCAGATATAAAATGAGACAAAAATCATCCCAATAAAACTTTATTTCTCCTTAAATAAATAACCAGTTTAGATTCTGTGTGAAGATGCTACAATTTTTTCTTATCTCATTAGAGGATGCTAGAAATCTTTCCCTTATTACCAACACAGTTATCTCGATGCCTATTCAAGCCACTTGGACATTGACCCAATACTAGTCCAGCTGAGATTCTTTCCAGCTCTCCTGTTCTCTTCTCTTAGGAAACTCCATCCAATTAACATAACTCAGTTTACAAGCATATGAGGCCATTATGAGCGTTGAACTTTCTGTAATTCTTACATGATGTAGTCTGGCATTTATTGTTCATGATGAAAGGCCCTTTTACACAGCACTTGAATACAAATATTCTAGCTAAATCACGCAGAAAATCCACACTGAGGTAGCTCAGAAATAGCATGAATTACTGGCTCACTCCTAAATGATAGCACTATAGGCACTTGTACAAGTGACACAAGCGTAAAAGTGGTTTATCCTCTTCCGAGATACGTCAATATATACAAATAATACAATCCCACCTGTACTCAAGACCTCTCTCTAGTTGTTTGTTCCAGCACCACGATCAATCTGCTGTGAGCAAATCCATTCCCTCCCTATTCCCTGCAGCAAGAAGAGCACTGAGACCTGTCAAAGGCTGGGGGTCCATATCTAAAATAGAGTCCAAGAACTCATGTCAAGATAGCCCCACATAGCCTCTTCCTAACCTTGTGTGTAGGGAATCCAAGGGAATTCTTTTTCTGACAGAGGTACTGCTTTGCACATATACAAGTATACACCTTGGATTATGTTGTTTATTTGTTTCCTCTCCCCTGCTTTGGAGCTGAAGAATACACTTCAGTCAATACCTTCCCATTTCAGAGACAGCCTGGTCAATCTCAGGGCAGTCTTTATACCCTATTCTGCATCTTCTCAAATAGGCAGGAGAGCTCTTTGTAGACCCAGTTTTTCAGTGGAAAAAAAAGGAAAAAAAAAAAGATTATATCTATCTATATCTATCTCAAGAGTCAAATAAATAATTCTTCTGTCAGTTTGGTTATATTAAGTAGAAATGCTGAAATGGAACTGATTCAAATAGAATTGACCACATTACGTCAGACTTCAAAATCTGTTAGTTCTGCTATGAAAAGATATGAGCCTATATAATAGGCTTTCTATAAAAGCATATGAGCCTTTATATTTACCTTTGGAGGTTTTACTTCTTTTGCAAATTAAACAACAGTTGGGAAGTATAATTTCAAAGGAAGTGACATTTGTTGTTAAGGGGTTTTTTTTATGTACATTCCTGCAACAAATGGAAATTTAAAGTCAACATTTTCTTCCTGGCAAAACAGCCCTGGATAAAGATGAATAAAACCTGAGATAAAAATAAAATTGAGATATAAATGGAAAAAAAAATAGCATTTCCTCTCAAAGAGCCTAAAGATTCCCAAATCAGAAGTAGCCCGTACATAAATAAAAACTTAGATAGGAGGGCCAAATACCTACTCTGTTCTGGGAAAAAACTGTAAATCTCTCTTAGCCAAAGACTTGATGGCAGGAAAAAACACTGCCAGTGGTGAAAGCGAGGACTGAGAAAGGATATAAAAAATTGCTTTAAGTGGCGACTGGGTCTTTTCAAAACACACTCCTAAAGTAAAACAACTCCCTTCCATGTCAGCTGGATGAGTCTTGAAATGATTGAACAACCCCTTTCTTTTGAAAGCAACATGGTTTGTTTCATGGTTTTGAATATATTTTTTTAAATAAAAAAAAAAGTTGAGTGATTCTGGCACAATGTCATTCTATCATATTATCTTTACTGTAAAGTTAATGTGAAGAGACTATAAAACCACAGAACTATGCTGAACATTAAGACAGGTCAGGGAAACCATAATTTTGGAAAAAGCAGCCCCTTCAGTAAACAAAAAAAATTAAATATAAACAGGAAAAGAACCCCCACTGACTTGGAGTCCTCTGCGATAAATGACATTCAGTAGATCCAAACCCTTTTTTCCACCTGTGGAGGAACTGTCTTAGGGTAGCATGACTTAGACCTCTGAACAATATTACAAATACAAACCATTCCACCACAATTTTTGCAGCAGTGCACCACTTTGCTTCTTGTACATGTCAGGATTTTTGTCCTTCTTACCTCTTCCCAGCACCTCCCAAGTATTTAAGAACCAGAAACCTACTGGTGGCTGGTCCACCCCTCACAGATTGCAGCACCAGTGGAGCAATTACTGACCACACACCTGAATCACAAGGGTTTTCACAAGGCAGTCTGAGGGTTTCCAGATGATAATTATGGGCACAGAGAAAAGCTTGAGAAACATTTGGGAGGAAGTTTAAGAATTAACCCCATTGCAGTGCCTTCTTAGCAAGGTGATAAAATGGGGAGTGATATTTACCATCACAAACAAAATGACTCCCACCCCCAGTCCTATATCTGCAATCATATCCAAGTTGCTTATCTGGATTAGAGAGCCTGGGCTTTATCTTCCAAAAGCTTTCTGGGCACAGCAGCAGACATTTAGATGCCTTTTCATTAAAGCAGCAAAGGTCTGTTAATATATCTGTCCTATTGAAATTTTTTTTTTTGCCAGAGAACAATTACATTCTGTATCTCTGAACTGTCATCCAGCCTTACAAAAACAGCCTCCTGCATGTGTCCCACAGAGTTTTCTAAGGGAATAACTCAGAGTAGGGAGGTCAAGCCATCACTTCAGTAGAGGATCAATTCAGTAGCACAATTATTTCCAGACAAAGCATACAGTTCGTATTCATGTCAGACGAAATCATTGTCAGTATTACAAAGCTCCTCCTAAGATTTGCAGTCCCACTGTATGGGATGAAGTACAGAACAAGCAACCCAGGAAGAATACAGCAAAAATGGCCTGTAAGGTGCAAGAAGAAGGGAACTGAAAATAAAGAGGGCGTTTTTATTTCTGCCATCTAGGAACTAAATCTAAGTTGCATCTATTAATGAAGTATGTGATTTCGAAATGTCATATTATTGGGGCTATACTCACTAAAACAGAAAGCAAGAAGATACTAATGAGAGAGGTCACCTGCCTACACAAACAGGAATTCTGCCCGGTTTGGCCCAGTGCTATTAATGAAATCAAGACAGGAAAGACTGGAATGGCATATGGCTGACAGATGCAAGCATGTAATCTGATGGTGCAGCGGAAAGAATGACTCAGTACATCATTATCAATTTAGCATTTTTAAATTTCTTAGGAGAAAAAGACCTCACTTCTGGTTCAGCCATTTAGAAGTTAACCTTTCCATGAAGGCAATATGTGTGGGGTACTTTTCAAATGCAAGCTTTATCATAAGTTAGAACACAATGCAAGAGATGGTTAGAAAGGACTTCATGAAGCGGCATAGTGTGTGCCCAGCTTCAGCTTCAGTCTTGTCATTTCTGATTAATGTTTGTCCAATCTGTTCTTAAAGACCTTCTCAGTTTCTGAAGTATAAGAATATATCTCATTACCTTTACTTTTAGGTTGTTGCATTGTTTGAGTTAGGGTTATTTTCCTAGCACCTGATCTCTACCTCTGCTGCTGCACTTAAAGCTCACTGGGCAAAATGCTCCATGAGCTCAGAGGTTTCTGCTCTATTTTTGAAGCGTCAAGATCACATTATTCATTCGTGCTATGTAAAAACCAAACCAACAAAACAAGAAAACATCCTTTCATACAAAGAATCCAATTTGAGATCTCCTTCAATTTTGAAGCTGTGACATTGATAACCACATCCAGAGAGCAGCTTATCTGGTGATAATAAATTTTTCATCCAACACAGTTTCTTAAAGACCCCATTTCCCTAGTTGATTCACAAGAATTTCATGTGAAGTAATGTCAAAAGAACTATTTCCTTTTAGGGCATGATCACGCTGTCCAGGCAGAACTCTTAAGTTCACAGATAAATACTTAATGCTCTATCTAAGTTAACTGCAGGCTATGGAAGATGGATAGTAGACCATTCAAACTATTTTTCATTATTAAAAATTGTAGGCAGTGACCCTGCATGCCTTTTTACTTGCTCCATCTTTGTTTTACAGTATGCATCTCTTGGAGGAAAGCCCAGAAAGATTATGGGATGGTGGTGTACAACTGAACAAGTCCACCTCAGTTTTTTGCCAATATATTTCAGTTCAGTCTAGTCCAGTCCAGTCTCCTCTTTCACATCAGTGAAGCTGGTATTTGACTTTCACTTGGCATTGCAAAGTGAGCAGCAGCTTGAATTCTGAGTCATTTGGCAGGAATACTCTCTTCAAAACAGTAACCTCAAAGTTTTATCGTCTCCAGTTTTTCTGTCTATTTTCCCATCCTTTTAAACATGGATGGTTACGGAAGAGCGAAAAAAGTATTCTTCTGTTCAGAAGTGAATATACTACACACATTTTGTTTCCAGAAAAGTATGAATTGTACCCTACAGTAACAGTTTAGATATCAATAAAAGGTATAGGTGTTCTTGCCTGGTAAATCACATACGCCTCGGAGGATTAAATTACAACAACCTAAAATCATAGGGAAATGAGATTTGATACCTGGAGCCAAGGTCTAGTCTTAGTTTGCTTAAATTTAAATTACCTTAATCAATTATTTTCCAAAGACAGATTTATCACAATTAGCTGCAAGTACTTGCTTCACTGGTAGCTAATATATACACCTAGCAATTAGAAGAAGAACACTTTACTAGATGTTAATTACTTAGGAGTTTTTTTTTCTCTTCTCCAAAATGTAGTTTTTAATCAGATACTTAGCTGTGTTTAGACCAAGCATTTGATGCATCCATCCAGAAGCTCACCTGTAGGAATTCAAGAGGTGATTCTGCAAGATCTCTCTGTAATTAGAAATATCTAAAGGCAGAATTGTAAGCTCTGTACCCTTTACATCCCCGAGGGAAGCAGTGAGTCCCTATGAATTGTTCTAGAGTGCAGTGAAATTCAAACAAAGCCAAAGGGACACATCTCCTAAGGATTTTCTTTATTCTTAGCTGAACCCTTCCTCATGCAAGTAACCCCCACACATGCATTAGCTCAGATACCCAATTTACCAATCCCATGCTTTTACTGCACCCCACACCTGTTTCTAATTTGATTTCAGAAACACAGCCTCTGTTCCATTATCTCCTGAGCAACTACAGAATCCCATGTTGCTGTGTGTGAACCCCAGTGATGAGAGACTGTTTCATCAGCAAGCAAGCAGCCCTTTTCAGCCCCGGTATACAGCTGTGTGACCTGTAATGAACTTCCCCTGTATGACTCATAGGCTTGATTTCCAGCCCCCCACACCCTCCCCACTCTCACCCTCCCTCCCCTCCCCACCCTCACATTAGCAAGCTGCCCCAGAGGGAAAAAGTGTTGGGAGGAAGAAGTGGTGATGTTTCTGCCTCGCTGAATTCTGCACATGCTCAACTCAAAAGCATTATTGGAGAAGGAGAGAGGTCTGGAAAGCGCTCTGGCACTGTCCTTGTGCACTGGTTTAGACTGCAGAGGGATGGGCCAGGCATTGCTCTTGTAAGCTGTTACCTCCCTTGCTGAAGCACAATTATTTTCTGATCACCGCTAACATCTTGGCAGCTCCAGAAAGAGGCTCTGACTGGAGTCTGAATCGGAGGAACAGCCTTGAAGGAATTTGCTTGTTTGCCTTCCATGCAGCAAATCAGATTAACTCTAGCTTAAGCCTGATGATTTACATTAACATGTCATTTGTCGACATACCATTAAAAAAGTGTTCCTCAGGTTAGAAAAAGGCCGTGTTTGGGGTCACTAGTTTCAAAGCCTGGAAATGAATCAGCAGTTCTGAAATTACACAGACAGATCTGTGCACTGCAGCAAAATATGGCCTGGGACAGCTCTCCTGCTTGCCTCTCCTATAAAATACACTATAAGTTAAGGCTCTTGTTTAAAATAATCCTTGAGTATTTCAGTAGAAAAGAAGTGATTTAGGACCACCTGCCTTTAGGCTGAGGTTTGCAAAAATCTGATAATACAAGGCTGTACCAAACAGAATGGCTGTGAACAAACCTTCCCTGGGAAGGGAAGGGGTTGTATCACAAAACAACAGAAAAAGGAGTGAAGCCCTGTGCCTTTATCCTAAATTTACAGAATACCTCTGTGAGAGATCTGCCTGATTTAGTCAGAAAGGCTGTTCCTGAGCCATCTCCTTGGATGAGCTAGCCCTCTACTTTGCTTGGTTCCAAATAATGACATCTTTGAAATCCCAATCAGAGGTGTTGACAAGAGACAAATCCCATGCCAGGCCTGCAAAAAGGGCTACCAGTACTTAAACAGATGTCTCTGTCAGCACATCTTTGATGAAAATAGTCTCTGGAGAACCATAAAGGGTTTGCTTTGCCCCGGCTTTTACATATCCTAGACCTAGGTCTCCACAATTCACACAGGGAGCTGCATCCTTCATTTCTGTGGTGTCTCAGAGCCTTGCCAGAAACTACTCCCTGGATAGGAGACAACAGTCATCCTGGCAATATGTGACACTTCCACTCCTGCCAGCTGCAGCGTGCTATCCAGGGACATTGGTGGAGAACAGCAAAACCAAGTTCCAAATCAACAGCCCTGTTCAATATCCTAATTGGGACTGCTCAGGCAAGCAGGTATTGCTCAGTGCAGAGGCAACACTTGCAGCTGAAGGACTGGATTAGCATCTATATCCCCTTGCATCACAAAGCTTTGTCTTGAGCTCTTAAATAATCGTTTTTATACATATTGTGTCTCTTCTCCCAACTAACAAGCAACAGGACAAGAGGAAATGGCCTCAAGCTGCACCAGGGGGAGTTTCAATTGGGTATTATGAAAAATTTCTTCACCGAAAGAGCTGTCAAGCACTGCAACAGGCTGCCCAGCCTAGTGGTTGAGTTACCATCCCTGGCGGTGCTTGAAGGATGTGGTGCTTAGGTTTAGTGGTAGACACGGCAGTGATGAGTTAATGGTTGGACTTGATAGTCTTAGAGGCTTTTTCCAACCCAAACAATTCTATAATTTCATCTTTAAATTGGGAGAGGGAGGAGAAAGCAAGATGGTTTAAGAACTCCCCTGTAAATTGCAGGCTGGCTTGGGCCATGAACAATTCACATCAACCCAGAAATAACCTGATGCACACCCAGACAAAGCCTTGCTGATAATTTGTCCCAACTCTTTACTGCCCAGCAAATAACAATCCAGAAATGAGTACTTTTTCACTGAAGTAATGCAGCCATTCCTCTCGGTCTGCAAGCAGATATTCCCCGAGATATTGCTCCATAAACAGGCAGCTATAGCAAAAGGCCAAGCAACTAGTTGAGCTGGGTCCTATCAATGAAACTCTTATATAGCCTAAACAATCAAGTCCAAAAACGAAACATAACAAGAAAAGTGATCTCCAAATTCATAATACTCCACATGATATCAAATAGCTGCTAGACAAGAAGGTGATGCCTTTTTTTTAAAACTGGTTCTAAAACATAGACTGAAAGGTTTAAGCATTATTACCTTGCAATTTTCATCCAAATGATTACACAAGAATCATTATCCATAATAATACGTCAGTGTAAAAAAATGTGTTTTCCCCCTACCTCTCCAGCCTCTTCATTTATGCACCGGAGGACTGCATTTCTTTCAACTAAAATTACTGAACCTACCAAAATTTGATAGGAATACAAACCCAGAACTGGACATTGACTGAAGAGGATTTTAAAAGGATTTCTTTTGTGGCCCTTTGTTCATTGAAATAGAAGATAGAGATGCTGAGAGTTTAAATACGTAATTGCCTAAAGGCCTATGAAGGAAGCCATGCAAGTGACTTGTTTCCAAATGATTTTAGCAGGTCTTCAACCTTGCTGCTCTTACTGAACATATGCTCAGCATGTTATACAGCAGTGTTCCTCATATAACTTAGTAATCTGTAAATAGGGATCTCTCTAGAATCCAGTTCCCACTCCTTCATCACCTGGATGGAGTTTTCATTCATTAATTCAGCCAGTAGTTAAAGAAAACTACAGAGAAGCTAATGTAGGAAAATACTAGTTTGGGTGCAAAAACCCATAAATAGAAATAGAAGTTTGTTATGCACTCTTGTTTTTCTTTCCTTTTGTATATTGCAACTCAGTCCACATTACCAGTTTTTCCTATTGTCCACTGCTGCCCTAATCAATGATGGAGCAAATAATGATTAGTGCAGGCAAACCTAGGACAGGTGACACAAGCAAGCAACAGATTTTTGCAAGCAGATTGAGAATATAGCCTCTGCTCCTGCTGCAGTTTTAAAAGTTATTTTTAGTGCCTTTGATTTAGTAAATTTTATAACTGACAAACAATTTGGCTGCAGAATCTAAGAAAACCAGGAGCCTAAAGCATAACATTAATCCAGTCAACCATTGCAGAAGTCCTTATTTACTCATTTTTTTAGTACAAAACCCCCCATACAACATGTCTTGCAAGCCAGACAAAACTATGACCACTACGGTAGCAACACAATAGCTTATAAACAGACTATAAATAGACTGTTATTTTTAGAACACTGTGTTTCTTAATTGCCTATAAACTCACCCAGTTGTGAGCACTTTGCAAAGACTAATGAAAGAATGCATTCTCCAAATTTCCACAGGGCATAGAGACTCTGTATTGTATCTTGTGGATGGGATGCTGACATTAACTGACAGAAGCAGGAACACAGCAAGACAGAGATTTTTAAATGAGAAAGGAGAGGAAGAGGGAGCCCTATTAACTCTCCTTGTGCCCCCACCTGGAGTTCCCTGCACCTGGATCAGCTGTGGCTGAATTTCAAATGGTCTCTGGTGGGACCTGGATCACTATGGATTTGCATATAAAAAGAATTGAAGCCAGATGGGAACACCCCAGTGAGATTCTGATAATCCAGCTTTTGTCCTCACCAGATACAGACCCTGCTAATGATTTATGCATCATGCAGTCTCAGTCAAATAGTTCCTTTTTACCTTAAGAACAGTCATTCTGAGACGAAAAGTGTCTGTGTGTCTGTATCTGTGAGCCTGCTCATCATTAACAAACAGATTGAAGTGACTGATGTACAACCTTAATAACAGAAGCCAGAAACACCAGTGAAATATTGACAAGTGGAATTTGTTCACAGAGGTCTTACAAGACTCATAGGAGAAAAAAACAACCTTAATGAAGACAGAGGCAGTTATCAAGAAAATTACTGGATGTTATGCACTGTTTCTTTCCATCCATGGGATCAGTGTGGTAAATAGTTCAGACGACCAGCAATCCCCTGAGAGATGCTGAGTCTTCCCAGGGAATTAATAACCATCACTGAGTGTCCCATGGCCTTGCCTTCAGGCACACTTCCAATCTTGCTGCCCCTGCAATGCTCTCTATCTGTGTTTCTACCTTGGGTTTTCAAGTGCTTCCACAGTTTTCTTGCTGTTGAGCCTCCTCTTGTTTGCAAGACCTTCTTGTTGTCCTCTAAAGTGCCTCAGCTCTACCACAACTGCCCCCTTCACCCTCTCCGTTAGTGCTCACAGACTCCAAGAAGGACTCCACATGGCTCATGCACCAGCATCCTTGAAAACACCAACTTCCCAGCAGACAAGCTGTGACAAGGATCGCTATTCCCTTTCCTTAATCATTGTTTTTCAGCAGAGGTACTCAGAGAGCATGCAAACAACCCCCTTTCTTGGGAATCTGAACAGTTCTCTAAGGCCAGGTCTGTCTAAAGTATTTTCTGTAGTTTGATAAGGTGAGGTGGGGAGCCAGCGACTAGTTTTTTGCCAAGGACATTTCATTAGAAAATGAGCAGCAATGCAGAACTTACTCAAAAGTGTACAAGTTTTGCACAGCTGTAAAAAGAAGTTTTATCACTATGAGTAACAGTGCCATCTGCTGACTCCCACTATAACCATATTGGGAGGATTCCATATTAGATAATTAAGCAATAAATTTTTCCAAAATCCAATATCTTTTCATAGAAAACAGCTGTTGTTAGGGGTTTTTTTAAAGTCATCTTATAGGATTCTGGGGTAAAAATAACTTTCAGTATGACTTCTGAAGTCAGGGAATGTGGGCTGTTTTCCTATGGACCTGAGAGACAGAAGTGTTTTATTAAATATTGCTCTGACATCTGTAGGATATTTGGATTACTTCACAATATTACACAAAACATCAGAAAGCTTTGCACAGCTCTCCCTGATTTTCCCCCTCTCTAAGTTATTTTCTGGGCCTGATGAACTGAGTGTCTATCTGTCCAGATGAAAGCAGGACCCTTGAGGTTTACAGAAAAACTCAAAGCAGCAGTGTCTGAGCTCCAGCTATTTGGAAGAGAAGCTGTTGATTTTTGGAAAATTAGAAAAAAATTTAAAAAAAAAATCCTAGTTGTTATGTACACAGTTATGTCTGCTAGTCTCAGGAGCCTAAATCCCGAACACTGGCCCCAATGGATCCAACATAACAGCGACTAATGCCAATGAGATCCATTTTAGGTACCAGTCTCCAAAATCCTGGTCATAGTCTTCTTCACATTCAGGCATATTAGCTGTTTTTATGATGATTTTTAAGATAGTGGTCCATTTTTTTTTCAATCAGAATGCGCTTGATGGAGCATTCCTTTCTAAATACGGAAAATTAGTTCCGTACTTGTATCATCCTTGATCTTGTCAGCGAAAAGCTTTTTGTCTACCACTCTCTTCACTACAGTGCTTTTCATACAAAAGATGTTAAAAATGAACCTGTAAGTACAACACTAGGTAACGGGGGGAAAAAAAAGATTCTAATGTGAGGAAACAGTATAGCTGCAAGACTTGATGAGTCAACCTAAAACCTTCTGCAAAGGATGCTTTATCACATATTTCTTAGCAGTCCAGAACTTGCTTTTCAGCCCACTATTGCTAGCCTGATGCGGGCTGGTTGAAAACAGAAGATGTGATTTGCTCCTTCCTCAGATGTTCCTTTTCCTGCCACCCCAGATGAGTGACTAGAGCCTACAGCTGACACACTACAAAGACCTTTGCTGTGGGGCTGACATAACTATATAATGCTATCACCTATCTAAAATATTATCATAACATCATATCATTTTCTAGACCCAAACTGGCAGAAAATGCAAGAAAGGCAGATTTACTTACATAATCTTTCTTCTGTGTTAATATGACAAAGCTTGGATGGGCTAAGCATATGTAAATGAAAATGCCGAGAAAAAAATGCAGAAAGTAAGAAGCAAAAACTGCATACAAAGTCAACTATCAAGATTAAGAAGTTTTGGGCTTGTAGAGTGTTTGGTTTTGTGTGATAAGCCAAATTCTGAGATTATAAGAACCATAGCAGTGCTAGAGGTGAGTGTGGGAAGGTAAATGAAAGCAAATTTCTGAGACCTATATCTGCCAAGGAGGGGATTCCATGAAAGGCTTTGGCAGAGATTTTTTGAGCCCTGACTGAGATGTTGTTAGAGAGTTTATATGAACTACTTAAATAAGAGAAGACTGAAATTAATAATCCCATTGAAGAGAGGCCTTTGTAGCTGTGCACAATATCTTGAAAATACGGTGGAAAAGGTTTATGCAGTAATGTTTTCTTCCGGGTCTGCTCCACTTAAGTTAATGAGAGCTCCCAAATTTCTTTCAAGCAGGCATAGGGCAAAACCAACATCAGGCCAACATTCACACGTGTATATTGCTGCTTTCATCTGGTAATGGGAAAGGAGGCTGGCTGCTTTTCCTTTCAGACTGGAAAAGCAAACTTGGGAGGTAGATTGAACTGTTATAATAACTTTGCTGGTAAACGAGTCCATAACACGATCTTTGGCTCCACTTTATCCCTTTTTGGTACTGTTTGCTGTTCACAGAATTCATCCCAATTTATCAGTTTTACTCTGGATCTGTCTTGCTCTTTCAAACAGGAGAGGAAGGAGGGTTTTGATGCTTGAAGAGGCCCAGCTGAGTAAATCTTACTTGAACACCCACTTCCTGTCCAGCCAAGAGTTACTTCATGTGCCTTTCAGGCTGTGCTCCAGTGTACATCCCACCCTGCAATATGCTATTTTCTTTTCAGTGTTTCAGATGTTTCTGACTCCTGGTCAACTTGTCACCTTCTGAAATTGCTAGCAGAATTCATCCCTGGAAAGCTGCTATTCATGCAATTCATATATATTCCTGTATTTCTGCATTCGTCCACCTCACTCTTCCATGTTCTATGTCATTTTAAAGGGGGTCTTCAATTAACCACATTTTTTCAAATTAATTTTGATTTACAATCCTGTCCTCCAGCATATTCACAGCTCTTCCCAGTCTGGTGCAACCTGTGAATTTAATACACTTACAATTATGTCCCCTGTGACAAGATGCTGCTCAAGATGTCTTTTGTGCTGGCACTTCAAAGATCCAGGCTGGACTGCCAGACCGGGAAATGAGTTCTGTTCAGCAGGAAGTAGTGGGTAGGATCCAGTTCTGCCCACACGACCATATGATAGATACTGGTCATGCTGGGAACTGTGGCAGGGCATCTCAGCTGATCTGTGATAGATCCAGGAGAATGGTTCTGGAGTTCCTCCCAGGAACGCAGGAGTTCGATAAAATTCAGTCTGGACTTATTCATCAGACATATAAACATCATTCTGCTCTTTATTATTCAGCAGTGACCCTGGGATCGTGTAGGAGTGTGTGTGGGCCAGGTGTGGGATGCCTCTTACAGCTATATTTGTACATGTAAGGTTCAGTGTGTGCCCCAGAGGCTTGCCACATACTCACAGAGGCTTCCAAGGACTTAGTCAGCGCATGGAGTCTATCTCGACATCTTCATTTTTGTGATGAGCATATGAGGCCTCTCATTCATTATTATTTTTTAAATATATTTTGATAGGATGACAGAATTAAACACTTTTTAATTTAACTACCCTCTTAATTCCTCACAGAAAACTCCTTCCTGCTAGAGGTATTTTTATGCCAAGGAGCTTTAATGCTCCCTTAAGCATGACATTTGAATCCTTGCAAAACCTCCTTTCTACGGTAATTTTCACAGTGATCCACTTACTTGCTCATACTGGTAAGATATGTTCATGTCTCCTTCTGTTAATTCACCTGGTTCAAAGTTGGCTTGCATATCTGGATGTCTGAAGAGGTTTAGATGTGGGGTTCCAGTTCCATCAGACATTAGTTCTTTGTTGCTGGATCAGTTTTGCCCATCTAGAGCATATAATTGTATACAAGCCAACAGTAGTATACATCATTTTATGCTATTTACTTGAGCAAGAAACTGGTGAGCAGTCACAATGATTGTTAGGTAATGGTAATAATTTCGACTTGTTCAAATATTTTTTTTTTCTTGAATGAATTACAGATGGGATTTTATCATAGTGAAAACTAACAACCCTTTTTTAACCAGAAATAGAACCAAGTGGACCTCCTGTTAACCTGATGACAGGACTGCTGATGGCTGCTTTGCATGAGGAGTGAAATCAATGTAGTTGTGATACAATGAGCTCTAGTACTGCCGTACAAAACCGGCTCTTGTGCAGATACTTATCTGCAATACTCAGTACTGTCTCTAAACTGTGAGAATTTTTCTGTGGAACCTTTGTAGCAGAAGAACACCTATGCTAATCCATTTCTCCATGTGGAGGCAAAAAAGCGCTCAGTGAAGAAGTCAGCCCTAATATCTATATGACGGATTTGGATCTTCAAAGCAGACAAATAGTATTAAGCATATAATCTTCACCTGTAAAGCCTCACCTGTACCCAGGAGTGGATCTTGGAATTTCCTTCCACATGTGTGATCACTTCACACACACTACAAAGGAACACCAATATCTGGACATCTGAAGAAGTTTATTGTTGGGTTCCAGTTCCATCACACATTAGTTCTTTGATGGCGGATCATAGTTTTGCCCATCTAGAGATAAAGAAATTTAGGACTAGATCTGCAGTCTTTGTTCATTATTTTTACTGTGATGACTGACTGAAATTTAGATTTATCAGCCTGAGAAGACCACAGATTCCTGAACTAGTAACTGGAATTATTATAGAATCATAGAATATTCTGAGTTGGAAGGGACCCACAAGGGTCCTCGAGTCCAGCTCCTGGCCTGGTACAGGACAGCCCAAAAAGTTACACTGTGTGCCTGAGAGTATTGCCCAAATGCTTCTTGAACGGTCAAGTTGGTGCTGTGACCACTTCCCTGGGGAGCCTGTTCCAGTGCCCAGCCACCCTCTGGGTGAAGAACGTTTTCCTAACATCCAATCTAAAACTCCCCTGGCACAGCTTTAGGCCACTTCTTCAGGCCCTGTCATTGATCAGCAATAGAGAAGAGATCAGTGCCTGCCCTTCCACTTCCCCTCATGAGGAAATTGCAGTGAGGTCTCCCTCAGTCTCCTCTTGTCCAGGATGAACAGACCAAGTGACCACAGCCACTCCTTATATGCCTTCCCCTACAGACCCTTCACCATTTGTGTTGCCTTCCTCTGGACGCTCTCTAATAGCTTTATATCCTTCTTATATTGTGGCACCCAAAAATTATCTATTTTGTAACAGAATATTACAGTGGAGAAATTACAAAGGACAAGGTTGCAGTCAATATGCTGCAGAAGTGCTATTGTTCTGGCATAAACTTTTTGTTTTATTTTTGGCTGTTTGCTGGATTCATCCTTTTGCACTTCAGATTACACAATACAAAAAATTGCCAAACTGACATTCTTCGCTAATACCTCTGTATGAGCTTAATCCCCAAATTTCTTTTTGTGAAACTGAACACAATTTAATCAAAAAGGGAAAAAAAGGCATCTACAGTGATTAATAAATTGTGAAAAGCTATTTCAGCTACTTTGACTAAGAAACTACTCAACCTTCAAGATAAATCCAATGTATTTACTGCATGCAAAAAAACTACTCAAGACTATAAAAACAAACTGCTTATTGTGGAGATTTGAAAAAAAAAAAAGAAAGTGAGTCATAAACATTTGCAACCCTCTGTTGGCTCATTGCAACCCACGAGTTTGGGATTTTTTGTTTGTTCTTGTTTCTTCATGGCATCTTCTGTGGCAAAGCTTGGCTGCATTGAAGGCAGCATGTGGTGTTTTGCAGCACCTCCCCCAGGTACAGGGGTACCACATACTCATATCTCTTGTGGCTTCATCAATTTGCCATTATAGTGACCATCCATGGAGCTAGCAATGCTCCTTTATAAGTCAAACTTCCCAGCTGAGAACTGTGGGCAAGATAGAAGACAATGGTGGGAAAACATGGAGGCAATCTCCATAGCTACCAAACTGACCCTGCTCTTTCAGTGCTCTTCCTGTCCATGTTGTCCAGCTGTTCATGTCCAGTGCTGCATGTGGAGGGGCTCATCCTTAGAGTACAGCTGCATCTGAAGTTGTCTGTAGCAAGGAACTGGTAAGCACAGCTCCTTGCTGCAGGTGACTTCAGATAGAGCCATGCTCCAAGGCAGCTTAGGCCTCTATTTTTGTCCCTTTTCATTTGCTAGCAAAGTCATGAACACAGGATTATTTTTTCAGATGTCAGCAATACCCAATGATTATTCCCCTGCTCACTTTACAACTGTTTAGTAGCTGAATCACTTCCCAGCCAGCAATTGTGAGCTCAGAGATGGAGGCATCTGTTCACACAAACTGAGATGTGGGAACGAAATAACTCTAGGTTTGGAAAGCGGCGAGGGGGAAGGGGGAGGCTCATTTTAAATACAAGCATCTCAGGCCCTATGGCAGGCAAGACAGTCCAGGAAAATGCCCCACACCACCCTGCAATTCTGTATGAAATGGACCTTTCCAGATCACACAGAAGCAGCTTCTGAACTCACTAATAAAAAAATAATGAACAGCAGTAAAGCTCCAGGGTTACACCTTATTATTGTCTGTTGCCAGACTCTTTCAGATTAATTTTGTAGCTAGGCTGAAATAGTTTTCCAGATTCTGTCGCTGTGCATGGCAGTAGGATTTGATATTTGTTCTGGTGCAGAAAAGCTTTCATCTGTGTGTGATGATTAAGGAATCATCAGTCTGGAATTGCTGGGTATTGCTGGGTGAGGTGCCTCTAAGCTTTTGAGCCATTAAACAGAGAGCCGTGTTGGGTTTTTTCCATTTCTTTTGCTCTCCTATAAGGCTGTTTGCTGTATTTCCTAAAAGCAACAGACTGCCTCTCAGCACCCGAGCTGACTTCCCACCCCTCCTCTTCTGATGGAAGCCTATTCAAGAACAGTCTTCACAAGCTTACCCCAAAGCTATTATGTGGTCTGATAACAGCTTCATGGGCAAACACACAATCAGCTACTTAAAAACAACTTTTCTAGGGGAATATTCTGCAGTCCTTATGGCAATATTCCCAAGGTTAATTAGAATATACCAAATTTTCATTGTATTTCCATCATCACAGCTTCCCTGCAAGCTGCTCAAAAGCAGCACAGACCTTTAAAGCTCTTACCTCTTACAGGGACAGCTTTAGTCTTGGCAAGAAATAAGCAGGGAAGAGAAGGGAGGGGGGAAGGGGAGAAAGGAGAATGGTCACTCTTGGCAGAAACAACAGTAGGAGTTTGTAACCTTGCAGAATTCACCCTGGAATCTTGCCCCTGCAGCCTTTCACACAAAACCACCTGCCCACTGTCCACACTGCAGCCAGAATTAGAGAACAAAAAAGACCAAAGCTCAAGAAAACCAAAACCCTTGAGGTCCAGCATGACTTCAGAATAAAATAATAGTGCCTCAAAACCAGATTTTGCAACCTATTTCTTGCAACGTGGTTGATCTGGACAGCTTCAAGCTCTTTAGGAAAGAACTGCCACATACACATCTTCAGCGCGTGATTGCCCTCACCAGTGAATATGTCAGCATCCCCGCAATCTTTTATATCTGCGTGCATTAGCCAGGAGCTCTGAGAGATGGTTAATGATTTCTTGCCTCCAAATCCACAGGAACAATAAACACAGACATTGCACAGTGTGATTTGGGCTTAGGTTTGCCCACATGATGCTTTGGATCTGTGTTTGGTTAGGTTTGCTGGTCCCAGGACACCTGGAGTCAGAGCAAACTGTGCTTACCAGCTGTGATGCAATTAACAGTTACCACCTTTTCCCTTTGAGGGTAAGAAGAAGAAGCTGCAAATTAAATGTTGCTCCAGTGCTGCTGTTTCTAAAACCACAGGAAGACTTGCACATGCAGCTGACTGAACCAATTTTCATAGCAGCTCATCAAAAAGGGGAAAGGCTGACGGCTTCTTGTGTGTCCTGATAAAGGCTCAGGAAACACAACAGTTAAGCAAAGGCAACAGACCCTACACTGCTGCACTTTTTGCCACTCGGATCCAAAGCAAATACATAATGGCAATGCTGAGAACCTCTGTACAGTGAAAACTCTGCAGGGGCCTCATTTTCAGCCCATGCTTCAAAGCAAGATGGGAGAGCTGTAGGATTTGACTTCGGAGTGGCAACCATGCGAAGGACAGGGATGTGGCATGTAATAGGACTGGAGATGAAAAGTTACTGTTTCTTAATGTCTTCCTTCTTAATTAACTGGCTTATGAGTAGAATGAACGAATGCAAAAGAAAACTAAAGGCATCTTCCCCTGCCAGTACACTGTACCTTCAGTAAGCAGTTCAAGAAACTCCCTGAATGACAATTTTTGGAAGCATAGAACGACGATAATTTTGTGACCTTCATGTTTCCAGCAAATTTGGATAAAATTGGCCAGACAATTAAAAAGTGATGGCCAACCAGCAGGCCTTATTCTCCACAGAAAACTCAAGGAATGTTCTGCCCAGTGCAGGTATTTGGGTAAGCTCCAAAACTGAGTCAAGAGCACCTGTGAGATCACAACACTTTGGTTGAATACTGCAGACAGACAGACACCCAGGCATAGGATGACTCAGGAGTTTTGTGAACTAGGTGGACTTGAAATTACATCCTATAGAAAATTACTTTGCCAACAAGCTCTAAATTTCCATCAGCTGTTGTGTGTCTGCTCAAAGGTCAGGCACCAGGGGAACGTCAAGGGAGAAACACAAAACTCTTAAGGTTAAAAAATTGAGGTAGGGATTAATGTAGGGTTGGTAGTATTATAAGTAAAAAGTATTATCTTATTGGCACCTAGAGACTAAGGCACTTATACAGCTTTCAGTCTTGATAAAGTTAATTAACAGATCTTAGGATAAATGGATTATTTATGAAAAAGCCAGCTATTTTTGTGATAATCACCGCTACTACTCCTATTCAGTTGATTCATCTCTAGAATAATCTGAGGTCCTGTGTGAATTGATAGCAGTGGGTCCTCATGTTGGGTAGGATGCTTGTCATCCCAAAATGTCAGCTGCTCTCAACCCTGCCAGCAAGGTGAAAAAGAAAAAACAAAAAACCTGACAAAAAGTGTTTAGAGAATGAGAAAGTCAGCACTCTGGTAGACCTCACAAATCTTCTTCATCAGGAAAAGAAAAACTATCGTCTCTCCTTGATATCTTTGGAAAGGTTAGCAGTTAATGAAGGTTGTGCTGATAAGCCGAGACAGAACAGCATAGCACCACTACAGTCAAAAGAGTAAGAAAAACTTTATCGGTTTTCAGGAAGCCTGTTTTTTGTTAGATTGCTTTAAAACAAAATTATATCAGAGAAGTGAACGAGAGAATTTAGGAGTTAATGCCAAAACGGAATATAAGACAACTTCCTGGCCCATGCTTGCTCTGCAAAAATGCTGTGGTTTCCTCCATCCAGATATAGCACAACTGCTTCAGCTGCACCTAAACCACCACCATCACCACCAGCAACAAAGGCATACAAGAAAAAGCTGATCTGAAATGTCCTGACACTTTGAGTGTGCAGTTGGAGTTGCAGGAGATGATCACCGGGCACATTCAGCTGGTTTTGGAGGAGCTGTTTAAAGTACATTCCTCATCCAGCATCTTGCCTGTGCAGAGCTGGGCTGCAAAGATTAATGCTGAAATATTCCAGGATGAAGAAAAGTCTCAGATGATAATATGCTGGCAATTCAATTTCTATTGATGAAGATCACATATCAGATCACATATACACTGCACACTGGTCTTCAGAGAAGAATAGAGATGAAATTATTTAAGTCAAATTTGTCAATTTATTTTATTTCTGCATTTAACAACATTGTATATTTCAGTACATTGAACAAAAATATAAGTGCATACCACAAAAACTCTTCAGTTAAGAATTTATTTTAGTTATTTTTTACGGTCTTCACACCCTCTGGTTACTGTACAATGGAACAGAGCAGTCACCATGCCAGCAAACTTTGCTAGAATGAGGAATTCTACCTCATTCCGGAAACTAGGAACTAGGAAAATTTAGGTTCCCATAGATTGGTGTCAGGTAACCCCTGACTGCTCTGGCCATAATGATTCTTGCTTTCTATGTCTTTACACTGTTCCCATCATGGACCATAAATATTTCCTATGGTCATATATATTTTCCCACTGATTTCATGCTTGGAGATAATTGTTTGCATTTGCCCATAAGACATTCCTCTCCTCTGACTCAGAATTAGATATTGCTGGTTCTCAAAACTGCCCAAGCACCTAAGAGGAGACAGTACTCTCCTATCCTCACTAAATCAAAAATACAAGTTGCATGGTAACTACTCCAAGTTCACCTTATCACGGAATCACCACAGGCTGCAAAGCATCTCTTAACTGAATCTGAGATCACCTTTCACTGTTACTAAGAAAACTATGCCAATTAGTTAAATGTATTTCATCAAAGCAAATGGTTAAGTGGTTGAATAAAGAATTGGAAATTAAGAATATTTTTAATGTAGATACCTATCTTTCCTTGGTTTTGAGACCTAAATATTTCCTCCTCTTCTCCCTCATTTCTCTTAAAATATATTTCCACTGCATTCACTAGAAACAGCTGTTTATGTGAAACATAAATTATGAAACATCTAATTAGACTTACTGCTTTTAATTCACTCTAAGTTCTACACAGAAAAAAAAAAAAAGAAAAGGTGAGTTAATATCGTAGGCAAAGTTTCTTTCTCTGGATTCCCTCTTCTTTTCACTAACTTTAGGTGCCGTACTCACACATATTGTGCACATCCTCAGCCCAGCGTGAAGTGCTTCCAGTTCTCCAGCTCCACTTCTACCCCTGCTGCAGAGCTCTACCTCCTGCATCCAGCACCCCTGTAATCCCTCCATGCCCTTCCTGTGTCCCCCTCCATCCCACTGGCAATGCTGGTGTTTGGTCTCCCAATTGTGCAAAGAGCAGAAATCATTGGGAAAAAGCAGCAAATGACTGAAGCACCTGGGAGCTGTGTATGTAATGACTGGACGCTCTCCCAGTGTGGGCTCCAGCAGGGCCTTTTTCTGATTTTGGCAAAAACTGCAGGAACTTAGTATCTCTGAGATACTATCCCTCACTTCCTTTGCCAAATTTGACTGAGGTGATGCTGCTGATGAAAAAGGCGAAGGGCAAGTGGAAGGAAGGAAGAAGAAATTTGGGCAAAGACTGACAGGCAGAGCTGTCACATCATCTTTGTTTTGACAGAACAACAGACTACCACTGCCAGCCAACTCTGAAAACATTATGTCCTCAGATGCTGTGCTGTGTTTGGTTTGTCTTCTCCTTTCCAAGTCTTACTGAAAATGAATACCTGGAGGAGAGACAGATCCCTCAGCCACACTGCAGGATGGGAAGAGAAGCCTCTCCGAAACAGAAAGTATGTATGCTCCTCCATCCACCCAGCCCCCATCCTGGCAGTGTTTGAATGAGATGAAAAAACAAGTGGGTCTTAAAATATCGTTCATACATATAAATTATCACAGCCCAATTCCATTCACCACACAACTGTTCTATAATTTGAAAACAAGCTATTTGGTGGCATGAGAAATACAAGACGTCAAATTCTGATTGCACAGATATTCATTGTTCCGTTGCCATTAATACTCCTAAACTACACCGGTGGAAATTATGTGCTTGTATTAACAACACACGAACCAGACAGCTGTGAGGATTACTTCTAGGCAGGCACCTGCTCCCCAGCCCCAGTGGCACATCTCCTGAGAAAGACGTGCTCCCAGAACTGTCCTTCAGGTGTGTGTGGAGGAGGAGGAGCTCTAACTGTGAGGCAGCCTGAGGCAGAGAAAGTGCTTGGAACCATGAACTATCCCAGTATCTACCCATATTACTCTGGGCTTTCTTTTCTTTATGGGGAGGAACAGGTGAAGATGAAGGGAGCCGGTGAAGTTCTTCACAAGTACATGGGAAGGAAAGGCTCTCACTGCCCTGCTCTGTTACTGCTCTAAGGGCATGACAAAGCAATCATTGTGTGGCTTTCCTCTCCTATAATGGCTGTTTCTCTGTGCTTATCCTCAGAACTTCTTCCTGTCACCCCTGGTCTGGTTCTCACTGAAATGAATCATGCACTGTGTACACTGCACATCCCTAGGCAAAATATTTCATGGAAATGCAACCACAGTTTAGTCACAGTTTGAATTAGATCCACTCAGGCACACACTATGGGGGGGGGTGGGGGGGGGGGGGTGTTGATTTGTTTGTTGCATATATACTGGCTGTTAATTTTTATTGCTTGTAAACTTTCTCTCTATAAAATCTGTGTGAAAGCTGGACTACCATGTTAAAGGAAAGTTACCAGATGGGGAAAATATGGTTGATTAAAGTGGCTGTTTCCATGTTTGCTCAGTGTTGTGATACATCTTCACATTGGGTAAGGTGATTGGCAGAGAAACAACAGCACTGAGCACTGATGAGTGTATGCGTCATGCATAAATGCCTGGAGCTGAGTAGGGCTCGGTTTTGCAAACTTCCCAGAGCTTCTGAGCATGATTTATTGTAGATTTTTCTGCAATAATGAAGAGATTTTTAAAAATAAAATCAAATAAGCGTCACTTCCTGCTTTAATACTGAATGCAAAATGAAGAAAAAGCAGGGAGACTCATGCAGGGAATTAAGGTTATTTTAACACTACAAATACTCTACAGAAGGTACAGTCCTATCTTTCCTGTGTTTATTAGCTCCCTTCTTTCCATTCCAGGAAGGAGGGATGGTTTTCTCCTTAAACCTGAGTTTCCTGATCTATCACAGACATTGAGCATGATCTGGAACTCCTGTCATCTCCTCTTCCTTCAGCACCCCATCTATGAAATGTGGATAACACTTCTTCTCCCTTAGTCTTCAACCTTGCATATTTTCAATACAGTTTATTCTATGTGTGTATATAGATATATACTAAGAAATTTACAGATTCTGATTTTCCTGGCCTCTAGATGGTATTATAAAGTGAGAATAAATAGCTTTCAGTAAGTAGCAAGTATGGTGGACAATTCATTAACTCACCCACTGGTCTAAAAATTGACACCAACTAGACCTGTTAGCACTGGTTCCTGTGATGTGCCACAGATAGCAGAGATGTAATGCACAGGTTTCAAGAAGTTTTGCACCTTGGATATTTAAGTATTTGAAGTTTCCTTAGAGAGGGACAAGACTATCAGCTGTCCCTAGCCACTGGGATGCAAAGCCCAACCACAACCCCGCCTAACCTATTCCCTGGGTGCAGAAGCCCCTCTGCTGGTTACTCTTGGACACCTTTATTCTGTGACACAGAGAAAGGGAGGTGGTCCTACCCTCACTGCTTTCCTTTTGGTAGGCATTGCTTCAGTCCTTGTGGACGCTATACCAGCTGCGTCTTGTCTCAACTCACATCCATCCTGAAAAAGCATGGGGTTTTTTTCAGACTTTCAGCCTGCAGCCAGTAATTTTCTTCCTTCATCAACAGTCTCTCATCATTCAGCTCTGGTCTCAATTCCTTTATTCACAGAAGCTAACCTAGAGCTATTCTTTTCTTCAGCCCAAAATATACCCTGATGTCAAGGCAGAAGCCTCTGAGGTCCACTTTGTATTTCCTGCTGGCCTGAGGCAAGTCTTATTTTCATATGTTCCCTTCACCAAACCTCACTCACTTTCTCCATTCAGCTTTCTCCTCCTAAGGCCCAGGTTCCATGGAATGCCCTAACATGTCCAAGGACTGAGCTTTTCTGAGGTAAAGTCAGGACAGAGGTCCGAGAGGGGTTCTCCCTCCTGGCTGGCACATCACTGCATGGGATAGAGCAGGGATGCAGCAGTACTGAGAAGGGGTAAGGTCACCATTACGCCTCAATTGACTTTCAGTATTTGGACCAGCCTGCCATGAAATCCACCCCTGCAGCACCAAAGCCTGCTCCATCTGTGACCTGCTGGTTACAGCTTCTCTAGAAGCACCTGCATGTGCTGAATTCATGGAAGGGAATCAGATTGTTATACAGTGAATTAAGTCTCTGGATACCCCTGTGGGGTCTGGCTGAAAACAAAGGGCCTTACTTCCTGGTCCTGCATTTGTATCCCATTACTGCAAGTGCAGTGAGCAAAGCCCTTGGGGAAAAAAGTCAGCTCCAATGAAAGAAGAAGAAAAGTATTGGTAATTCTTGCAGGGAATACCTGAAGAGAGGGAAGATGCTCTCCAACTGCATCAAAAGCTGTGCTGGACATGTATGCACTGTGCAGCAAAAAGCTCTTCCTTTGGGAAGAATGGAGAAACAAGGTAAATCTAGGTGGGGATGGGATTAGGATGCATTTCAGAAGACTGCCCACAACACACTAATAAAGTGAAGCTCAGCTGAAAGATTATAGTGAGACCAGCTTTTGAATTTTCCAAACAAAAATTGAAGTGAAATAAGGACAAACAACCCAGCGTTTAAGTGTTAAGCATGTTAGTGCTAAGCCGATGTGATTATTTGTAGACCTCGTATAATTTGAGAGACTTTTGCTGTTCAAGGAGGATGGTTATTCTGGTGACAGTCTCCTGCTCCCAGATCCCAGAGGCAGCAGAAACACTGGACAGCTGGAGTCCAAAAGCAGGAGCTGAGCCTGGCAGTAGTGCCAGGGGTGTTTCTGATGAACACAACTTTCTTTCCATTTTTGTCACCAATGATTTTGTTCCCAAAACCCTACCTGACAACCCAAGAGCAACACTGCTTGGTGAAAAGCTTTGCAGTGCATAATCAATTAGAGGACTAACAAACAATGTGAAAATCACGGTGATGAATTTTATTTTTAATATTTTTACAAGTGGAAGAATGATCAGACTTGCTCTGATCTGTTGATTTATGAGCTAGCTGACAGGTGATAGCTTATGATCCTCACTCAGGGGCCATGAAGTGCTTTCTGCCAAAACCATCAACCCTCCACATATTTTCTAAATTTGTGTAATCTAGGCTTTTCCTCTTGGGCTTGTTAGCAAACAGTGCCTGCCTAGTCTAGGCCTGTTTCAAAAGGAAAGACAAAATATGGAATAACTTTTGTGCAAGAATATGAAATTAAATGTCATTCAACTTAGGTGTCAAGCAAAAAAAAAATAATTTTGAGGGAGGCTTTGCCATCACAGCAATTGAATGTTCAAATGTAACCACCAGCCAAGAATTCAACCACCAAGGTGTCTCCTTCTTGGGCTTACCTTTTGAAGCCAGATATGCAGATGCCTTTTCCTTGACAATTCTTCCTCAGTCACCCTGAAAATCATAGCTAAAGCTTTTGATTTCAGCATCACTCTAATGGTGTTTCTCCTGGTGGCCAGTTAGCAAGAAGAAAAAGGAAAATAAAAGGTGTGAGAAAGCAACTTTTTTGGTTGATAAATAATAATTTACTGCTGAACTTTGCAGAACACTTAGAGATATCAAAATGTACGTCCAAAATTAATCACATGTGCAAAAAGAAAAGCAACACATGGACATAAATTATTACAGTATTTGGTTCTAGATGTGCTAGTCATGACACAACACTCATTAAAAAAAAAGCTCATTCTGCACTGTGATACTCGTTTCTTCTCTGGTGCCCATAAAAGGCAGCTTTCTAAGCTGAGAATTCTGGTCTCTGGCTCTGTGGCCAGCCCAGACTGGTGCTCTGGATACACAACTTTCCTCCAAGGGTCATTTTGTGGCTTTTGGGAGAACCAAGCAGCTACATGCAGGGTTCATACAGACAATGCAGGCATACAGACAATGCAGGGACTGTAGCTCCAGATGCCATGCAGCATTTGGAGACGGACAGTCACCCTGAATTTACTGACACATATAAAGAGCAGAACTGATGGGGATGAGATATTTCACCTTCATCCCCAAGTTCAGAGCACAATCTGTTCTGTTGCCAGGTCCATTTAGGTTACACAGATAAAGATTTTGCAAAACATCCTTGACCTTGCCACAGTGTTTTCAAAATGTTTGCTGAATTTCAGTTGAAATAGACACATTCTGTAGGGAAATAACCAGGGGAAGTAGTATAATGCTGCTTTAGTGCTAGCAGTGGTTAAAACACAAAGGTACATTAAAAAAATTCAAATTACATTTGAGTTTTACAGCACCAGAGGAACTGATTAAATGTATGCCTTCATTTGACAGAGCACTCTTCTCTGTCTGCTGTCGAGGGAGATGCTGGGGACTGGACTCCAGCTGGCTGCTACACAGTGAATGGCGCTGCTTGCATGCCCAGGAACTCCCCGGGTTTCATTAGACCGTGGCATGGCCTCTTCTTATTAGCACTGTTGTCATGGGGAAAGACTGCTCCAAATCTCAAGCAGAAGCTGTGTGAGCAAAAAGCTTTCCGCTTCTCTCTGAAGAGGGAAAGCCTGCACAGCTCCCATGCAGAAGTGGCATCTTTGAGCCCTCCTTTGCCTATTGCCACATCTCATCTGTGGACAAGGGGACAACCCAGCCTCTCAGCCCCACCCATTTAGCTTTTCTGCAGCTCAGCTGAATGCCAAGTGCCCTGTGGCACCCCGCTCATTTCAGCCTTGAGGCAAGCCTTGCTGAAATCCCAGGGAGACCTGCTGCTATCCCGTGTGTCCCACAGCTGGGACTGAAACAGCCCCATCTCCTAAAAATACACTCCCTTCTAGCCTGAGAATAGCCCGTTTGAATGTTGTTTTTTTCTGATCTCATTTATTTCCCATCACTGTGCCTGTGATTACTCTCCCTCAAGCCCTCTCTCTCCCTCCTACCAGCATGCCTTGCCTAATTCCTCCCGCGACATTATCAGCTGGGATGATGAGCAGCTGAGCTCAGTATTAGTGCTGACGCAGGCGGGCTGACAAATGAAAGCGCGAACGCGATCCCCGCTGGGTGCGCTTTCCCGGGAGCGGGAGATGGAAGCCGATGTGCTGGCAAAGAGCGAGAGCTGGCGGCTCTCGAGCCCCTTCCCTTGATGGCTCCGGGCGCAGAGCGACACAGGGGAAAGACCCATGTGCTTCCCTGCTCTCGGCTTGCCAAGAGCCCCTGACTACCTGGCTGATCCTGGCCTTGCCCAACGCCCTGTTCCACAGCCAGCTGGCAGCTTTGCAAAGGGATTCAGTGCTTTTTATTAGGCTTTCTGTTGGCTGGTTGTTTTTTTTTTTTCCCGTGCATTCACCCTTAGGATAACGAAACCTGCATGGCGTGACTGCCCAAGGCCTGCTCTAGCAGAAATGGTGGGAGGTGAAGCACCATTTGAAAAATAAGGCATGCTCTTATTTTGTCTCCCTAGAAGAGGGACTGGATCCTCAGTCCCTCAGATCCTCAGATTTTCACTGCCCACTGCTCAAGGCTGGGTAGCTTCACATCCTCCATCCACCAGCCCCTAGTCAACTGGGAAGCACTTGGGATTTTTCTGAAGTCTCAGTCCTTGGCATCAGCTGAAAATATGGTAAGTTCCTCTTTGTTCCAAAAAAAGGTGGGTTTCTAGTTCTGCACTTGAAAATGTATACTGAATAATGACCGGCAGTAATTTTACATGATGAGTTCTAGCTGACTAGATTCAAAGTCTGTTCTCCCTCAGAAGACCTGCACAGCACCTTGAGCTGGGTTTGTTCCATTACAGTTACTGTGATGAACTGCCAGGAAGTCACAGCAGGAAAATTATACATAACCAGCCAGTATTTCTCCACTACACTTTGTTACCAGCTCAGCCACCAGTCCCTGCATGTTCCTCTGCTAGTGATGCTTCTGGTGAGAAGATGTTTCTCCTTTCATATTTGATCAATACAAAAGAATGACTATGTTTATGCTCTGCTTCTCTAATAAACCTGGATTTATGTGTGAAAGAAGGCAAAGGAGTTTGGGAAAATATCTATTCTAAAATGCAAATGTCCATTCCTTCAAGGGACACATCACATAATGCAAGTAAATAAAGCTTTAAACAGCCCTTTGTCCTGTAAAATTCTCACTTAACTCCAGGGGAGCTGGTGGTCACTATTCCCAAGGAGACAGACCCTTTCTGTATCCCATCACGGGGACAGAAGAAACTCAGCTGGAGAGCCATTAGTGTCTGCTGCCTGCTTAGCTACAGGCTCATATTGTTTTCCATCAGCCTGCATAAAAGAAATCCCACTAGGATGAAAGCTAAAAGAAGCATTAGTGCATACATTCTGCATTAGGTTGTTAAAGTGTGGCAGAAACAAATTGTCACCCAGTGCTCTGTATGGAAACCAGTGGGCAGATGGTGGCCCTTGGGGTGTGATCGAGTGGGTTTGTTTCACCACTAGATGACACTCGTGTCTCTTGAAAAGGCTCCTGCCACCCCCACCATGGCTGCAGGTCACAGAAATTTTGAAAACACATTAACCTGGCTCCAGGTGGGAGCTCCCTGAGCCCCTCTCAGACACAGTCACTGCCTGATTAATTGTAAGTGGTTGCACATTATTTTGCAAAAGTAAGGCAGAGAAAAAATGATGAGTCGACTTTCGAAATTTTGGTTTCCCTTCCAACAGAAGCAAGCTAATATGCTCAGTAAGAGGGCTTCTCCTACTGACTTGTGCAACATGGCTGTGGATTAGCAAGAGAAGCATAGGAGGTGGTTATCAGAGGTATGGTGTGCTCAGGGCCCAGGTCCTGCAAGACCCCAAACTTGCTGTGAAACCATGGCCATGCTATGCCTCACTCCTAACACCACTTTCAAAAAGCCACAGGGCTTATGTGGTATCATGGCTAATACCCAAATGATACGTTCTGCCAAACCAGGACAGCTCCTTGCACCCCAGCCCTCTCAGGAGACAGAAATCATTCCTGTATGCAAGTGCTCAAATACCACAGGGTAACACACTGTAGCCACTGCAATGGTGGAGAACTTTCTGAGTGATACTCTTCATTCTGCTTCAGCGATTGATATAAGTATTTGATAATGCAAATTTTGGAAAGATGAGACACTAGAAGAAAAAAGCCTGAGATTAAAGGAGCCAGTAATAAAAAGTCCAAGATTAAAATGGTAGTATGGCTTTAGGTTACGCAGCCATCATGTAGCAGGGCACTATATAGGACACGGGGAAGTGCAGAACATGATTTTTAAGGACAGCTGTAATTATATTTCTGAAAACTCTCCATGAAGAAATGTCCATATACTTCTGACGCATGCTCATTGGTTTCCAGACAAATATCAAAGGGGTGAAGATCCTGTTTCTCCCAGAAATAAGAGAAGAACATTCAAACACAGGCTGAGATGGCAGCCCTACGCCACCCTCTGATTGACTTTAACAGGCTGGTAGTGCCATGTAGTATCCCAGGGGATTGTACTTCCACAGATCTGCTTGCAAGATGAGAGATTTATGTTTTTTATGGCTTAGCAAGGGATTATAGAGATAATAGGGGCAATTTGTCACCAAGCTAGCCTTTACAGAAACTTCCTACCGTGAAGGTTTTCTTCTCACATTTTGCATCTTAATGTGAACAGTTATAGTCTTATGAATTCTGCTGTTTCAGTTTTTCCCCAGTTTATGGTCTTTTTTCCCCCTTTTTCTAAAAAAATGGAAAGCTGCTTTCCAAACACGTTTCCTTACTTGTAGTGCTGGCCAGGCAATTAACAACTTCACCCAGAATCAATATGTAGAGTTTGCCTGAGTGTATAATAAGGTAGGTAAGGAGATGAAGATAGATTTTTCCCATGTAAACTCTCCACAGTAAACCTGAGTATTTACTCTTCCTGCGTAAATCTACTTACCTCCTTTAATTCATGATGAAATCAATTAAATACATTTTACTTGTCTGCACAAAACCTAATGAGAATAAGACTTACAGGCAAGCAGGGTATTCTTGATACTGAATTATTGAATTATTAGCTAGCCACTAAGGTAAGACTTGCTAAAGTTAAGACTTTTACAGTGCTGGACAAGTCTGAAGATACACCAGACTACCAGTGCCTTAAACCTGACTTTGCTCCTGTGTCAGAACAAAGCAAAAGCTGTATGCCTGATTAGAGCAATGACCATACACAGGAGAAAACAGTCCATTTTAGGGAAGCAATTTACAGGAACAGCTTGTTTACTTTCGGACAAACAGTGCTGCCTATGAAAGCCCCATCTCTAGCACAGCTCCTGCTGACTTCAGTGGGAATCTGGTATGAGTCAAAAGTGGAGGCTCAGTAGTGCTCTATGGAGAAGTATAATCATAATTATAGCACGGATTATAATTGGACACTTGCAAAGTCAATCAGCCTGCTTCTGTTAATATCAATAGCTGGCTGGTGGCTAAATTGCCTAGACTAATTCTTTTTTAACACCTCAGCCATAAGACTCATCATTAGACAAATGCCATATCCTAATATATACTGCAGCTTAAACACAATGAGAGTTTCAATCTGTTTTTAAATTTCTGTGATATTCTGTCTTTTTGCCCACATACGGGGAAAAGAAGTTTATTGTAGGCAGAAGACTGCACGGACTGTTCCCCATCAGAAGGTTCTTGCAGTCTTCTTGTCCCTGGGAAGTGATGAGCTCCTGCAGACTCTGTAGTGCATGATGACATTTGAAATATAAGCAATAAACAGAACAAATATTTGCTGCAGCTCTCAATGTTGCAGCTCAAAAATTTGCTGAAAAACATTATCCAACTGATACGTACCAGATTAATAAATGGGAGAAAAAAGTCCATCAGCTGTTCAAAAATCTAAGCAGCCCCCGTTATGATCCAGCTTACTTGTACAGTTACCTACTCAGTCCAAGCAAGAGTACTTGGAGGGGAAATAACAGACCCTTGCTTATCCCAATCCCCCATTTTTCTCTTGTACACAGAGTGTGGATTTGGTTCCAGCTTTAGAACCTGTCCAGAGTCAAGCAGATGCATATCCAGTGGTGAGGGCACCTGCACTGTGTCAGGCCCCTCAGTGGTGCAGGCAGGGTCAGTACCACTGAATAGCACCCTGAAGTTGTCTGGAATATTTTTATGCTTGTTCATTCCCTGGGTCTGTTTCAAAAGGCAAGCGTTGTACTTGGTGACAGCAGCCCATGTTTTCAGAGCTAAGCTCCACCAGCAGTTAATTCAAACTGGCCCGATTTTCAGTGCTCCGATTTGAACCAATTTCCTCAGATCCTCACTCAAGTAATTTTTAGTTAGAGACCTACCTTTTGGTAACTGATTGGGAACATTATGACCTGCCTTTAAAATGTAATGTGTTACAAAATTAGAGGGACAATTTATGGGACAGCAGATACTTCCCTTTGCAAGTTTCTAACTCCCCAATGCATTATATTCTTATAATGAGTCAATAAAACAAGTCACAGCTGCAGCACAGTGAATGTCAAGAGGCACAATGGACAGCGGGTATTTTTGATGATTTACTCTATCAGCCTCCTGACCAAGCACTTTTACTTTCTGAAAGTTCACTGTACTACACTGTACGAGGTGAGTGCCTTTCGGCGCTTTGGCTGCACCTCCCGTACCGCAGTGAGATCGATACCGTGCACCAGTATCAGCCTCGCCGGGGGAGGAAGGTCAGCCGAGTTAAGCCGTCAGCTGGCCCGCAGACAAACCCTGAAAACAAAAAGCGGAAAAGCCTTCAGGGGCTCTAAGGCTTAAGGCAACTGAGGCTGGACACAGCCAGCGTCTGCATTCCCGGGGGTTGGCAGCACTGAGGATTCAGCCGCGGGTCAGCTGAGCCGCGCTCAGGTTTGCCGTGGAGTGATCACACACTGGGTGTTGAAACGGGCAGAGGCTGAAAGCCACACAAAATCCTTCCAGTTCACACAGATTCCTTCTCTTTCAAGTGGAGTAGGGGCAGACAGGGCACAGCTCTGCAGGGCCCAGATGAAAGCACGGGGCTTTGTCACTCTGCAGACCCAGTGCCTCCCAGTTATTATTTTTTACGTTATTTATAGCGCTGCTCAGAACTGAGTACACATTTTGCTATGGGGGAAATAAAGGACTAAAAAGACAACTACCCTTTCCTTCAGCCTCTCGGAAATTGGTCAGCGGGAATTCAGCATTTCTCTCCTGCAGCCGCGAATTGCTGAGGGACAGTGTTTGGTCCGAGGGCACAGCTCGGAGCAGGAGCCCCCCCGGGCTGCCCTGGCCGTGTCCCGTCCCGTTCGCGGCGGGGTGTGCGGGCAGGGCTGGAAGCGGCCCGTGAGGGCAGGAGCGGCGGCCCAGCAGCGCCGCGATCCCGGTGGGATGAGCGGGCAGGGCTGGAAGCGGCCCGTGAGGGCAGGAGCGGCGGCCCAGCAGCGCCGCGATCCCGGTGGGATGAGCGGGCAGGGCTGGAAGCGGCCCGTGAGGGCAGGAGCGGCGGCCCAGCAGCGCCGCGATCCCGGTGGGAGCAGACACGGACACAGCGCCTCCTGGTGGGCCCGGCCGGGAGGGAATGGCGTCGCCGGGACATCACACGGAAAATCACAAGTCCTTTCGTAAGATAAACACCCTTTCAGTTACCTTATTCACAATGTGTATTACCTGTTCGCACTGACACGATTCACATCGCTTTCTAGAAATTCCTCCAGGCAACAATCATGATTACGAATTTTTACAAGTGACTGAATGACTCAGCCTCCTGATTTAGATGGCCAGTTAGGTGTCACCTCTATACTATCTGCACTATCTTTGATTAAATAAAATAAAATTTCTAAAAAAAGACAAAAAAAAAAAAAAAGACGGGGGCACAACGTTTCTGTAGATTTCTGTTTAAAGTTATTTCCATGTTATTCCCCATGCAGCCACATTGCTAGCAGGGTGACAGTATGAGAGCAGCAACGAATACAGTGGAACCTGTAAAGAAGGATGGAACAAGGAAACTGCATCCTGTTAAATCTGAAAGCAAAGTACTTAACTGGACTGCCAAGAGTGCTATCTCACAACGTTCTGTCCTGTGCATCCCGCTGGTGAACTCCTGGCCTCTAGCAAAACTCCAGCTGAATGTCACTGAGCAGGGATAAAATGTCTCTCACTTGATTTGCAATTGTTCTGTACCACACACCAGCTCTGTTGTACCAGTGCTGGCTGTGTGTTAATTTATAGCAATGATATTCTCAGCACACATGTGCTGATAGATAGGGGACAGTAATAGACCTCTAGCTCATGATAAGTTTAGTGAGAAGACTGAAAAGAGAATGATACTTCATCTGGACTTGTTTATCTCTGCATCCAATTTGTAAATGGTATGACAGGGATCTACAGTCTTCTCATCTTAGCCATGTTTCCAGATTTTTTGTTGTTGTTTTGTGGTAAACAAATCAGAGTCTTTAGGAGAAAGCAGATAGGGACATAGACAGACAAACACACTAAACAGAACTTAAATATCTCAGCCTATGCATATGGTATTTCAGAGCATCAATTATCAAAACAGTTTCCATCTGCTACATCATAGCTGCAATGTGCTAAGCCAGTAATATATATGGGAGAAAAAAAGAAACCACTTGAAAAACCTAAGTTACCAATGAAGTCTTTGAAACTCATAACACTGAATAGTTCAGGTGAAAGCCGTTTAAGCAAATCTGAGAAATGTGCTTTTAGGAAACTCACCTTTTGCACTGGAACAATAGAAAAGCATTCCCTTGCTTTTTCTAATGCTTTTGATGAAATGCTGTGAAAGTCATTCTATCAAGAGTAAGGACAAGGTAAGAGGAAGTTTCTCATTCCTGCATTAGCTGCACCTCACATTCTCTCATGCCACATTTTTATAATGTGAGGGAGTACAAGCATAGCTTTAGGCACTTGTGGCTAATTTTTAGTCCCTTATCTTACTCCAGTTCCCAAAGGTAAAATTTTTATGGGGTATGTAAAGTCCTGTGATATAAAGGCTTTCATTCCTTTGTCTACTCTGGTGGACTAGGGGTGGAGTAGTTTTAGTCTTTCCTGGATTTTTGGATCTGTGATTCTAGCCTCTGCTAACAATTGTCTCCAGAGCCAAGTCAAGGTTTCTCTGTAGTAAAAAAAAAACCAAAAAAAAAAAAAACCCAAACAAACCTCATAATAATTGTGGTCTTAAAGCTGAAGGAGTGGAGTATAGTAGGGGAAGGATGGATTTTTTTTTTCCACTGCCCCTTTGTGCCCCTTTAGGCACTTTCTGCTTTCTGTATGTCTGAAGTAGTTCTGGTTCCTTCTAGCTGTGCCACCACTGAGTGCTTGGACTGTCTCTGTACCTGTCTATAGCTGACATCAACTGGTTTTTGCCATGAGTAGAATGTCCGGACATTGGATGGAAATCAAATCTAGCACACTACAGGCTTCCAAACAGTAATCTCCTTTTAGCAAGACACTTCATTGACATGACTTATTAGCAAGTCAAACCTTACAGAAGTCCATGAACACGCAGCTGCTGTATCTCTCCTTCTTTGTTCCAGTTTTGCGATGAGCTGGCTTATACATGGAGTCAGGATCTCTCTCGCCCTATGCTTGGTCTTGTGAACATGGGTCTGGTGAGAATGGGTCCCCCATGGTGTCTGGGAAAGGTATCTGTGATGTCCTGTCTGTGGGCACACACCCATGAAATCCAGCTTTCTCAGGCGGAGAGTAGAGAAGCCTGGGTACTGTTTTTCATGGATTGTGCTGCACCCACTGAGCTACCACGTGCAAGGCAAACACCTCCCACATACCCATGGAAGAGGGAGTACTTTGGTGCTTGCCTTTAGGGAGAAAGCTGGGTGTTGGGCAGGGAAGCTCAGGTTTCAGAGAGGACTGTGCATTCAGATGTGACCCGAAGTGACATGTCCTGGCTACACTTGGGCCTTTCCATTATCTCATTCTCAGAACAGCCTGCCAGTCCCTGAACCACTGACCCTAGCCACATTCTTGTTGCCACAGAGATCAAAGGTCCCGAGTCCTATCTAACCATGTTCCCCCATCCCCCCCACCAAATATTTTCTCTTATTGTGGCTAGTGACATCTTCACTGCAACCTTCCTTTTGTGCTGTTGTCTCACTTCATACAATGCAAATTGTTTCCTCTCCTTCCCTGGCTTTCTACTTCTCTACTGTCTTTGTCCTCCTTTGAGACGGAGGACAACATCATCTTGTTTTTCTGCAAACAAAAATATTTAAATCATTGAAATATTACTTGGACTCTGAATATTAGGACTGATTCAAGAAATGAATGTGAGGAGAAAAGGGCTCAGAGAGTGAGATTTCTTCATTCTGCAAACTGCCATGTGATTATGCAAAGCTGTTCTCTTACGTTTTCTGCCAGACAAAATATGTAGACACTCTCCTTGCCTTTTGGAGGGGAAATGCTGTGCATGTGCATAAATGCTGTCTCTTCCTTGAATTAAAATGAGACCTTACAGAGCGGGTAAATTGCACATTGCCGGGGTGAGCAGACTGGCAGCTCAGAACCAAGCCTGGTTTCACAGCACATTGCTTGTCTCTGTAGCGAGGCAACATGGAATAGGCTTGCTCTGCTTTTTGGTCTGTAACTCATTGTGTAAATGCCAGCCAAATTAAAGCAAAGCAGATGGGACAAGTAATACGAAGATTAATGAAGCTACTTGCATTAAAAAGTAACTGTAGATACATATTTTAATGGAAAAAATCCTTTCTAATTCAGAATAGCTGGTCAAAAGAAAAGGATCAAGCAGTGAAAACTGCTAAAGCTTAGCAGAACATACCTACAAAGAATTATTACGAGTGAATAAGTCTTTATGGACTTAATCCCCATTAAATTGAATTATCAGGTCAAAGACTTATTTCTTTCTCAGCTACCTGCACCTCACTGTGAATCTACCGTTTTTTCCTAAAATGTAGAAATAAAGAAATCAAACTCTGATAAATTCTTCAGGGATTATTTGCAATGCAATCTAACATGTTTTCATTTTCCTGTGACTTTTGCAGTTTCCATCCAAACTTTTACAAATTTCTACTGAATAGTGGCATTTTTCCTTTGTATAACTGGCTATACTTCAATTGAAAGAGAAATGAGTATCAGGAAAGAGTACAGTAAACAAGTTCTTTTCGTTTTACTACTGCAAAAAATGCAACTCAACTTTAACGGTGTGCTGAAAGATGCCTTATGCTCTAATAAAATTCTAAATCAATGTTCAAAATTCCAGCCACTCACCAAATATAATTGTAAAACATTTCCAGTATTGCCCTAAACTCTGGGCTCACTAGGTGTTTCAAACTGCATAGCTGGTTCACAGGAGGGAAACCAAGTTTGTCTCTCATATGCCACTGTGGCTTTTTGAAATTGCTGCTTCTTGATGTTTAGATACTAACAGACTCTTCAACAGTGTTTTAAGTGCAGGGAGTGGAATCAGTTTTATATTTGATTAATGAGTTGGATGGAGGTACTTAAAAATGTGGGGGAATCGCACAAAAATAAGAAGAAATCTTACCATTATATTGGAGACCATCTCTAAGAAGCACACAATCTTCTGCCAGACACAGATCAGGATTTTTGAACTGCTGGGGTACCCAATTCTCTTTTGCCTATGTAAAGAAATGGCTTCTGCCAGACTGTTCTTCAGGAGTCAGACTTGGAATTTCAGGGGAGAAGTATGCAACTCTCCAAGTCACAAGACAGTTAAACTGCAATATTTAGAGATCATCATAGATACATGTGCTGTTTTTCACACACAGTGGCCTTCCACGAACAAAAATGAGAGGCTGTGTAAGTGACAAACTGTGCCAGCTTTCTGAGAGATGCTTTTCTATAAGAAATGTTAGAAGGCAACTGTTCAACTCCTGCTCCCACTTCCCCAAACCCTCTTCTGTAGTGTGATGCCACGAGATAACTGGTATAGTATGCTTTGATGCAGCCATTTTGATATTGCCCCTCCAAAATGAGTGCTGTCTTGAAAGATCAGGCAACCGTGTCTTGATTCAGAAAAGTTTGCCCTATCTATTCTATTCTGTAAAGGGCTTAACTCATGTGTGAGTCCTTCGCTGAAGTTCTTCCCTGAGCAAGAATGCACATAATTTCAAGCTTGTCCTTATGCTCCTACTGAATCTGGCCCTGTATGGCCAAGCTAAGTATAAGCAGGACTCATGACTATCCAAATCCCAGAGCTTGTTATACAGCAAATTTTATAAAATATGATGCTTAAAAGCTGTTGTGTTGGTTTAACACAGCCTGGTTTTAGTGAGCAGGAGAAGCTGCTCGAAACTTCTACTATGTCTGGCACAGAGCCAATTGCTGAAGGCTCTGACGATGGGCAGGTTACTAGCCCAATTAGAGAAGCTGGTAACGCCTTTGTGATAACATATTTAAGAAGGGGAAAAAAGTGCGGGAAGCTCTCTTTTTCTTCTGAGGAGCGGTGAGGTGGCCTCCAGGGGTCCATCCTGGCAGGGGCTGCCAGGGTGGCCCATCCCAGAGAAGGCCTCCAGGCCCTTTCTGGCGCGGCCACCGGGGCTGTACCGCCAGGGAGGGGCGCCATCCCAGCGCCGTGAGCAGCCGTGTGGCCAGGAGCAGCGCCGTGAGCGCCCATGTGGCCATGGGTCATGATGAACTTTACTTGCTTAGCTGCTTTTAACCACCCGTGCTGCGGACAGAAGGGCAGGGGCGGCAGCTACTTTTCCTTTTCAGCACCTCACATGAGTAGAGGCGCTTAGTGGAGCTGGCGGCCAGCACGGCCCACGCGGTGCCGGCAGGGACCATGTGGCCAGTGACAAAAACATGGCGAACAATTCCCCGACACGGAACATAGACGAGATCAACCTTTTCAGTACAGTGGAGCTCTATAAGAACTTTTGATTGATAGCACTTGAGACTAAACGAAACCTACGGACACCAATTCTCTCCCGAGTCAGAGACAAAGGAAAAATGAGGACATATGAGGAAAACCAACATGGCGACACCAAAGTCAGTGAAAAAAGGAGCAGGAGGAGGTGCTCCAAATGTCGGAGCTGAGATTCTTCTGCAAGCCGTGGTGAGGACTATAATACAACAAACTGTTCCCCTATAATTCATAAGGTACATGGGGGGATGCAGAGGTCCATGCACAGCCTGTGAGGAAAAGTGCTCTCGCTGGAGTACGTGGATGCGGAAAAGCTGTAATCTAGTAAGGAACTCAAATAGAGAGAGAAGACTCTTGTTTCCAGAGATAACGAGAACCCTTGCTTCCAAACTAGGACAGCTTATCCTTGAAAGGATCCTAAACCCCATGAACTAAAATGACTCACTATGTGCAGTTTTGGGAAGACTGCACCCTTTGTAGGAGAGACCCATGTTACAGCAAGTCAGGCGGGCTGCTGTTCATGAAAGTTAAAACCACGCTGGAAAAGTTTGCAGAGAACTGTCTCCCATGTGAAGGATCCCATGGCACAGCAGAAGGAAGAAACTCTTTTTTCCTTAAGTGTACTGAAGAAAGATCGTTAAGAAGTGAAAGACTGATCAAAACCCCTTGTTTTGTCTCCTTAAGCGGTCGGTGAAAAGAGGGAGGGACTGGGAAGGAAAGGTGTTCTAACGTTTTTTTTCAGTTTTTATTACTCTTCTAATTTTAATTCTGTTAATAATAAATTTTCTTTATACTGTTCAAGTTTTGAGCCTGTTTTGCCCTTAAAATGTTTTTCCCCTAATCCTTATCTCAATTCATGAAGTTTTTAATTTCCCCTCCTCTGCTTCACTACAGCAAAGGAAAATGAGTGAATAGTTTTTTGTGAGTACCTGGCACTTAGCCAGTGTCAAAACCACGACAGCTGTATAACTCCTAGAGGGCAAAAGAATAAACATGTTTTATCCATGTGCACACATAATTTGATTATTGGGCAACTTGGTCTACAAACTGGAGGCAACAATCAATTAAAACACAACATAGTTTTTCTTGTTTTCCTTACAGTAAAGTGCTAAACACAATGGCTCTTTAACTTACTGCAAATGATTGTTTTGAAAGAGTTTTGGTTTAGTTTTTGTACATCTCTCCCCACTTCCTTAGCCTGTAATATAGTGTACCATGTGAAAAGCTGTTCTGTTGGTGTAAAACTGATGAATATGAAATGTCATCAGTCATCTGTTTCTCGTCCAATGTATGTAAATTCTTTAGCACCATCCAAACAAGGCATTTTCTCTTCCACGCTCCATTATGAGGTAAGTGAATATTTTGTTCTTCTAGAATATGCAGAGGGATTTAGTAAAACTGTTACTGTGCTTCTCTTGAAACATTACACACCCCAAAGTACATGCAATTCAACAGTGTGACAGTAATTCACACCCTCATCATATCTGCGTTGTTGAAATAATAGAAGAGCCAATAGAGACATTCACAAACCATACAGCAGATTTCGACAATGCCACATTACCCTTCAATATGAGAAAATTATGAAACTTAGAATTATGTTTAACATCAGAGCAAGATTTGATAAGGTAGATCTGAGTACACTGTGCCTGAGTTTAAGTCAGTTGACAGCTGATTACACGTGGGGATGGGTTATGATCGTGAAAGTTATTAGCTGAATTTTTGACATTTAGATGTTGATAATGCTGGCTTTTGGAGTTGGATTGATTTTTACAACAGAATGTCGTTATAACGCTTGCAGTGACATGAAGAACAGAACTTCAGCCTGATCTTCCTCTACAGAAGCTCATTAGAGATTCACATAAGAAGACAACCAACACGTGCTATTGCCATGGAAACAAGATGGAATATTATGAAGCAGTATATCCCATATTCCAAAATAGAGAGGACAAAGAACAATTATAGCAAAAGACTGACAGGCTTTTTATTTGCAGCCTGTATGGGTCAAAGCAAAACTTAGCTCCTGATCTTTGAAATAGAAATCACCAGTGCAGTTTTAGGACTCTGGTTTCAATTCTTCCTTTTCAAAGACAAAAACTCAGGCTAGTTAGTTTAGTTTATGATGTATGGGAGGAAGGAGGCCGAATGGAGGCATTGGCATCACAGCAGGTGTGTAGGTGTGATGATGTACAAAGCACAGACATCATAGAACTGACAGAAGAGTGAGTCAAGTTCAAGCCAAATAGTGAGGTATGGATAAAACAGAGGTGAGCAAAACCAGCTGAAGCTGAACCCCTGGTCATTAAGACGCAGAGGAAAGGCTAGTTTCAAGGGCAATGGCTAGCCAGTACTAGTGGCCAGAATGCAAAGCACAAAATTTCCTGTGATTTGCATCAAATGGGTGAGTCTCATGGTTTCTTACTTTGCCTAGATAATGCAATGCTTTTGGACATCCTGGACATATTGCGTGTATATGATAGGTACTTAGTCTAACTTCCCAAGCTTCTGCTTGTGGCTACACACATGGAAAATATTTTAAGCCATTTAAAACAGCTCTTTCTGTACTAGAGATTTCTCACAATTGTAAGAGTTTTGATCATTGTCTCTGTGTACAGAGTGATAGCTTGTGCGTGTTCCTTTGGGAAAGAAAGGTGAATAGAGCAACAGTTTCTGATGATAGTTTTTTTTGTGTTTGATAACAAAACCACAAATACAGGAATTCTATGATACTGGAAACAGGAGCTTAGAGGAAATATTTCACCCTTTGTGTAAAAAGCCTGTGATTGCCACCTCATTCACGCACTGCTTTACTTTCAAGAAATAATTTTAAATTCCAGCCGAGAGCCTTCTGTAATTAGTCACTTTGAGCAAAGCCAGCATGGGCAAAATATAGCTCAGGAAAGACAAACAAAGAGTAATAGGGTTTTAAGGAGTATTAGCAAGCCTTGGAAGGTTGCGTCATGAGTTTGTCACTACAGAGAATTACTGTGAGGTTTCGAAACACTTAAGAGAATGATGGAAGGGAAAAATATTACAGTACACAGAGAGCTTGTGAGTGCCTGCTCAGTCAGGCTTCGGTAAGCCTCCCAATGCCAGCTATGAAAAGTGTGGCCACTATTTAATTATGTTGCCACTATTTAATTATGATAAACTCCACAAATTGTCACCCACTTAAGGAGCCGGGTCAAATGACTTTCAAAACTGACCGGTTACATTCACTGTTTCAACTCTGATTCATTCTTGACTGATTCTTTTTGACTGAAATAAAAAAACACAAAAGACACTGTGATTTTGGGAGAAGAGTCTGAATGGAATATGAATTTTATTGCAGAAGTTATTTCAGTAAAACATAAAAACTTTAATAGTAGTGAGTAGCTTTGTGAGAAGCAAAATACCAAACACTGCTAAAAAGAATACTAGATCAATTTTTTGACTAGCAACAGGCAAAGAGAGAAAATGTGATACAGTTGCCAAAAATACTTGAAAATAATAAACATTCTTTCTCGTCTTTGCATATGAACTTTCATTCCCAAACTGTTAAATACAATTCACTAGTGATAGCAACTGCGCTTTTTCCCCTAAACCTTTACCGTTTTTTGTTTCTGTCTGAGATTTTCTTCTTTCGCTCTGCTTGCAGGGCTGCTTCCTGAGCTGCCAGTTCTTCTTGTTTTCTGAGCTCAGCCTCCAGCAGCTGATTTCTGTATGCTTCCCGAATGCTGTAAACTCTGCCTCGTGTTTCATCTAAGGATGCCTAACCGAAAACAAACAGCAATACTGCCCTGATCAACACATCAATCTTGATTTCATCACAAGCAACTGTATCCTTGCTCTTCTGTTTCACTTTGCGACTCTGTAAGTACAGGGAGAGCATCTCTCCTTTTCTTTTTACATGGATGTTTACTGATTTCTCAAAGGAAACAGCTATATGTCAATCCACCAGTTCAGGAAAATCCTTTTTAAACTTCTGGCATAATAAGCTAATTGTGTGAAAGGAGAACAGGGGAACAGAGTAGTTACCCATCTAGATCTAGTCCCTTTTCAGTTACTGCTTTGCTTTGCTGTCTTAAACAAGTCTATTAAAAACTAGGTGTCAGAAATGCTGAAATGGCTTAGGAGTTCCAGCCTTTTAAGAGCCTAAAGGAGCCTAAATCACAATGACCTTCAACGAGACTTGGGGCAAGTGGGACTTTGACACTTCTGAATACTTTTCCTTTTCTATTTCCATCCTGAAAAATGGGAATACCTGGAAATCTTTATATAGTTCTTTGTGGTCTACAGATGAAAGAACTGCAAAAGTGCTTATCAGTACAGTGTGCATATTCACAAGTAATTATCATTTTAAATTCATACTGTGAAACATTTTTAAAGGAAATACTTTCCAGAAAGAGTAGAGGATTTACTATTGTGAAAAATTTGCCCTTCTAATATACAATATGTTAGGCATCCAAAATCATAGCAACATCTTAAAACCTGGACATGCATCCTTATTAGGATCAGCCACTGCTGGAGAACTGTGGCTCCTTGCTGACCAGTACTTGAGTAACATAAATCAGGCTGTCTGGGAACTAGTTAAGGAGATGTTTCCAAGTAAGATTTCTGTAAATAGGTTGATTTGATGTAAAATTGTTTTTACTGTCTCTTATCCAGTGTTAAGAGCTCTGAATAGTCACCAGCTGATTGATAGTGGTTATTGTATCACCACTGTAACAAATCATTTTGTTCCTGTTGATGCTCAACAGTTAAGCCAATTTAGTAAGATATTTGTACCAATTTCGTGTGCAATTCATTGGCTGAGTTAATCCTCACAATGGATCCTACCTAATGCTACCACATTTATTACTTACAGACATGGTTTTCTGAGGATTAGTAATCTAAATTCTTTGTTTTCTGGCATCATGCATATTCCAAGAAAACTGGGTTCTCTAGCTTTTCTCTGAGACACATTAAGAGCAACTTATTCCCCTGGTAAATTTTTATTGCTTTTCAAAAAGCTCTATACAATTCTATAACCAAAAAATAGCCAAACTGGAGATGCTGTACCTAATAAGCATCTGGTCATGTATGTCACATGGTCAGTTTATACTGACTTATAATCATCCTTTTATGCTGATAAATCAGTGTTTTTGCAGAGAGTGCATCAAGAAAGTACTAAGAATATAATATTAAGGATGTCATGCAGTACTATTTTTTTACTTTAGAACTTTTAGTTTTAACCTTTGCCCAAGTGAAATTTCAAGCTTGTTCACTGCTTCTAATTACCAGTACTGAATACAAAACTTTTGATAATGGTTGATCAGGATATTCAGACTAGTGGCAGACATCATGGTAGTAATTAACTGAAAAGTAATCTTGAAAACATACCTGCAGGTTCTCATACATTTCAAGTATATTTTGCTTCAATAAAACTCTGTCATTTTCTTCTTTTTGTCTTTCTTCCAAAGCCAGCTTGCGAAGTTGCCTAAAATGGTTGATTTTTTCTTCTTTACGTATCTGTTGCTGTTGAATGATAGACTCATTTCTCAGAACAGGTTCGGGCATCGTTTTTCTGAAGGAAATACAAACCAGATATTTGTCTCATATCAAATGCAGTTTTGGTTGTTGTCTATTTTGCTTAACACCTATATGCAATTATTTGGCTTATATTTGGCAGCATCACCATCATATGTTTAGATGTGGTTAAGGAGTCACTTTTCTTCTGCTTACATACAACACCAATAAGAAAATACATTCCTGAGGCCAGGTCTCCTTATACTTGAGTGTCTATTTTAAATCTATGTGTAAAATCATGCTCATCTTTCAGCATATGAAAAACTCCGACATGTGACACTTACTTCTAATTTGCAAGAAATATATTTTCAGAAGGTTTTTGTATTATAATTATGCATTAAGACAAAAGCAATTTTTTTTTTCTTTTGGCATAATGGCAGGTAAGTGGATAATATACTTTTATATTTTGTCCTAAATGAGTAGTGTAAAAGTCAAGGAGTTGAAGACAAATGACATGCTTACAAGACTCAAGCTTGTGGAAGGTATTTTGCCATATTTTCTACTGTTTTAATGCTATTCACTTCAATATAATACCAATTTCCCTTTCAATTTAAAATTAAATTTGAGTATTTTTTCAGCATTTTTAAAGTCTTTTGAAGATCGATGAAATGCAACAATGCCACATTGAATACAAATGGACTTAAGCATGAAGTGGGTTCCAGCTGCAGCACAGCAAATTAGGAGGTGCATGTGAAGTAGCTCGAGAAGTTCACGTCAACATTTGTAATAAAGTTCTTCTGAATAATAAATATCATTAATATAATTATTTCAGATATTAACTATTATTAACTGAAGTGCGTTTGTTAAATATCTTATTTTAAACCAGCATAACATCCTCAAAAATTTCTTATGACCCTGAGATTGGCTCAGCTGTTTGGAGTGTGGTGCTGATAACACCAAGCTTGCAGGTTCAATCCCTGTACGGGCCATTCACTTAAGAGCAGGACTTGATGATCCTTGTGGGTCCCTTCCACTTCAGAATATCCTGTGATCTGGAAATACATGCTCCTTTCAAGATGAACACTGAAATAAACATATTTGCCTGAATGCTCATTGTCTTCAAAAGTTTATGTCAATTACTCATTACATGCAGTGCAGTGATTCAACTCCTTGGACATTTATTATGTTAGGGCAGTTTACCTCATGTAAGGACTAAGGTCTATAAGCTCCCATTTTTTTTGCTGTGTTTTTAATCTTGAGTCAATAGCTGTTTGTCGTGCTTGCTCGCCTGTGGTAAGAAAATATAAAACAGAACAGATTAAACTGGTTATTTGGTGATGCTAGGGGGCTCTACCTAAATTCTTATATAAATTTTTCTTCCTTTGGCTCAGCAAAATACATTATTAAATGAGAATACGGGCTGAAGAGGATATAGTATTTCTGCCCTTATATTTCCAACATGTAGGATAGAATCAAAGATGCTGCAAAACCTCCACATATACTAGAATGAAATGAATATATGTATTTTAGCTAAACCCCCTCTACTCAAGAAAGTTTGTAAATCTAAGCAAGAACATTGAATTTGAAATGCCTAAAAGATATAAAAAAACCTCCTGGGAATCATATTCTTCTATTTAAAAAAAATCAATAACAAGCTGGTTGTTCAGTCCTGGCTGTAATTAAAAAAAAACATATTCCCTTTTGGGGAAAAGATTTAGTTTAAGAAATACCAGTTTAAAGAAAACCTGTAACATAGTAAAACTGGTATTCTGAAATCTTAGACTTTTTTTTAACCACATGGATAATAACCATGCTATGTTTTATTGTAGCATTCCTGCAATACAATGAGACATCTGATATTAAGCATGGCACTGGACTGAGCTGCTTTGTCCTTATTTCAATGCTTCCTTCTTTCAATTTGTCTCGATGTGCTGAAAATACTTGCGAAATTTGATGAGATTTAATGACGACTGCAGTAATTTTCTTTTATAAAAACTCTTTTATTACCTTACCTATAGCAGTAACAATTGAAATGTTTTAAAAATATTACTGGACTTTTCTTATGAAAAATGGGAAGAGGTTTCTGAACATTAAAAAAATTAATGTCTATGTATTTACTGTCCACACACAGACAAATATACCAGCCTTCTCTGCTGGTCTCAAAGGGTGACTTGGATCTTTGGAAGTACCTTAGACACTGCCCATCAGAACAGTATTCTCCAGAATACAAAAATCCTCATTAAGATACTGCATATTTCAGAAATGTTCAATCCCATCATTGCCTATTGCTGTACTCTGTGGAATAGAACCAGAACAATCTAAAATCATTGGGGTGTCACTCTTTACTTCGTAAGACTTTATATTAGACTCTAAATGCTTAGTTGAGAACAAAGCTCTAGGTGAACAATCATTAATTTTGAAGTCCTTTAGCCAGTAACTTAGAGGAAATAATATTGTTTCAAGTAACCAATATTATCTTTAAGGCATTAGGTGAGGACTAATTCTACTTTAAATTCTGAACCTTTCCTGTGAAGATTCCGTAGTGGGATGGAAAAACACTAATCTATAGTTAAGTACAGGTCACAGGTTCTAGTTCCATGAATCAGAGTCATGACCAGATATTGTCACAATCAGACTGGGTAGTATTCTGTTCTTTTTATGATGGCCTGATCTCAGCATATTCACAAAAGAAAAAAACAAAAAACAGCTTGAAGTCTTGCACCCAGTTCAACTTTTCATCAGAGTACAGAAATTGGCAGGGAATACATATGAAGAACCCGTAGAAGTTGTAATCACTAAATAAAACTAGACAGCACTTATGGAAGCTTCCAGGAAGCTGATGCTACTCAGTATGCACTTTTTGACACCTCACTTCCAGATCACTCTCCATGAACAATTTCCATGAACATGAAGAGAATGCACTTTAGGTGTATTAGTCTCTTACTGACATGCTGTTTGAGCTGCTAAACACTTTTTTAGCATTTTTACACTAATGAACCCTGGTATTTGGAATCGAAGGAGAAGGTATTTTCCATTGAACTTCCAAAAATTTCAGATTAATTCAGAGTTAGAATTCTACTACAAAAGGACTACCTGAAGTTTGCTTAAGGGTAACTTGGCAGCCTCCAAGAGCTGTGAGGCTGTATCTGTATCTGTAAATAGAGCAATGAAACAATTAAAATAAAGAGGGAATAGAGAGCAAGCTTGCCATTGCACATTTGGACACCTTTATTGGGGCTGATCTATCCATCTACTACCAGTATTTAATGCAGAAGTCTTTCCTAAGGAGTGGAACATGCTCAACAGAAAGTTATACCCTTACCTGTTTCTTCTGAACTAGGTGTTAAGTCAGCAGTCTCAGCCCCAGCTATGGGTTCCTCTGAATCTCTCACAGCATACTTATTAATAAAGCGCACACGTTCCTGAAAAGCCTAAAGATCAAAGTTTTATAATCCAGATAAGAAAACTTTTACTGCATATTTTAAATCTCAAAGAATTTTCAAAAGTAGGATTCTGTAAGTCTTCAATAAGACCTAACACCAGGGTGCAGTGTGCGAGTCTGCCTGGTGTTGGAATCAGAAAAGATGCCAGGATCTCACTGAATCAGTCCTAAGATACTGCACACTTACACTAAAGATCACTGTCCAATGATATAGTGGGAAATCACTAATCTCTGGGCAGTTTAAAATAGTACTGGGATTAAAAATAAAACAAAAGCTGTATAGCCAAATGTAGGGCTACTGCACCTCCTTAGGGAACTATCACTTCATCCTAGGAGCTCCTACAGCTTGATGATTTAGACTTCCTCCTGAAAAATGAGACCTTTGGGTGCAAACCCTTTCAGAAAATTACCTTTGACGCCAAAACTAGACATCAGCACTTCTGTCTTTTCAGAAGGCAACTTTGACTCGCTTGACGTTCTCTTAAGGGCTGATGTTGCCAGAATGGATAGAGAAGCCCTTTTGCTTTTGGCTATCCTGGAGTTGGGCACTCAATTTCCAGAGTCAGAGGGTCTGTGACCCCTGGAATGGGCAGATATTGGGCCAGGGTTGTCAAGAAGAGAGGAGAGAGGAAGCTGCTTAATCTGGATAGCACACCCCCAATTTAGACCTTGTTTTAGCATATTCTGTTGTTGCTGCAATTGTCTTAATGACAGCTGCTTTAAAAAAATGTCACAAACCTAAGGGGCTTCAAAAATGGAACCTCGTAGTTGCAATTCAGTTGATTTTCTGATTTAAAAAGGCAACAGTGATAGAACCATATTCTGAAGAGTCTTTACACATCAAAGGGGATTCATTTCCAGCTAATGTTTAGGAGCCTGTACTTGCATTTCCAGTCTCAGCACAACCAATCAAAGCAGCAGAGCTGCATCTCTCCTCAGTTCAGAATTTAATAGAGTAGTGTCAGGAAAAGTTTTGAGCTTTGAACACACTGAAAAGAACTGAGAGAATCTGAGAGTGTAACTGGCAAGACTCATGTCTGAGGTTCATTTCTGAAAGGTAATATAAAAAAGATAATTTTGGGATTCTGGCTGAATATCCCTTAATGGGCAATGGTATTGGTGGTGATAGGGAATGATTGTCAAGTGAGTTTGAAGACTGCACTTTGTTCTTTTATTTTTCTTTGGTAATGATGCTTCCAATTCTGAATCAGCACTGCAACTTTTTGCTTTGCTAGAAAGAACATGTATTATTTTTCCATCTCAAGCATATGTCACGTCAAAAACACCCAGATGCAGCTGGCAACTAAATCATTATTGTTTCTCCTAAACAGTGAATTCATACCAAGCTCATAGTGTACAGGCTCATAGGTAACCTGCAACGCAGGATGAATTTGGAATCCTGGCTGCAAGGGATAATTTGAGTACTGATATGACCAGGTGCCAGTTCTTCAGGAGAAATAATTTTTGGCATGTTTATAGCAGTGTATTTCTCAATAGAATATGTTCATGCTAAACATTAAACTGGTCAGAAGTAGCAGCTTTGCCAATGTGTAGAGGTAGCAGGCTTTCTAAGGAGAAACTTTTCTATATTTTGTAAAGTAGAACCTAAAGTCTCAGCGATCTACAGTAGGCTGAAGTAGATGATCTGGATTCCTGCCCAGAATTCAGGCACATAATCACTTTTAATTCTTTAAACTGAAAAATTTCTTGTCTTCCACAGAGTGGTGAAGAGGACAGCCCTATGAAGTCAGGTTTCTGTTGTGGCAACTGCTCTACCATCACAACAACTGCTGGAACTTGTGAAGAAACATCACTGCAAAGACAGCACTCCGATATTACCTTGACAGCTCTCCCTGGCTCTGCAGACTCCCATGCTTCTTTCATAGCTCTGATCTCATCTGCTCTCCGAGTATCTTTCTTCACCTCCAGAAAGTCTGCCTCTTTCTGTTCGCTAACTATGCGTAAAATACAGTAGGGTGTGCTTGAATCTGCTGGCTGAAAGTATCATAAACATAATGTAGTCATTTGTATACATCTATTACCACTATTTAGGATGAAGTGACGTTTTTGTATACTGGTAATTTTTCTGAATGATATGCATCATACATTGACAGACTTTGAGATGCATTATGACACAAACAGAGGCTGCCAAAGGAAACAAAGATTACTTTGCAATGCCTGGAAGCTCTTTCAGGTATTTTGTTTACATGTTTTCCCCCATCCCCATACAGCATGCTCCACACTCCCAGTTCTTCTGAACAGTTTGTCTGAACCAGAGTATGTTCCCTTCCCTTCCCTTCCCTTCCCTTCCCTTCCCTTCCCTTCCCTTCCCTTCCCTTCTTTACTAGAAGCCTTATTATATTCAAGTGGGATTTTTGTGTAGAAATAAACCTTGCTCTGTCTTGTAAGGTTTTTTTCCAATCACTTCCCAAAGTCTCTAAAACACCTTAACACATGGCTTCTCTAGAATCACAGGGTAAGGAGGGCCTGAAGTCTAGGAGACTATTCTGCTGTCTGACCAACAAATGAGATACCGTGCTGCATGTATTTCTGGAAACCATACCATCTGAAGAAGCTTTAAGCCTAAGATTTAGAACTAGGGTTAGGAGTTCAGCTCTTATTTGAGACTAAAGGTGGGCATCTTCTTTATCTGCAAGGGCTCCATCTCAAAACTTGTATCTGTTTTAGTGGTGGACTCCCAAGAACCATCATCCCAGCACCCGTAGTGTAAGGCACTATTCCAGAACTCTGTATAATTTGGTGTGGATATGAATCACAGGAAAGTCTGCTGTGCAGCAAGTTTAGTCAACAAAAAAAACTGGTAGAGATTTCTTCATTAAAAAAATCCATGGTTCTTTCCTTGAACTACACACAGTGAGGCAGCAAAATTCCCAGCAAAAGCAATACCATTAAACAAGGAGCTGTCAGTTCTTTCATTGCTTTCCATTAATCCGTTTGCAACCAATAGTGTCAATTATTCCTTTTAAGGCATAAAGGCTGGCAATAGCTTTTCAGACAGCCACAGAACACTCAGATGATCACACCCCAGGGGAGAAGAACTTCCAAGTAAGCAAGTACATACTAATTTCCCTGATATATGAGACAGGAACTGACTACAGTGGAAAGACCTATTTCATCTCCCTAGGAACCTATGAAAGCCACTACAGTGAGGGACTAATGGAACACAAATATGGTGAATTCATGGAATTTAGTAAGCCTTCACCAGAGACAGAAACTACACCAACAAAAGGAACAACCAGTAGTTCCTTTATACATAAATAAAGAAATGAGCAAATTGTATCTCTAAATCCAGGATGCACATTTTTCACATTCAACCTTTTTAATTCAACCTTTCTCAGGTGTAAAGCTAAAATGGTGGTAAAGCAGGGTATAGAGAAATGCAAGGGATATTAGAAGTACTAGCAGTACTGATTTGCAGACCTGAGAATATCTCTATATTCAGTACAAGGATGGCACATTCAACAAATCGAGGCTTTGGCTTTGTTCTCACCTGAGATTCAAGTGATTCTCTTTTGTTCTGGAACTTCTCTTTTTCTGTCATCTCAAATACTTTTTCTTTTGATCTTCTGGTTGGTTCAGGAATATTTGCAATCTTTTTTACTTTGAAAGAAGCGAGAGTTAGGGGAAAGTTGTGCTCCTCATCCTTTCACCTGTGTGTTACTTAGATGTAGTTATAATGCATGATGAATTAGAGAATATCATTGTTGTCCATAAATATAGTTCCCCATATAAAACCCAGGGTGTAATAACAGCACAAAACAACCACAAAGAGAGACAAAGGGAAGCCAGTTAATTAGTTGACACTTTCAAGTACTACCAAGAAAGAATGTGAGGACAAAACAACTTTTAAAACCATACTTACAAGGTGAATGTATTGTGACAGCCTTATCTGTCCTAAATAGCACTTTATCCAGGGGTTAACTGAGAGTTTGTCATGGTGCCTGTCATCAGTCACTGCATTGCTGCCTTGTGTATGGGTCAGTATAAAGACCGCAATGCACAGAATCACAGCCTGACTCTCACTTCCCTTATACAGCCTCACACAATCTCTGCCAGTGTTTGTTATGCACCAGGAAGGTAACAGGCTCAAAATAGGTAAAGTCAAAGTTCTCGTTATCTCGCATCCTAAGACTATCTAGAACAGAGAATGTAGATACACCCCACCAAACATGCAAGGAAGTTAAGGCGAAGAAACATATTTGAGACTTGATGCATATTTAAGAAATGCAAAATTGTCATTGTCACAACTATCTGAGAACATTTTAAATTAATTATATTATCAGTAATTATGTATACTATATGTTTGAATTGATACTGAGAATTGACATTTGCATCATTTATTTTGCAATGTCTTAGCTGGTGAGAGTTATAAACAAGGCTTTTCGCATGTCATATTCTTGTTAAAATAAATTAATAAATAAAGCCTGTAGTAGCATATAACTTTTGTAGCATCAGGAGTGTGTCAGTTGAAACCAAGGGTGAATCTGAAACACTATGAGAAAGATTAAAAATCAGAGACTGAAATCTCCATTCCCTTCCACCTTCCTACTGCCTGAAACATTGAGACAAGTGCTGAAACCTAGATTTAGTCAATGCGGTAAAACAGGGGACTTCTCTCAGAAAAAAAATGATATGAGTGACTGTTTCACAGTCTGATGATAATAATAAGATATCTTTCACTTAATGCTTTTAAGATATCTTTCACTTAGTGCTTTTGCAATTTCTTTCCACTGAGAACAAATCATTGTACTGCACGATTAATGAGCTTTGGATGAGATCTGCAATGTCATGGCTGAGGTTATAGGGATTTATAAAACTGTAAATATTAAATATATAGAAACATATTTATAATGCACATATAGGTCCACATATAAGTATATATTGTGTGGTATATAAGTTTATTACATCATACATCGTACATGTGTTTATCTAGAAATGGTATTATTCTTATCTCCTCATGCTATTTAAAAAATGTCCAATGACACCAAAGTGTAAAATTTAAATTGATTCAGTGCTACCAAGGCATATATTAAAGAATGAAAGCAAAAATTAAAGTGGGCTCCACAAATATTGAATATACTAAAACAACTCCAGAGGAAATGCAAATATAAAACAAATAGTGATGACATAACTCAAAGTTATAAAATGATTACATAAATGGCTTTCCCCTCATTTTCACATTATCATTATGTATTAGCACCGTAAATCAGGCTGCAGTACATGCATTATTCAAGCAACTATTAATTGTTAGAGATAAATTATTTATTGTTTACACAAACACTCAAAAGACATTCAGTGTAGCTGGCTAAATGATACCAGGCACGGACTTTCTATGTCATGGGATACTACATGCTTTGTCTGGTTTCTATGAATATTTTGTGACCTGAATTACAACATTTTGATGATCTGAACTTATAACCCTGATAAGTTAGTAAAGAACAAGCAAGCATAAGAAATGACAGGGCTAGAATGAGGTAACCTACTTTAACTCCAGATATGAAGGCTTAGGGCAAGATTAAGTTGAGATCTCCAAGCTCTCCCATGCGCTGCACTGTCTGGGTTCCCACAGCCCTTCCCGCTTCCTCAGCAGAGCAAGAAGTATCCCCAGTTTTGGGATTATCGTCCAGACATGCCTGGAGGGGGCAATGACTGCATTTTGGCATGCTGCCCACTCTGATTCAAAGGGAGGTGTGAGTAACAATTTGGGGCTTTTCTAAGGGCAAAGCCAGGCAAATGCTTTGTATGGGATATGGTAAGAAGAAAGGCAGGCAGATGATACAGAAAGTAAAAGGCCATTCCAGCTCACAGCTTATGCATCAATCATCACAAACTCTTGGTTGGAGTTTTATATCTGTATGGCACCAAGAAAAGCTTGGGCATCACACAGGCTGACAGTGATGACACACAGCTGACATCAACTTTAAAATTAGCTTCTCTACTGCTCTTCAATTATTTATACAAAAATTCATTCAGTCTAATGCCAAATGGGACCAAAGTGATCATCCAGTCTGATGTCCTGTCTATGACAAGCTTAACAATTGCACCAAATGCTTCCTAGCTGAAACTCAGCTTCAGATTGAGGTACATCAATTCCCCTTTTTAGGCAAGATAGACAGCTACTCCCAGTTTATGAAATTTAAATTACAGAGAATCTATCTTATTCATAGGTATAATACAGAGGAGTTTTTGAAGCTTTCTTTGAGAAGATATCATGCTCCTGCTATCTGAAATAGGATCTGAGCATTTAGTGGGATTACCCAGTTGTTGGTAGCAATGACTGTTAGTTGCCCCACGAGGAACTTTCAGATTTTGTTAAGAAAAGATTGAGAAGTTCAGATGTTGCTTTTCCTGTCTTCGACTGGGCCCTCAGAAGGATTCTTGACAGATGACAATGTCAAAAATCTTTCCAAAGTTGGGCTCACCCATACACTAAAGTCACAGAAAAAATACACCAGGACAGAAGCAAACCAATAAATATGGTCACAGTAGCAGTGTGGGGTTAGAGTGCGGCTTAGAGATCTGCAGCACCATCATGTATCCTCTGTGAACTATTTGTTCCTTGAACACCAGGCAAGTGATTAATCACTACTGACAGGCAAGCTGGGAAAGAGATAGAGAGAGATCTGAACATCCTGTTAAACATCCCATGGAATCCTCTCCTTGGCACAAGCCAGAAAATTCTCCTGTGGGAATAGAAAACCTGTGGGAGAAACTTTCACAGCTCTGGAGGATAAAAAGGAATATTCCAACACATATTGCCTGTCCTGCCTTTCCAAACCTACCTCTCCTACCTGGGCTGGGCACTCTATCTCCCCTGCTTTCCCAATTGGATGGACAGCCTTCTCTTATCATCAGCTTATACTCCTAAGTTAATTTAAGGCAATATGTAAAATACATGCTGCAGTCAGCATTCAGCACAAAGTGATGATTCAGCTCAGGGGTGTGACAGCTGCACAATAAAACTTGCGCTCTTACTACAAGAAAAATAAAACTGAAGAACCCAAAAATATAATAGCTGAAAATCCTTTATACAGAATGAACCTTAAAATTATTTTGTTCACACAGTCAAGCAACTGAAAATGGTACTAGCAGTTACAAGATTGCCTGCTAACTGTTCCCCTTCTCCGCAAGAATTGTGATTTTGAGCTTGCGTTTAAAAAAATATTTTATCATTGAAGATTTGCTCTGTAACAGTTCTCAGAAGGAGACCAAAAAAAAAAAAAAAAAAGGAGAGAGAAAAAAGAGAGAAAAGAAGGAAGATTGTATAAATAAAGTATGTGGAACCTCATAATTTCTGTGTACTTAGGTTTTCCTGCCTAATGCTTTTTTAATGTTTTGTTTGTGCAATGGGCTCTTTAATGAAACATTTAGTGGGATTTCATATATAATAAATATGACTAAGTATTATTCACAAAATAACTTTTGCTAACACAGTTCTTTTTACAAGTACAAAAATCAACAAATACAAAATTATCATAGGATCTGTATATTAGAGAATTTATTTTCTTCAAAAATGTTTGAAATAAGTATTTATAATATTGGTGAATATCAGCAGTATAATAGCATGGGTCTTCATTTAAAGTGAGACTAGTTTAAAAGACTATAGCAGATCTTAATACAAAGTTGAAATATTGTTTTGCCATGATAAATTAGCTTTAATACAAAATTAACTCCAGATGGCACTGTTGGCTTACATGAGAAAGGGATACTTGCAACAGGGAAAATTTGTTGCAGAAATTTTTTGACTGGCTCACTACAGTGTTCTTAAAATTCACATGGTGAGACAATACCTTTTTGGTTACATACCGACATTATTATTATATGAATTTTGTGTCTGAAAATTGGTGTCTTCAATTTTAAATGGTAAAGGTCAGTTTTCAAATTGATTTAAGACTAGGTCAGAAAAAAGATTAAATGTTTGGGTTTTCCCCAAAATACTTACCTATAGTAAGCACTCCAGAGAAATATTGCTGTTAACAGGGGTACATAAAATAAACACTGAGTATTAAATGTGAAGTGGTGTTTAAACTTTTTGATAGAAGTTGTTTTTAAACTCTGTTGGTGGCTTAGGCAGTCCGTTGGTATCCTTGTATAAACAGAAACAGTTAATAAGAACTGTGAAATGGATTTGGGTTACTTTGAAATGCAGCAATTATGAGAGGGCACAAAAATGACACCATTTTAAAATAATCCCATGAGAAAAAGTGCTTATTATCACTGACTGTAGCTTAAGTATGTTTGACTGCGAATGAGCATCAATTAATGTGGAGAAGGGGAGCTATGAAGTGGAATACTGCTACCTTGAATTCAACATGAGAATACTCATGACATTGACAAGGTTCAGTGATATGAGCTGAGAACTAGTGAAGAAAATTGAGAGATGAAGTGACCTCCTTTGACATGCAGTTTTACAGACCATGTTGAAGCTCTATAAAAGGATACACACCAGTGGTGTGATGGGTGTGTCAAGTGCAAGCTGTCACTATGTAACCGACTCAGAAGGATAAGAGGATGCAATAGGATGTCTATTGTAAGAAGCAGTCCATCAGGGAAAATTAAGAGAATAAATGGAATCATCTAGGAAGAAAAGATATTGTGAAGAACACAACAAACTACAAGCAGGTGAAATCACTAAAAGAGCCGTGTACTGGCCTGTAAGCCTACATGACATAGCTCCTCAAATGCTACTAAAACTGACTAGAGACTATAGTAAATCAAGAATGTACATCTTTGTCAAGTTGCATAATAATAACTGAAGAAATACTAAAAAAAATCTTAAATATTGCATATATCCCAAACTCAAGAAGTTAAATAATATCTTTTAGCAATTACCACTGCTGAATCTAAGTTCAGTCCAGGGTACTAGAAATTTCAAATAAAAGATTTGACTAGACATTTAAAAAGAAATACGCAAGTATAATAAGAAGTGAGACATACCAGTAGTAAATAAAAATCAAACCATCCTAAAAAAATTTAGAGTATTAGCAAGTATATATATATATGAGGAAGTAAATATTTTCTGCTTATCACTTCTTTTAAAAATTGAGTAATAGAACTTTAATATTAATGATACAGAAAATTTACTGAATGGTGGAAAGTAATATTTTAGGTTCTGCAGGAACCTAGGGGTGAGAACACAGGAGAATCAGCTGCACGTGTGCGTGACGCTCTGCACCAGCAGCCAGAGTAGGGCTGCAGCCTCAGAGCTCGTAGGGGACGCAGGGACCAGCTACTGGGCACAGTAGGTGTCTAAGTCCAGCTGGTAGAAGGATCCACCTTTATAGAAATATATAGTCTCTGTAGGGGACTTCCATTCTTTCCAGCCAGAGAGGGAAAAGCAGGATGAGGCAGCTGGTGCTGTGTTTGTGTTTGTGTGCATGCTCTGAGTGTGTGTCTGTGATCTTGTGAAGCTGGCAATGTGCGTGTGTACATATATACATACACATATATACACATATACATCATGGGTATGTGTGTCTATGTGCATGTGCTTGGTGGGATGACATCTTCAGCCTCACTAATGGTTGGACCTGGGAATGTGCAGTGGCAGCAGCCTTGCCTCTCTCAGGCTGTTGGGTTCAGAGTGATAAACTTTAACATAATTAAGATCTAAATAATTTTGTGTCAACCCTACTGGTAAAAGAAGAAGCAAATAAGAGACATTTATCTGATTTACAGAATACCGGCTAGTATTCTAAGTGCTTTTAATATGTCCTGGGGTTGGTTTTTACTGTTCCTTAAGAAGAAATGCTACAATAATCTGTAAAAAACCCCAAACCTCTAATTTCTCTGTCCCCTTCCTGACTTAGACATACAGACTGTACTTGGGAGCTTTCCTAGTCTTTACTCTTGCTAAATTCTTCTCCTAGCATACAGAAGCAATACATTTCCCAAACCAGGCCTTTTTCCCCTGCCTTGTTCAGTCCATTTCCTTAAATTATCAGCAGGCATGTTTCTGTCCCAGATCTCCACCTGAAGCTAAGCCCTAAGAAGGTGAGTTTTGCAGTGTATTCTCTGATTTCCTTGTATTTTTTGAACTGAAGATGTAGATTCATGCAATCAAACTTCATTTCTAAGAATTACAGAACAAAAAGCTTTGTTGCCTAGTTATTTCACTCAAACAGTGAAAAAATGTTGCTTGGAGCAATATTTTTTTTTTAGAATCAGTAACATGGTACATTTGACTAAACACGTACTTAGATTAACCTACCTTTGATTTCATTTTTCTGCATTTCTTTCAGTTCCTGAACAAGCAAAGACTCGCTCTCAGTAAGTGGCCAACTATCATGCAACACCAATGCCTGTATTGTATACTGGTGAGACTGTGAAAGAAAATGCAACATGCTGAAGTCATAACAATTACAGCAAGCATTAAAGTCCTGCAGGTTAGTAAAGTGCCAGGTATTGAATTCAGCAAATAAAACACGTAATTATTTTTTCAAGCTTGCACATAACAGCATTCACAAGAAGCTTAAAAAAATAATGTTAAATCCACAGATCTTATTTTAATTCCTGTGAAATTAAACAATTACTCATGTGTTTATCAAGTAAAACTAAACTGGGTTATACAATAAGGAGCTACATTCCTGTAAGATTTCTATGCAACTTTCCTATGTATGCCATGTACTAAAACAAAGACATTTGTCTTTGATTTTAAGACCTACTACAGGGCTTTGAGCCCTAATACTAGCACTCAATAATGCCTTAATTTGAGGCAGAGGTGACAGAGTCTGTGGGCTGTTTTAAACATTGTCTAAACTGAATTGGAAATAACTATATTTAAAAATTGTTTTCCAAAATTCAAATGCCAGTTCTGAGTCAAAGGAACAACTCTGGAATTTATTTCTCAAAAATTTTTGTTTTCTTTGGATATTTTGTTGCAATTGAATTCAGCTATGAAGGAAAATATCACAGCAGAAAAACATGTGGAGATAGACAGAAAATCAAGAACTGTTTTAGAAAGTATATTTCATTTCTCTAAAATAGATAAACAATACTAAATGACATCAAGAAAAAAACATGGTTTGACATTACTCTCTGACAAACTTGGCTTGAGTAGCAGATATTACGTGTCTGTTACTAAACCTTGCAGCTGACAGGAAATAGGTGTTCCTTTATGCAAACCATTACTGATGGCCTTCTATAATATTATATTTCAAAGAAAGCTCATATTGAAGCAGCAGAACTTTAATTTCTGTCATTTTTTGATCTTTATGTGGAAGCTATACTAGTATTGGATTTGCCAAATGAAAAACCTTTAAAGATAGAGTAAATCACCTTGATATGAAACCCCCTACTTATTTAGTCATTCATACATTTACATTATCCTTTTTTCATCACCTCATCCAAAAGCTACCAATAATTTTAATTTTGGATTCCTTGTTCTTGCCTCGGGATAGAAGGCATGTACCAAACGTACCGAAAGAATTAGCAATAACCCTTCACTCTTTGTTTGCTATATGTTTGCTTTTTTTTACTTCCCAAATCCCAGTGATTAACAATCTCTTACTTGTTGTGGGCTTCCAACATTATTTTCAAAGTTTTCCAAGAGGAAAGATTCATCTATTTTTATCACTGGAGCTTCCTGTACAAGGTCTGACTTGGAAGAATTTTTGCTGTTCTTTAATGAATTAAGACTTGCTCTTTTTAATCGTCCAGTTTCCGATCCCTTCCTTGTACTACTTAGAGTATTCTGTAGGTTTTTCACTGCAAGATGACAAAAAAAGGTCCAGAAATTCTATGAATTACTGGTATGAGGTAAACAGATGCCCCCAGAGAGTATCAGAAAGAATTAACATAGTCCATTTTCTCATACTGGATTATACTCACAAGGTTCCAATTAGAATTATGCTTATTCCAAATACTACCCCAATTTCATTTTGCCTGCAAATCACGAATATCTTCAAAGTCAATAATGAGAAATTTGAGACTGTGTATATATGACTGTTGTTACTGTTTATAGAGCATATAATTTTTTCCCCTCAAATTCCATGCTTCTTTCCTGCACCAGCCACCAGAGCACCATGCTCTACATTACAGAATATAGATAGTCTTGTGCTCCCTGTGATGGGATCCCTTTGTGGCTAACCTAATTTAATAAATGGTGTAAAACTGTATGAAGGGAAGAGGTGCACTGGCCACAGTTCTGGCAATGCCTACCCTTACAGAAGTCTCTTATCCAATCTCTTTGTATCAACCTGACACAAAGATCATAGCTAACTTGAGCTAAAAAAACAGTCAGTCTTGAAAGGAGCTATAAAACTATTTGTGATCTATAGTTTATCAGTGTACATCACTGAATATATTGAATGTATCATCAATATATCATTAAATATATATTGAATATATTGAATGCATTGAATATATTATAATTTATCAGTCTATCTCATCTAAGGAAGATGTTAATGTGGAAAAACTGGGAAAATGGGAATGTTCTAAAGAAGGGCTGTCACAGAAATATCGACCCAGAAAACATAAATTTGTTTTCATTTCTAATGCCACTGAAATTTCTTTTGCCTGCTTGTCTACATAGAAAGTAAAGAGAATTCTAAAAGTGAACATCTCATACAAAATTGAATAAGGACAAAGAATACCACCTCTGGGGAAGCAGCTTCACCTATGTTACACTAACAACAGCAGGACTATCAGTTGGGAAAGAGATATCATTTTGACTTCACTGAGGACAAGAGGCTTTACTCTTCCCAGAGTTTATTGCATAAACAAAGGATAATACTGTATCATTGCAACACCTCAAAAGAAAAATGCACAATTTCATGTGTGTTGATGAAACATCCAGGGAAATTCACAGAAGGTGGCAGGACTATTAGACCAGATTCAGCAAAATTAACTGATGGTGTGTCATTGTATAAATGCCCAATCAGAGGTTAAGTGTGCCCCTAGAAAATCAAATAGAGTCAGGAAATATTGTTTCTTATGAAAGTCAAATGCCATGGTTTACTTCCTATTGCATCTTTCCTCTGCATAAGCGAGTGCTTCCTTGCTCCTAAGAAAAGCAGTAGAAGTCAGGAAATCAAAATAAGACCTTGCAGATATGGTCTCCTAAAGAGGTCTCAAACTCCTAGTCACAAGTTATGAGTTGCTCTTCTGCATTGCATTCAGAATCTTTAGCACCAGAGCTATCCCTCTTGCTGTCCCTGTGGCAAGGAGGCCTGTGAGAGAAACATGATGGAAGACAATTCTTGGTTTCTTCTAAACCAAGAGTGCTTTTTAGAGTGCTGCAACTCCAGGGCTGTTATTTTGTAAAAGCCATGCCTAAGCAAGCCTGTAACTGTGGAATAGTTTCTCACTCAGATGCTGCCGAGCTTTCCAGGTATCAGTTAACTTCACATGCTATGGAGGTGAGAGTGGAAGTAATTCACAGTGGTTGGATTACTAGGTCTTTCATCAGAAGGAACCAAAATCATGAGGCTTTCACTCAATAGAAGTGCATTTGGATGAATAAGAAACAATATCCAAAGATCAGAATCCTGAATATTCTTCTACATCTGCAAGAAAACCTGCTGCAAAGAAACAATTTGTATTCCAGATGGAAGAATAACAATATAAAGACATTCTCTAATTGGGTAAATTGCCTTTAGGTTACCATTTGCAATATTAGCATAAAGGTTTCTAGTCAGGAATGATCTTCAGCGCCTGTCCGAGCACTGTTAGCAAGGGCCAGTGCAAGTAATTTACAAAAAAGGTAGCTCTAAAGCAGTGATGCCACCTAAATGTACTCCCTTGGAGCCAGCAGAGAGGTGAGCTCTGCTCCAGGAGGCGTTGTGTCAGGGGTTTAGGAGATGTGTACTGCCCTCTGAAGGAGTTTACCCCTACCTATCAGGATAGGTGGAGTTCAAGGGAGGTTGTATTCCTTAGGCTACAACTGGCTTTCAGGAATGCCTCGCTATCCTCCTCTTCTCTCTCTCCTAAACCTGAAGAGCTTGAGTATTGAACAATTCTATAATGATTTTCCCAGAGGAAGATACTGCCATGAAGATATCTCAGAATGATGGAATCCACCATAAGACTCATTCTTCTTCCCTTGCAGGAAAGATCACTTGGAAAAGCTCCCCGAAATACATACACAGCCAGCAATTCTCGCGATGGTCACTAGGTGGTGATGTAACACCAAATTATTTTTCTTACTAGATACAAAAATATGTATCTGTCACTCGGTTTTCTTAAGTTCTGACTAGAAGGAACTCCTACCTATCTTGCTTCCAGAGGCAAACAAACACCTGAAAGGTATTTTGATACTTTTTGACAGGATTATATCAGACTGTTACTGTGGAAAATAAAAGGATTGTGAACATTCTCTTGCCCCTCTGTGCATACGCAACTGCAGTGCTTGTATCAACAAAACAAATTGTGCTCGCAGAGTGTGTCAATATGTAACTCCTTTATTGTCAAGCAAATGTGCAAGGTCCAAGCCATCTGCTACATCTCAGAAGAGGTAAATATATTCAAAATCAATTGGTTTGATGTAGTTTTTGAGCTGTAAAAGACATTAAGAGAACAGCTGTGACTTGAGATGAATTAACAGGCTGTGGGTGGGCAAGGGAGATAATGGTTTCTTGGTGATGCTTGCACAGTAAAGTCACTTAACTTCTGGCAACACAGTGATCAATTCTATAAGAGGCAGAATATGTGTGGTAGTGAATAAGTCGCAAATTTAGGGACTGTATCTGTCTTAACTAACAAGTTTGGTGCCATGGTATAGCAGTGTTTTCTGATTATTCCTATTCTGAGAAAACACACTTTTTTAGAGAATAAAGAAGTACTGACAGAAGGAATCTTGTTGTATTGAGTGTCAGTTGTACAAATCTCCATCTGAACTTGGCATCAATATTTCTGAGTGTTTCTATATTGTTATAGTACAGGCCATAAAAACACTTTTGATAATAGCAAAGAAATATGCTTCTACAATGCCATAAATTGAACCACTACTAAACACAGAGACACTAGTAGGTTGGGTAGTACAGTACTGTCATATTGGTTACACTGAGTACATTTCACAATATTTTCATTTAGTTTGGACACTACGAAAGATTCTACACAAAGTATATTCTTTGTGATTTATAGGATGTATATCAATAGGAAAAGAACTTCAGTGTTAAGGCCAATTGGTCTAGTACAGTAAAAATATAAGCAATAGTAAAAAACCCACGAACAGTGACAGCTTTAGAGTGATTCATTCCAAATAGCAACTCTCTATATACTCACACACACTTAAAGAGCATCAGAATATTAATTTCAACTTCAAATATAGTCTAAAATCATAACACGATTTTATGGCTGCAACTGCTGAATAGGCCCTGATACAAAAACCTCCCTATTTTCAATCAGGTTAACATAACAGATATTTCAGTGAATAATTCACAATGGATTAAAATAATTTCAAATTAGCAGAAATTATTTGTATCATTAGAGCTAGAATGTGTGTGTCTGATTTCTGAGGATATTTTGCAAAGTTCTCACATATGCATCCTGGTAGACTGGCAAAATGCCCCTTTTAGTTATTCTGCCCCATCCTCCCCCTTTTAGCATCTGTTGGAGCCCATTTCTCTTCTCTGTCTCTTGATTGTGCCTTTTAATTTATTTCAGTCTTCAGATTATCACCTTTGCAACAAGACAGTTTCCTGAAAGTAAGCTTCTCTTTCACTTTACTGAGGGTAACTTGGCAACTTACTGCCACTATTGTGATGCTGATCCTAAGCTGAGCCATTTTATATTTTCCTGTTTCTATTTCCACCGGTTTTTTATTACGTTTACTAGTCCACTACCACATTCCAAAAACACTAACCAAAAATAGCAACTGATCATCTTGGTAACTCAGAGAGAATCATGACAGCTTCTCTAGGACTTCCTTTAAAGCCCTAACGTGTGCATCGCGATGAGGAATTACATTTTAAGAGCATGGTCTTCATAGGATTAAATTTTACATTTCAGGTAACAACAAGATGCAGTTGAGACAGAAATCAAGATGTTTCATAAATATGGTTAAATAAATTATTTTTTCCCATAAAGCATTGGAATTTCATATTATACATTATTCTAAAGGATCATGTTTGAAAACTCCATAGTTCAAAATAGTGGAGGTGAGCGGATGACATATAATGCTATCTGGGGCTTTAGCAAAGCAATAATCCAGTATCTGAACAATTTTTCTTTGCCTCAGGTCCTCAATATGGTCAAATAGGCAACTCAGACTTACGGAAGATTTATCGTTTAGGAGTCTTCATAGAAGGACTGAAGACTTTAAACCTTACATATCTTATGTACATTAGTGTCCACGGAGAGTACAGTAGCAGACTCGTTTGCTTATAAATATCTGTTTCATTTAAGCAAACTTGTCATTCTTATGAAGAATTAATTTCAAAATGGAAATACATAGCTATAATGAATAATTCAAAACAGTACACAAACTGGATATCATTTGATTAAGAAGTGAGGTCTATAGAAAACAGGAAAAACAAATGAAGATTATCAAAGAAGATGGTATGAGAGTAGCCTCTAAAGTCTATTACATAAAAGAAGTGTAATGGAGGCAGGCAGAGGGTACTTAATTTTTGTTTAAAATTACCTGAGTGCTACAGGGACCATTGTTGAAAATACGTCTGAGAATTATGTACCTCATTCAACTGTACTTATTGGTTTTGAACAGTAAAATTAAACAGCACTTCAAAATCAAGTGTCAATCAACTGGCCGAGAGTACATTCAGATGACAAAAACTTTCATTCCAGTTTTGTTTTAGTTTTTAGCAGCCCATCTACAATTTCATCAAATAATAAAATATGCCAGTATCAAATGGCCAACAGTGTATGATGGTAACTCTTTGAGTACTGAGTCTGGCAGAGCTCTAACTTCTAAAAGTCTGGAAATGAAGCATGAAAGAGGATGTCTGGATAACCTAACTCTGCCCTCTGGAGTGAGCCTGAAGTTTTATCACTACATCAGAGGGAGATGATGGCAGACAACTGCTAAAATCTCAAGCTGAAGGCTCACTCTTTTAAGTCCACTTGTAAATCAGTACTTAGTGGGACAGCACATCCAAGGAAACTGGACTATTTCTATACTATTAAGAAAACCCCCCCCCCAAAACATAAGCCACAACTACTAACTGATACCACAGGATCACTGGAGGCTGAGTGCTCCTGGAAGAGGATGGAAGACACCTCTGGAGATCATTTAGTTCAATCCAACGGCTAAAACCAGGGTCAGCTAGAGCAGGCTGCTCACAGCCAGATCCAGTTGGGTTTTAATTATCTCCAAGGATGAAGACTCCAAAACCACTCTCTAGGCAGTGATTGACACACTGAGAGTAAAAATGAAACAATTTTAAAAAAATCCCAAACACAACCAAAACCAAAATAACAGTAAAATCAAACAAAAAGACAAACAAAACAAACAAAAAGAGAAAGGAGAACGCAAAAAAAAAAAAAAACAAAACCCCTTAAACTGAACAACCACACACTCCAAATCACCTTTTTCTAATGCTTAAACTGTATTCCCTGTATTTCAATTTCTGTCCATTGCCTCTTGTCTTGTCACTGGGCACCATTGAAAAGAGATTGGCTGCATTTTCTTTCTTGCCTCTTCTCCCAGTATTTATATGCTGCCAGACTTGGGCATGCAGTAGATTCAGAAGTTAGTTTGCTGGCCTACAGAAAGTCACTTTTAACTGATGTCAGCTGGATTTTTGTTAGGTATCATCATTAGTTTCAAAGTACTTAGAGAAAGCACACGGATTTTAGCATGCTTATGAAAGGTGACCTTTAAATATGCACTGGTTCTCATCACTAAGAAGAACTGAGCCGACAAGACTGCAGTGTATTGAATGGCAATAAAATAAAATAAAATGAAATAAAAAATTAAATTTAAAAAATAAAGTAAAATAAAGTAAAATAAAGTAAAATAAAGTAAAATAAAATAGCCTGATTTTGAGCAAATAGACTTCTCAGATTCAACTGTTCAGTCAAAAGTATCTAAAGTGTTTGCTGTAGTTTTCTAATACATTTGTTACAAATGAAATTTTGTTTAAATTCAAGTGTTCCCATGAGTTATAACTTTTCCTCAGTATTTAAGTTGCTATGGTTCAGAACTGACAATAGTATAATGGGTATTTATATCTTCTGTTGCAACTCTGCAAGTCTGGGGCAAGTGGCTCTCACTTTAGTGTCTCCTATTTCCATGAGTATTATTTCAAGCTGTAGCAGAGACAGAGTAAAAAATTTAGAGTTTTTATTAAGGATAAGTATTACATCATTTATTAAAGAGTCTTTTACCTTGTGCTCTGGGGCTCATATGATGGATAAGAAACCAATAAAACGTGTGCTGCTCCTAAAAAGACCGATGCTCAGGATGGTGCATTTAGACCACAAGGCCCAGCGCAATCTGTGAATTATCTACCATGTCTCATGGTCTGAGCATCAGTTTCCTAACAGCCAAAATTTTTGAACTGTAAGATCAAACAAATAGTGGCAAGATACTGAAAGTAAAATATATTTCAATTCTCAAGGACAAGGCAAGTATATGCAGAGAAATTCTCAGAACTGAAAAGCTTCACTATCCACAAAACTCTTTATTCAGTTATAACACAAAACCAAAATGCAGATGAAAAAAATGGTTCTGGAGACCTTATTTCAACCAATTCTTTCAGTAACTTTCCTCAGTGTTGAGGGCCAAGGATTTCTGTTGATTGCTCAAAAATGTAGCTGATTTCACTCAATCTCAAAGCAATTAGAGATTAATGAAAAGAGTAGGAAAAAATAGTATTTTCTGTGATTACCTAAAGTTTCTGTAAGAATATATATAATCCAGTGAAAAAAATTATCAAATACAGCATACAATACTTACAGTCGGAGCTCAGAAGTGATTGATTACCCCAGAAATTAAAAACTGGGATGACTGCACTGCCCTTTCCAACGACACTTGTAATTTCCTTCTCATTATCTAGGACTTGTAGTTTAATGAACACATCTGAATTAGAGGTTTGTACCTGCAGTGTAGCAGTATGTGGTGCTGTGACTTTCACAAAATACCTAAAGAGGAAGAAAAAAATTATAGCAATATATCCAACTATACCTGATCATTCTTTTTTAGGGAAGTACCCAAATGTTGTGCTGAACTCGAAGCAAACAACTGAGTTATGAATCAACTGTTTTCCTGGAATCTGACAGGCTAAGCTTCCTGTAGTGAAGTTTAGTGCAGTGAATCAACAAACAAAGCAAGTGCTGCTGCTGAAAAAGAGGGGTGGTCTAGCTATTCCTTTTTTTCACTGCCTTATCAAAACTCCAAATAGACATTTAACCTCCTGCTGTACTTTTATTTGTTGAATATTATTAGCCAGACTAGGGAACTGTATCATTAAAAAAGTACCTGAGGAAAAAAAAAATTATTTGCTTTCAAAAGGGTGGGATATCTCCTTTGATAGCAGCAGCTACTTTGGTCAGCTTAAAAGACTGTGACATAAAAAACCTATATAATTAGAGTCTGAGGACAAAATTCAAATAATTGTTATGTTGTGACTCATTGCTTTATGTATTATATTATATTATATTATATTATATTATATTATATTTTCAAATTTTTATGACTAATCTCACCAAACAAGCAAAGAAACAACAACATGCAAAAAATCCATCGCCCTGACTTCAGCACATTTGGAGGTAAAAATAAATAACTATCTTAAAATAATATTTTTTAGAGATTGGTAACATTAGAAGCGAGAAAAGAGTGAAAATCATCAAGAAGGAGAGAGTTGTACAAAATTTTAGTGCATTTGTTTCGTTTCCATTACATATTTTCTTCCTTTATATTGAAACTGATTCCATCTCTTAAAGAGACCTCTATCTCAAGAGTAATCCATTGATTTGAAATATTGCAAAAAAAAATTCAGGAATCAAGATAAAATGTTTTAGAATTAACTTTCAACATATACACATTTAATCAGTTCTAAGCACAGGGCCTGTTTTAGTGCAGTGTGTAGTTCTTTGTGTAAGAACTTCAGTACAGCAATTTAGCAACGGTCAGTTCTGAACTCAGAAGGGATGTTAATGAACTTTAATCAACAAAAAAGGATTAATAAAAATGAAATAATTTAATTAAATATATTCTCCTAAAAGAATCAGCAAGCTAAAATAAAACATACATAAATTTTTCTGCCAATACTGCAAGATGGAAATTCATCTGATATATCAGGAAAAAAAGTGTTTTATTCCTGCATTAATTAAAGCTTCATCTCAATAGTTGAAAGAAAAAAAATCAAACTTTATGTCTCCTCTCCACCTGCAAAATCTTGATTTTAATACATATTTAATCCCCAGAAGTACTGTGGAATTTCAGTAATTGGCATATGGAGAAGACTGAGCTTATATAAATGTAAAATACTGAATTTTGATTTTAGAGTTGTAGTTTGTGTACTTCACACCTGTTCTTCATTAAGTAGTGGCAATATTTCACAAAATAACACTTTCACTAATCAAATGTTAAATTTCAAAGCCCATAAAATTCAGATATTTGCATCAATATTCTCCCCTTCTAAGAAGGAGGAAAGAACACACTTTTCTGGTAGGAATGACCCATATAAAAATTAAAATTTATTAATTCTTCTCTCAATATTTACCTAAACAGTAGAAACTCATCGTTGGGTATGTAATACTCCTTAAATTGTTTAGTAGAATAGATATTATTTACAGCCTCACGAGAGAGAAATGGAAGTGGACTCTGGGAACTGATGAAGCGGAGCTTCCACTTTCCAGCTGCCAAAGGTTGGTTACCAGTGTGCGCTTCAGCCACAAAAGTGTATCCTTTCTGAAAGGGGAAAATAAACCATTTTTACATGGCAATAACACTACTCAAAATGCACTCTATGACCACAGGCAACATACTTTTTGTCCATTACACTTATTAATGTAATAAGATGTCCTTCATCAGCAGGAATCTTGCAACTCCAGTCTATTCTAACCTATGAAGCATCTCTTATTTTAGCAATTTTTATTTGGCAAAAAGTTACATAGCAAGTTAAATCCAATTTCATCTAACTGCAGAGCTGAAGATGTTTTTAGGGGCAGATACAACCAAATTCCTGCAGTCACTTTCTAACCAAATTACTTGATGATCTAAAATGCTCCTTCATACTTAGGCAGTGTGAAAGTAGGGGTGGATGAATTTGCTACATGGAAATGTAGAGATGAGATTACTTAGGTCTTCAAATGAGAGGTTAAATTAACATTTACCCTAATTCAATAATGCCATTGCAGGTAAAGCATGAAATTCCAAGATATCATTGTTATTTTTATGAAGGTATTGATTTAAGAAAAAATATTTCCCGCATTAGAAAATTCAAGTAAAAAATAATAAAAAATGCAACACATGACTAATAAGGCTGGTGCAGACTTAGGTGCTCTTTATGAATCCTGAGAATAGGCAAATGAGGAGCCAGTATATAACATAAAAAGTTTCAAACTTTGATAAATCTGTATTTGTGAAAATGAAGGCAATATGAATGTGATTACTTGAAAGGCATGGGGAGGGAAAAGGGATATAAAGAGTGCAACAGCCACTTGTAATGTTACAGGGGAACTCAGAATTAAGTCCCTTCTCCATAAACTCTAAATAGCCCTACTAACTCCCTATTTCAAACATTAAAATTTCATGTTCCACCCAAGAAATAGTTCAGATGAAAATTCTTTGAAAGGTTTTAGCTCTTTCAGTCCTCTTCCAAATTCCATTTAAAGAAACCAGCATTTACCAGCAAAAACAGCTTTGTTGAAAAATCCTTATAATAAGTAGGGTTGTGATTTCAGGACTATCCAATAATGCAGGGCTGTGACTCTAGGAATACTGAATATTTAGAATGAAAGTAAAATAAATTATTCATGATTTCAATTTGTGCAATTGTAGCTGTAAAGCACTTTATAACCTTTAATCACCACAAGGTAATAGCAACCACTCAGAGTAACCATTCAGGAGAAATCACTTATTTAAACACCTAGTTAAGCATAGAGTCATAGGCCCCTCTGTTCTTATCAAGTACACCTGGAAACTGAGAAAGATTTAGCCAGATATTCAATGGCTTTCTGACAGCATGGGGTGCATGAGAAGAATAATTTCTCTTGTACACCTATTTATAAAGATAATGTTATACAATCTTAATGTTCACTATAAATATCCAGAAAATTTAGACTTAGGACCAAAAGATTGTTTGAGTGACCACTTTCTGAATGCTAAAAGCAATTAGAAAGCGCAATAACTGAATTTTGTGTCTGGAAGGAAGATCAACTCACTACTAAGAAATATCAAAATAGATCCCAACAACCCCAATAAATTTATGTCTCTTTCTTAAAAAACCTTCAAGAAGTTTCACTGCTTACTTAGATACCTTGTTACAATTCACTGTCTCTAGAATCAGAAAGGATTGCTTTCTAATATACCACCCAAAGTAACTTTATGACAAAGTAAGATGATTCCCTTATGTCCTTCTATGACTAGTCAAGACACGTAACTGAGCAGCGTCCTTGCTCAAATAGACTTCTGTTTTTCTAGACTAAATATGGTGGTAGTGATGATTTCTTAAATTCTTATCTAAGTAGGTCAGCTGAAGCTTGAGTGCTTACCTCTATCCTTTTCTACAAACTGTTCAAAAGACTTGTGAACAATAAAGAGAGTAGAATTAAAAAAACCCACCAAGAACTAAACCAAATTGAACTGTATCCAGGAGTGGAAAAAAACCCACCACAAAATTAAAAAAATTAATGCAGCCCCAAAAAGTCCAAATAATGCTAAGCAAGTAGCCAGTTTCTATCCAGGCTGTAATGTCTGCAAAGACAGACTTTAGTGCTAGTGTGCAGATTTAATCTTTATTGTCAATCATTCTGAAATGAACTTCAGTGTGTTCCAGGAGTGTCTCTGCAGCAGAGAAACAGTATCTGTTGACAGGATTCCTGTTTAGCTCTGTTGTAAATTGCTGAGCATAGTTTTAAAGCAGAACTGTAGGTGTATTTTTTTTGGAAAAGCACTTTTCATGTAATGATACTGACATTTAAGAATTCAGGCATACTGTATAAGTTCTTGCTTATTGTATTACATTGGTGAATATTTTTTACAAAATACTGTAATAAAAAACTGTAACAGTCAGATTAAAACAATACCATTGTATTCTGTGTTTACTAATTGCAAAATGTCTTGTCAAAGTATCAACAGAGCTTTCAGAAGCTTGTGCAGGCCCACTGAAACAATAATCAACTATTTAGAAACAGAAGAAGACAAGCTAAATTGTAGAGTCTAAGGTTATAATCTTCCTGAGGAACTCAGGAGCTCAATGATTGAGAAATGCAATAAGAACAAGTAGAAAAATTCAGCATGCCTGTTTTAGTACTCTAAAAATGACTCTTTACTGCTATTAGCCTCATTTAATATTACAAAATATAAACCATTAGTTTAGCAAACAATAACAGAAATGCTGCTTTAGGAGGGGACTTCTTCAATAGGGAAGAATAGGAATCCAATAAGAAGGGCCATTTTCATTAGTAATTGACAGAATCCCTGAGTCTACTGTGCTGTACCTGTGGGTAGAAAGGATGTACATTTATCATTCCTTATTCAAAATTTTTATGGCCACAAGTTAAATATTGGTACAAAGTTTACTATGCTGACTGTTACACATGATAAATGAGAAAAAAACCCAAAACAGTAGCAGCTGGAAAGAGTACAGAGGAGAGAACAATCAAAAGTTTGCTAATAAATGTTCAGCACAGAAGCAGGTCAGTGATGGTCTCTGTTCAAACCTGCTAATAAATAAATGTGTACTTTTAAGTAGAACACTATGACATACTTAAAAATCTCCACAGAATCTGCACATTTGTTATTATTTTTTAAATTATACTTTTCACAACAACTTCTTGCATTTACCTTATTTTTGGGATAAACATGAGGTGCGACTTTGAAAAAAGCATGTGGCATTTCCTCCTGTGTGTCATTATCAAGAACATGAAGTCTACAGGAAGGGATAGTCGTAAACACCTTTGTCAATATAGGCATTTCTTCTGGGACAATAAATATTTCTCTAAAAAAAAATGTTTAAATTATATCAAAATTATTTTCACAAATAAAAGGATATGTGCAGCACAAAGCAAAAATATTGTCACTGTTTGACCCCAGCCAGCAATTAAGTACAATGCAGCTGCTCATTCACTTCCTACATCCAACCCATCTGAGGGAAAGAATCAGAAAGAAAATATAAATCTCATGTGTTAAGAACAGTTTAACAATTGAAACAAAAAGTACTATTAAATATTATGATAATATTAATATTTTTAATGATAAGGAGAGGGAGAGAGAGTAACAGGACCCAAGAGAAACAAATGATGCACAATACAATTGGTTGCCACCCACTGACCGATGCCCAGCCTGTTCCTGAGCAGTGATGAGCACACTTCCAGGTAATTAGAGCCCAATTTATACACTGAACATGACATTCTGTGGTGTGCAACCTCCCTTTGGCCACTTCAGGATAGCTGTCCTGGCTGTGCTTTCTCACGGATTTTTGTGCACCTCCTCACTGGCAGAGCGTGAGACACAGAAAAGTCCTTGACTTGGGATAAATACTCAACAACCAAAACGTCAGTGTGTTATCAACATTATTCCCACACTAAGTCCAAATACACAGCACTGTACCAGCTATTAGGAAAGAAAATGAAGAAGAAATGAAGAAGAAAATGAACTTTGTTCCTGCCAAAGCCAGAACAAGTATACATCAGAATTTAAGGAAAGCAGACAGTTTTTAAGCAGGTTACTGTAAAACCACATTTTATCTATACTACTTCCCCATAGGAGTTGCACAGGCCTCTGTGAAACTCACCTGAAAACCAGAAACCACGCATTTGGTGGTTGATCAGCATATGGTACTGCATAGTCAGAGAAATACATCTTACACCATTCATCTTCATAACAAGGAAACTTTTCAACTGAATTACAGTTTCTTTTAAATATTTCTCTGGAAAGCAGAAAACAAGATAAAGACTTAAATCTAATCAGGATGGCATATATATATATATGTACGACTTTTACTTATGCTGATCATGAAAAACACTACTTTGTGCATGAATGTAAAACAAAAACATAAAATGTGTTACTAATGTTTCTCTAGTAGCTGTTCACTCTAAAATAAAAAAAAAAATCAAGGAGGGATCAGATCTATCAGACCTCATGGCAAATATATGCACATATTTCTATCCATCAGTCCACCCATGACTACAACTGCTTCTAATATCCCAAAATGTTATGGCTTCTACAAAACTTTACCTCTTTCTTTTTTTTTTTTTAAATAAATATCAGTTAGCGTAACTTAATTATCATCTTAAAGCTGTGGAATCATTAAGAGATTAAAATGCCTTTATTTAGTTTTAAAACTTTTCAGAACAACAAAGAAATAAAAGCAAAACTTGTCGGCCAAGGCACTAGATTGTTATGTTAAATGGAAATCTGTCAGCTGCTAAAAAAAATGAAGCACAAGCGCATTAGCATGATTTTAACACTCAAATGTATCCCTCAGGACAATGCCTATGAACCCCATAAGTTTTAAAAGTCTGAAGGCAGACTAAAAACTGCCTCTTGCCTTTGCTGATGTACAGATGCTGCAAATCTAAAATGGATGGCTAATATTTGGAACAAGTCTGTGGCTGTAAAGTCCAGATCCCATCAAAGTACACAGGTTTTACAGGATTAGAGACACTAAAAAGTGACAGAAAATGATACCTGGTGTGAGTGTTGCTCAAATTGCTGGTTATAAGGAGTGAGGATTTATTTCCACACGCAGTAATTATTGCCAGTTTGCACTCCTAACCCCTGGAAGAACTGGTTTACTGCTAGACCAGTTGTGTGAACACTTGCAGAGAGGTTTTTGAAGGACTTAATGGAAATATGTGATCCCCAAAGAGTGTCATGCTTGCAAATGACTTAATGAACACTGTTGAAATTAGAATAGCTGTCTTTCCAAAAGCTGTAATAAAATATCAGGGAAAGCATCTACCTAGAAATACATCTACTGTCCTACAAGCAAATGCAACAAACAAGTCCCCTGATGAGATAATAAACTGGGTACAATTAAATAGTATAGCTATCTCCTTTCTACTGTCAACCACGATTCCTTAACAGATAGCACAAATCAAGAAGTTTCTTTAAATCAGCTGGTTAACTGCTTAACTAAGGAATCAGTATCAGATCTATACTTATGGAAGAGCCTACCAAATACTAAAAAAATTACATACAAGCAAAAGGTAATATTCTAGCTCAAACTGTAGGAAAATCCTGTAACATATCTAAAAATTAGATTTTACTCATGTAGGGTACACAGAATAAAGCATAGCACATATTTAGTAAAAACATTTCATCTCTTCCATCAGAGTTTTGTAATTTTGACACTAATAATAATCTTACCATGTTTATTTTGTGAAATAGCAGTTTATGACAATAGCCTGCAATAAAATAGTTTGATTTATTGCATGATTACCTTAACAACGTTACAGCACACTGTTCAAAATTTAACTCAATCACAGTCCATAGGTTTTTCAAAGTTTCTTCAGCATCAGTATTTTCTTTAGTACCTAGAGATAATATAATAATTTAGAAAATATAACATCTAATTTTGTTATTGTTCTAAATTTACACCTTCCAAATACTTTTGAAAAATGCCACTTGCACAAGTAAATTGCCTTATTTATTTTGGAGTTTTACAGAAGTCTCACTGAGCTGAAAACTGTTTTCTCCCTTGACAGAGTATATTCCATTCATCATCATCTTTGTACTTTTCGGCACTCCTACAACTGCAAAAATTATGTGATCAATATTTTCTCCAATTTACAGATTTTTCACTGTAATGTGTTGAAGTGATATGTGGCAATCTCTGTCCTCAGAGAATAGGCTATTTAACTCCCAGAAACTTTCATTTGCAGATACTAGGAAGGGGTAGGGATTTACCTAAATTATCTGTGTAGCTAAAAGGTAAAGAATTGGGAAGCTCCAATGGATAATTCAACCCATCCATGTTGGATAACTCAGATAAGAGGATGTGTTGTCATCTCAAGGTGTCTACTTCTATCCACGGAATACAGATGAAGACTAGACTGTTTGATTTTAAAGTTTTCAGTAGTACAACACAAATCTTGGTTTATTCCAGTAAATACCTTATCCTTTTAAAAATAAATGGCACTTTTTCTAACTTGAATATGTACGGATTCAAGTCACAATCTTTGGATCTCAGCCTAAAGATCCTGTTAGTATCAAATTCTTTTTCTCGTGTGGGTACTTAAAAGTTACAGCAAAGTCTTTTTTTTTTATCTGGTCTTTCTGACATTACACACTAACAACCTGTAAGTACAAGGCCTATATTTAATCCTGATCCTTATAACTCTACTCAGAATTTCACAGTTGTTATCTTTCTTTCTTCCTGGACTGTGGACACTGCACTTGGACACAGTATTCCACCTGAGATAATAGAATTGCTGAATAGGAAATGTGCTACAAGTCTTGAACTGCTATGCAAGATTCCTCTATCTATATGCATAAGAATGAAGGATAGTGTCAGTACAGTATCTTTGGAGGACACCATCAGACTTCGATACCGTGTGTGTTGCACTGATTACTCATTATGATGCTTAGGTTCTTGTATGATTTCCCTTATGATTTCCAGAAAAAAAACCCCTAGCATTTAGTCCAGCTCTGACCTAAATCCACATTAATATAAATTCTGGTTTATTATCTATGCAAATTTAGGGGGGGTTTATCTTTCACATACTTTTATTATTGTATGTGCTAACTGAGTGGTTAGGTGTACTTAATAGACCTGTAAGTTCTATTTCGTTAGTTTCAGTTAATTTTACATAGATGTTAATTAGTAAAAAACTCTTTACAGTGAAGATCTGAATAAGATGAAGTATGAAACATTTTTGAAAGGCATTTTTAAACGACACACCTGGTTCTCTGCTTTTGAGTATTTTCCTAATATAGGTCCCTCTCCAGATGGTTTGAATTTTGACAGCTGATGCTTCTTCTTCAGATGTGGGAGTTCGGTTCTCCCAGCTACTAAGGGATTTCTCCTCACTGCTCTCTGAAGTAATAGGAGAATGAGCAACATCAACAAAGCTGCCTGTAATGAATTGAAAAAGAAAAAAAACCCCAAATAAACACAAAATAGCAAGAGAGTAATTTCAAGCTTAAAACTTTTATGATGAAAATACTACTCTTGAAATTTTGTTTATAACATGATAAAATCAGAGAAAATATACTGTATAATTACACAAAGTCAGAATGTAAGCTACTTTGCTAATTCCAAATGCCAAATCATTTCATTTTTCTCTTCATGGACAGCTATTGCAGGACATATTTTAGAATCATGTCTCCTACTGTAATTTCAAAATATTCTTCCAAACATGAACCAAGAGGATTTGATACACTAAAGTCTGACTCTGTACAAAGTTTAAAAGAGCTTCACAAGATTTTAAGTACTTCTGTCTCTCAATCTGATCACTTTATTAAATAATAATTCAAACACCAGTGTTGTTTGAAACATTTTGTTTAGCCTTTGCAAAGGAGCCATGGAATAAGGGTAAGATCTACGATAAAGGGAGAGTTCATTTATCTGACTGACTTTCTGTTACCAAGGAGTTTTGAAGTGGAACAGAAATCAGTAGGTTCTGAGAGGTTGGCAATGAGCTCTTTGAAGGCATTCCTGCCTAAAATTAGCATCCTGGGAGCCATGGGCACTAGGACTTAGGGAAGGGTGTGGGGAGCAACGCTCCCCAGGACCAGTGCCAGGGGGTAGTTTGGAACTGCGTGCATATGAAACAAAGGGAACAAGACATCACAATAGGAAGGAAACAGTGCTGCAAAAGGAAGTACCAAGAAACCAAAAGGAGAAGAGGAATCTGCTCGAAAAATGTAGACAACATTGCAGGCAAACAAACAATCTTAAGATACTGCTTTCATCAGCCAGATCACACATTTCAATCGAATCACTTTTACTCAATATTGCTAAATCTGGCTATGTTCTCAAACCATCATTTCTCATGACTGTTGCATTTGCAAATGCTAGAAAGCCTCTTTAATACTTCGGGACTGAAAGATTACACAAGCCCACTTTAATATAAACAATATGAATGGCACTCAAACTTTTATAAAAGACAAGCACATAATCAATCACAGAATAATACGGACTGGAGTGGACCACTGAAGGTCATCTGGTCTGATCCCACATCCAAAGTGGGATGAATTTCAAATAGGTTGCTCATGTTCTTGAGTAAATCTCCAGTCCATTTTTTAATACTTCCATAATCATGGAGACTCCACAGTTTAATTTTCTTTTCCAGTTTTTGACTAGCCTCATGGTGAAAAATGGTTTCCTAATATTCAGCTGGAATTTAACATGTTCTAAGATGTGTCCTGTCTGTGCACCTCTGGAAAGGTTTTGGCTCTCCCATTCATTCATCATTGTAACACATTTCAAAACGAATTTGTTCAATCTACAAGCCTGTCTATTTTACTATTAAATAATGCAGTGGCAAGATGACTTCTGACCCCACTAATCATTGTTTTCACAGAAGGGAAATAGACTTCAATTTTCAGCATGTGTTTTAGCTCAGAAGAATGAGTTCTGCTGCAGAGCCTACATTCCCCATATAAACCAAAATAATGTATTATAAAGTAAAAGTTGTATATATATGAATACACATATACACAGATTGACCTAATAAGTAAGAATATCCTAACATGGAAGAGGAATCGGAATACGGAAAAGCACACACAAAAAGTATTGGTCTGGTGTTGCCCTATGAATCAGCTGAAAACTTCATCCACTGAGGATGCCAAGTGGACTTTGTAACTAGAAATAAATACCTGTATCTCTATAAATAAAACATCTCATTTGTGAGGATAAAGAATATATGGATATACACACAGTTAGTTAAATGTTAAACTGTTTCTGAAAACACAAATATAAAAAATTCAGATGGACTGTCACACTGAAATCAATTCCATTTGTAGAAACTGTCAAAAGTTACCGCAGATCAGGCCAAAACACAAAAATTTTGAGTATATATTCCAAAAGTGTATATTCCTAAGGAGTTTCTTTTTTGCTCTAATTTTTTTTATACAATGCCATAAGAACAAAAATATTTTTCTTTGCAATATTTATGTCACAATAATGAAGTATAAATTAAATACTCTGATCTTTAAAGGGTTTATTTTTACTTAACCTTTCTTAATATTTTTTGTTATAAGCAGAGAAATGTGAACGCTGAAATGCTTTGAATCAATCAATATTGAACTAGTGGATGTTTCAAATTTGACATTATGATTGAACACAGATTTGTCAAAAATCTCTGACACGTCTTAGCTGTTAATCAGAAAACATCCTGCTAATAATAAAACTGAAGCTTTCAAAGAAGCCTAGCAAGACTTTGTTCACCATAAAATCACTGCAGTTTTCTTGGAGGCAATGTAACAATGATTTTTTTGAAAAAGGAGTATTTTGCATGTACTCAAGAGGCACTTTACATATTCAACCAAATAATGTCCAACTTCCCCTCACCCCTTACGGGAACTCAAGTTCAAATCCAAAGAGCAAGAAGAAACAAATGTTCAGAATTCTCTTTTCAGTCACACAACACAACTGTATAACCACTCATCTTAACCTATGCTTTTGGAGGAGAGAGAAGCTTGTTCTGAAAAAGAACTGAGCAGGAGCAGGACTTCTCAAATACACTTTCACAGCTAAGATAAGCTTATAGAGAACAGCTTGATTTCTAGATAAAATTTCAGACCAGACAGCTTTAAGAGGACGGTACACAAAGGGCACTCCACTTCCAGCTTCAAAGTTGGAATTTATCCATGAGAAAGACATGTAGCCCTTGAAACGTGCCCAAATGACTGTCAAGTGTTTGAGATTCTTGAAAATCAGAAAATAAGTTCCACAGACCTCCACTGACTCACTACTGGGCCCAATGAAACCAGGACAAGGTAAACAAAACACATGTGCAACAGAGAGCAGGCAGGCAGTATTGAACTGCAATTGCTGTCCCCTGTGTAACATCATCCTGATACGCTTCCTTTCTCAGGAAGCATCACATACCTCTGTAAATTCAGCACCTCATGACTGCCCAAAGTTCTGCAGGGCCCCTTTATTCACTCTCTTTCCAAAATACAACAGGAAGAGCCATGCCATGGTGAAGCACTCAGCTTCAGATCTTTCCATCTTTTTTTTGTATGTTCACATGGCACAATCTTCCACTTGTTTCTTGTGGCTCTTCTGCTAATTGCTCCATGGGGATGGATACTTGGCAGACAAATAAATATGACTAGATCATTTTCAGGATGGTTTCTCAGAAACCTTTCCAGGCATGACCACTAACTGCATTAAATCCTAATATCCTTGCCTTTGGTAAATCTTGAGATTAACTCAGCACACAGTGGAAAATGAATATGCCAACATAAAATGAGGTGCCGTTTCAAAAAATGCTCAGATTTAACCTGATATACTCACAGACAGAGATGACAAAAATATTTCATTCATCTATTATGGTAGTTTACACCGATGTCTGTTAGGTTCCAAAGGGTTACAACCTCAAGTCTTGACAAGATTTGAGCAACTAGCCCCTACAATGCAGCAGTGCTAATGTGGGCCAGGGCAATAAGCTGATGCCAATCCTTCTAGGCCTTTCTACAGTGTAGTTTTCAACTGGCTTTTCCTGTTATCTACCTGTCTTTCCTTGACATTTCACTTGGTTTATGCTTTATTTCTTTAGGGTTCTGGATGGAACCTGAACAAAAGCATGCATTTACTCCAAAGCAACCTTTATTAAGCAGGGCAAAAAGTCAATAAAGGTCAAAAAATGTCCAGTGTTAACAAAACCAAAGGGAAACAATTACCTTTCTGGTCCAGTAGGGATCTTTTATAATTTAATTCTAGAAAAGAAAATAATTTTAAAGGATATCTTGGATACTGGAGGAAACAAAACTGAAACAGAACTTTCTTTCTCCATATATTTATTCCACTTTTTTGATTCACTGCCCAACTCCTAAAAAATATTCTGTCACAGTGGATCTCATACGTTAGTAATTTATATGAGATCTTTGCTACAACCTGTCAACTGTGCTAATTATTCAAATCTATTTTAAAAATGTCTTCTATTGCTGACAAGTGTTTAAGGTTTTTTTTTGAATACAGAAATCAGTAGCACAGTCATCTTTAAAAAATGTGACAGGTGTTTACTTCAAGTGGTGTGATAAATGTCAATATGCTGACCCTTGTAACATACTCTTGTCATGGGATGCAATTCTCTGAAAAATACCTGATGTCTCACAGAAGAATAACCTTCAGAAGACAGGAGATTCAGAGGAAAGTTCCCAGTAAAGAGAGACTAGTATACGTACTTGTAAGCGCTTTCTTAAAAGGAGAGAATTATTAAAACTTTGTGTCAGTAGTCAGTGGAGATACTTGTGTAAATTTTAATTTCGTTTTTTTAAACTATTTTCCAAAATAAACTGACTAAACAAAAGGAAGTTAGTATCATTTTGTTTGAACGAGTAGAAACACTTTATATTCTGTAAGTTTACAATACACAAAGGAAAAGCTAAGTCCCCTTAAAAAGCCTTCAAATAGTGATCGTGTCTCTTCCCACCAATCAGATAAATAATTTTTCTGTTGTGATACAAAACCATATACATAAGGCTTTTATTAATATATCAAATGCTAATATTAATATAACAAAAAGTTACAGAGACTGAAAACTAAGTCCTAAAATGGAGAAGAGCCATATATATGGTTGCCAGGCAAACTTAATTGTAACTGTGAATGCCTCCAGCCTGCATAAAAATGAAGCAAAGAAACAGTGGGAAGAGAATTATCCCTGCTTGTAATAAATGTTGGCCTTCCAATGGCTCCTCTCAGAGTATGTTGAGGTACACAGCACACCCTAACCACAGGCTGGAGAAAAGGCAGATGGTGCTCTAGACAGTTCCATGCTACATTAGCCAGGCAACACAATAATTTCCCAAACAGCAAGCTTAAAAAACAAGCAAGCAAGCAAGCAGGACAACAAAAATTAAAATACCCCTCCCCCCACCAATCAAACAAAAAGCTCTCCACCCATCACTAAGAAGCAGTTGAACTTTCAATGAAGGTTCTAACTTGAGTATTCCTTCACTCTCATTATGTGAATATATGCATTTAAGGTCTTTTCAGCTGATAATTTGAACAAAAGTGATGAGCTGCACTACATCAGGTTAAAAAAAAAGTAGATATTTGTTAATGTTTGTCAATACTGACAAATGCAACTCAAGGTAGAAAAAGGGCAGTCTTATAAATTAACAAAGGGTAAACATACTTTCTGGAACAAAGAAAAGGATTGTTTTTATTCTGACATGAGCCTCAGATGTGCTGTCAGCAGTAAAAGTCCTAGGCTTAAAAATTAACTGTGCTTACTTAAGCAAGAAAAAACAAGAACAGAGAAGAGCTGACTCCCCTGAAAATAAGAATGGGCAGATATATTTGAAATGATTAGCAATATCAATATGTTACCTGAAAGCACGGTGTCATCCCCAGAAATATCAGTGTCTTTAAAATCCAAAGTGAAGGATCTGAAGGCAAATTTATATCTGTAAAGATCCTTCTTGTCTAATACAGATTTGATTAAACACCAAAATGCATTATTGAAAACCTAAAATCAGAAAGAGGAAAAGCATTCAAAGAATGATTCATTTTTAAAGACTGATTTACACTGCTTCTCATGATTGTTTCAAAAACTGTTCCCTCTTCTCTTACCATGTATAAATGAAGTCTTTAACTTCCTCTAACAAATACTGTATCTGAAAATTAATCCTAACTGCAGGACTACAATGCTTCAAGACAACAATCAAGAGAAAACCTGTTTCATGCCTGGCTTATAAAAATAAGAAAAATACGACTTATTCTACAGTGTAAGTGTTTATCACCCAAAAACATTCTTCTAGTTTATGTGTAGGGAGTTGATGGCCTCATACCAGAAGACAGAAGAACATATTATAAATGCTATCATGACAATGGGACTTCTAAACTCAAGGTTGGAAAACAGAGACTGATAACTGAATGGGAATGCTTTCTAGATTAGGAGGTGCCACAGCATGGAAAGATTTGGATCTATTTCTGTTCATTGACATATTGATGTTCTTTAAAGATCAGAAATCCAGTCTCTTCCTCCCCCACTAGTAGATGGGAATTTTAGAGTGTTTTTTAGAATTTGTTTCATAATCTGAATTGAAGAACATAGTAACAACTTACTGGAAAAGACATGATTTTTTTCTTTCACTGTCCTTAGTTTCAGATTTTTTCTGCTTTCTGGAAACATTTTATGTATTTTAATACTAATAAGCACATCCTTTATTTTTAAATTTGTAAGACTAGGGAAGAAAGAATAGAGTAGATTCTGTCTTGCATTCAGAAAAATTTTGCACTGTTTGTATTAAAGATAGATAATCTCCATATTTTCATTCTTGAATCACTGTCAGCTCAGTGCCTTTCATTGATCCAATTTCTGTCTTTTTATTCTTTTCAGCTATACATTGGTCTTCTTAGAGGGGGAGAGATGAACAGACATGTGTGTTTATGACTACTGAATTTTTCTTAAGGTCTCTAAGTTTTGCACATATTTCATATGAGCATATGCATTTATTCCATTCCTGAGCTCAAAACCAATTTTTTTTTCCTGGTGGACTTGGCATGAAAATTACCTCTTTCATGAGTGGTGCACCTGTAATCATTCTTTATTAATTCTGTTGTTTTGCTGAATTTGAGCCTGGTGTCAAGCCCATGTATAAAAGCGTTAGTTTAGGTGTTCTAATTTTTAATATCAGTTATTATAAAAATATTAAACTCTTTCTTCTATTAAGTCTTCTAAATTATGCAGCCTAAACTGTATGAGCTTTCTATTTGATGAAAATCTATTAATCTAGAATACATAAGCTACTGACTGTAGAAAAATCAAGTTACAGCAATATTATCAACATTTGCATACACATAAAAATTAGCGTATCTTCTAAAAAAATTTTTTGATGTGATCTTTTTATAATATTGGAAAGCTATAGCATAGAGATCTACAGAAAAGTGTAATGTTTTAATCATGTATCTTTAATTTATCCTACATACAGAGCAGAAAAGTTAAGTAAGAATGCTGCAATTTGAAGAAACAAAGAAAACCAACTAAAAATACTGTGAAAAAAGAACTCATTACTGCTTTCAGAAATATAAGCTGTAATAATGTTTTCCTGTTCCATCAACATTAGGCACAGAAAAGAACCATTAGACTTTTCTGCATTTCAGGTAGTACCTTTAAAATTCAAAATGAAGTTGTAATACAAAAACAGCTCATGGCTTCTGCCCCAAAGTATGCTAAACTAGATTGACAAAAATAGACTCAATTTCAAATGTGCTACTCTGTGCACACTGAATTTTTTCTTATTGAAAGAAGATAATTATCGTACAGTTGCAAGTTATGCCATTGGGGCTTACACTTTACAATGAATGCCACATTCAGAGCATGCAGGTGGTCCTTAGTAAATGCACAGGCATTGTTTTGAATAGGATAATGAGAGTGTTAAGCAGTTATCCAGCTTCTGTAGCCTTTAGATATGCAGTCATTGAAATTGTTTGTTCACCTTGACGTTTTCTTTAGCCATTTTAGTACCATGGAGGCCAGGAGGACAATGAGCTACTTCCAATTCCTTCAAGGCTTTAGGAAGCTCATCCTTATTGCTGAAATTATTTATCACATTTCCAACAGCTTTCAGGATAGCTGTAGCCTGTTCTATAAATCTTGAGCTCTCCTAGGGGGAGAGAATAAACCAACTATCGTTAGAAAGATTGCTTTAAGATTTTCTTTTGTTTTCTTTCTGGGCTATGACAGAATACAAGCTTTCCTTCTGTGATGAAGTAAAAAATTTTCCTGAATTCATGCAATTGTTATTATAAACTGTAAACTCAATTACATCTCTGATATTCAAAAGCATATAAAATTCTCACTGATTTTAGCTAGTGAAATAAATAACTGGCACCGTAAGACATATCTATTCATTTTTTTATTTTTCCTATATTATTAGTCTTAGGAAATTTAATCAAAAGTAAGATCTGTATAGAGACTTTCTACTGCAGTGATAATAAGACTGTCAGCTGTAGTGCTCAGCATCTTCTGTTACAAAAGGACAAATTAGTATTTGTATCCTGCTGAAAACAATGATCAAATACATGCTGCCTAAAGCATCATTAATCTTCGTCAGGATTTCTGTGCAAGAATGTGGACACTTTCCTGCAAATGACAGTCTGCAGAGAAATTGCTGTCTTCAAAAAGAAGTGCAGAGAAAACCCAAGGATAAAATTCTGCTTTATTTTCTTGATGATAAATAGCTTTTCATCCAAAAATTGAAGGCAAGGGCATAGTACAGTCACAAGATATTTTTAATGCCCCAACTTCTTATATTTAAACTTTTCTACAATAAATGTGATAGATTTGCACAAGCTGTTCTAGTGCTCTACTATTAGGACCCAAAATCTACACTGCTATATAAATTTGCTGTTACACTCACCTTTTAAAACATTTTTGCACAAATGTTTTCTAGAAACTATGTTCCCTCGCCTCAGGGATCTCAACAAATATTTGGGCCTAGTGCTTGCTAAAGAAACCTTGAAAATATGGATGACAGTGGTATTTCTCCAGATTAAGGACAATGAATAACAAAAGCTGTAGTAATTTCTCCCCTGGGCCTCTTATCTCAGCTATAAAAAGTTGTTTGATTAAATTGCTCATTTTAGATATAAAAGCTGCTCTGGGACCCAGTGAGTAATATGCAATCTCATGGGACAAAACATACTTTACGGATGTGAGAATTTATTAAATAGAAAGGTATTTTTAAATATGAATTAATATTTATACATGTATTTTATGACATGCCTCAAAAAGTGAGTTATGTGCTACTCCGACATACGTATTTCAACAAGAGTATTTTTGATATTTTATGCTGCTCTTCTATATAAACCACAATACTACCCAATGCTAACTTATGTATTGATGTAAGATAACTTTTGCAATATGCATCCAGTACCTATTGTGCTGTAAAACATGTATCTTTAATGCCCTTGTCAATTTCATACTAAAATTAATACCATACCATTGAATATAATAACTCTAAATGGAAATCCAATACTACTTCACTTTAACTAATATTCAGGAAAAGTGTTATCACAATGTTTGATTAGTCATTATGCATACCTTCTGAAGAGCTGGCATCACAACACCCTCTTCTCCGAAGACACACGGCACCATGGTACTCAGATGAATGTGGTGCCCTATGGGACAATTTACTGTGAAGAGCAGTATGTGTCGCCTATAAGCAAGAAAAAATAAAACAACCAACTTTTTTTTTTAATTTCAGCAGTTCTTAAGCTTTTCTTTCTATGCATTTGGTAACATCATTGTCAGAATTGCATTTAGCTGTGGCAGCTTGTCCACACCTCAGCTTCAAAGTGTTAACCAGAGATCCAGCACTGAGAGTAAGAAAGGAGAGTTAATGCCCTACACCCACACTCGCATTTTTTAACTGCATCTTCTTTTGACTGAAATTTAAATGGCCCCTAGCCACTAACAGACAGTGGGAAGAGAATGCCTTCCATGCTTACCAAGTGACTTCCCTTTTGGAATGAAACAGGGAAGTGGTCAATAAGCCTATTTGTCTCTCACACCTTTTGTAAATTAAATCTGACTGAAAGTCTCCTGTCTCTGACCGGAGTAGAGAGAGTCAAAGGTGGGAAGCTTATAAATTTGAGATTGTGGTATCTCTGATAGCTCTGGAATTTACAGGTGCAAAAAGATACACATTTTTGGCCCCCCTACAGTATAGAGAGATACAACTTTTAGAAACTACACTAAGAAAATACACGTGAATGCAGAACTAGATGTGAATGCAGTCTGTAAACACAATAATAACTATTCCAGTTTTCGTCTGAATCAAAACAAATAAAGAGCACTATTAAAGCTCTTTGATTTAATTTCAGTATGCTAGTGTTGTGGTATTTTCTTTCTATGCCTATTTATTTGACATCTTACTTAATCTTTTAAAAATACATTCTGTTTCATCTTTTTGAGATGAAACTGGTGATTTTCTCTTTTTGGAAAAGTAGAAGGCCTCAGTAAATTAGTCAGGAATGTTATGCTTACGACAAGGCATGAAGATGTTGTTGTCCTGGTTTCCCCAGAAGGGTTTTCAGAAAATAGCCTATCAAGGGCTCTTGATTTTTATCTGTTTCTTTATTTAAACAATCAGCCAATGCCCCACACTGAATATTTAGTGTTACATGTAAAGAGAAAAAAGTCATATTAGGCAGTATGTGAATGGGAAGTAAGATATGCAAGACTTCCTGGATAATGTTAGAATTTCTCCTGTCATGTTTCATAAATCTTGTTTCAAAAAAAGCATTGAAACCTCCTATAGTATCATCATCCTTTTACAGTTCCACTAAAAATGCTAATTCTTACATTTTTCTTGCTACTCCAGGGAACATTTCAAATCATTCCAGTTAGAAACACTTCCAAGCAGGAATTTGTAGGAATTTAAATATTTTTTTTTAGAAAGTTAGTGTGATTTTTCTAGTTAAATTCTCTTAAGACAGAGTAAAGAACCCAAAATCTTTGTAAAAGTTTTGGTAAATTCACAGCAATTCGGCAGTCTTACCACATCCTACCTATCAACTAGTCTAATACTCCAAAAACTTTTGGTTTAGGAAATAAACTCTTACTGTGTTACTGTATAAAGTAAACAATCATTTCAAGCCTTAGCTAAGGAGTCAGGACAGAAATGAAGCCTCATACATACCCAACAGGAAGATTTACCACAGTAGCTTTGGTTGCAGATGTGCTCATCTTTAACACAGGTTCCCCAGGAGTCACAGATTTCCAAGAGAAACGTTCAACCCTCAGCACACCTGGTGAACATTCTTGTTTAGTACCTAGATTAAAAAAAAACACAAAACAAAACAAAATACAACCCACACAATATGGGGAGGGTGAATAACAATAACATTCAGACACACCTATGCAGAATCTGTAGCTACTTCACACTTATGAAAGTCTTTCTGTAAGCTTTGCTAATGCAGAAAAAACCAGTCATTTAAAATGCATTAGTGGTACAAAATATGGCTTATTTGTACTACTTTCTAGAAAATATTGGTTAAAAGAATGTGTTACTAAGATATATACATCAGACTTCTTCCAAGTCACTTAGGGCTGCTGTAAAACTCCATAGAAATCTGTTCTGTCCACATGCAAAGGAAGCCAACAGCCATAAAAACCTTATATTTATTTGTATTTCTATCTTATAGTTTAACTATTTTAACAGAATGGTCAGTTTGGTTTTTTTAAGCTTTCTTTTGGTTCTCGCTACTCCACTCCAGATGCACTGAAATTACATCCATGTCCGACGTTTAAATATCTGAGTAATCTAAGCCAACTACCATCAAATGCCTTAGCTTTCATGAATTCCATTCTATGTTTTCATTAAATACAAGGGATATCTATTTAAATCATTCAAGTTGCTAGATCTTTAAAAAAACAACTTTAAATGTACTGGAGAGCTTATTGTGAACCACTTTAAAAATAATTTCAGAAATATACTTTGGTTATATTGCTGTTTGTGCTGCATTATGATCAGCTAAGGCATAAATTAACTTGCAAGAATGGAATCTGTAGAAGAGAAACTCCAAGAAACACAAGGAAATCAATTCCAGAATTATACAGATGAAAAGCTTCCAGCAAATCATAATAAACAGTAAAGGGAGAGATCCTTTCACGAAAATGTTCATCATCAAATATGAAATAATGACAAATTATTGCCTGAATATTAGTGTATTTCTTAAAATCAGTTTGACTATTTCAAACTATTGCTAAACTCTGAAGCTGTGCCCAAGTACCCAACAGACAAACACAGCAGCACAAACATATTCAAGAATGGGAAAACACAACATTAACATGTACTTTTCTGTGTTGGCCTTACCTTCAGTAACATACCAGTGTACTAATGCAGAAAAGCTAACCAGGATTTCAATGGGCATCAGACTGTCCACAAGTAAATAATAGAAGACTTCATCAGCAGTAGACTGTATAGAAAAATAGACATTTGTTAATCTTTCATTTTCATTGAATGCTATCTGACTGGCCTTATATGAAGTAGGACTAAGACTTCCCATATCGTGACCTTACTTACGGTATGGGAAGTAAGCAATTAATTGTCACTAATTCCTCCAAATTGGAGACATGTCATTTAAGCCCAGACCCTCAAGCTGCATGTATAATAATGTTCAGTTAAAAGGTAAAAGGCAACAGAACGGTTTTTGGCATGAGAATATATCTACTTTTATATTCTATTCATCATATGCACCTCAGTGTAGTAGTTGTACTTGCCAAGCAACAATTAACAGATGACCAAAAATTTTTTTTTGTGTTGCAACTTTCTGATTCAAATTAATGAAAGAAAGCTTGAAAGAAATGAGTACTTTTTTCATTTGTAGATATGAGTGATCCTCCCTCATAAAGGGGTTTTTCTCCTACAAAAATCTTTCACTCTCAACTTTAATATATAATTCCTATGTCAATATTAGAAACCATAAAATGATTCTACTGTTCCTAGAAATTCTTCAAAATCTAATGGTGGATGAGCTTCTTTCTTCAGAACTGTTACAGTACATGTCTTCCTGGATATTCCAGAGTCATATAAAGCCTTTTTTTTGTATTTTTATTTTCTTATCATAATATGAAAATGTTCTTTTATAAGCATGATACAGAATTTATCTAATACTGTAAACACCTCATCTCTTTCATTGTAAGACATCAGAATGGTTTTACAGCAAAGGGTTAGGTTTTTTGGCACAAGAGCACACAGGCTTACATAGTCTTAATGCTGATTATGGCTTATGAAAGTATATAGTGCAGTCATTAGGAAAATTTCTTGTGATGTGATTACAGAGAGGTGGGAAATTGCAGGTGTACTACAATTATGAAGCATAATCCATGTTGTTAACATTCTCAGTACAGGATTTTACATGAAGTTCACGCCTGGAATTTACATTTCAGTGCTCTACAATTACACTTCAGATACACTATATAATAAGAGCTGGAACAGGATATTCAAGCATGTTGAATAACCTTCTGATAATATGAATGACAGGTTTAAAGAAATTCCATTATTTCAATGTAACTAAAGAGTATTTCTAAATCCTTGTAACAGGATACTGTAAATAGCAAAATGACTTAGCATTTAAAGAGAAAATGGAGGGTTATGCTAAACAGACTCACAATTTAGGTTTTAGGTGACAGGTGAAGATGAAGGAGAATTGAAGGGCAGATTCTGTAGCTGAATCACCATTAAATTCAATTTAGACATCAAATTGTTAAAAGGTAGTTTTAAATCAAAATAAAGAGCAGGCGGAGATCTGATTCACTATCAATTTTCTTTACATAAGCAATTTTTTTGTTATTGTGCAGTGGCATTCCACAACATTTTTTCTTTGTCTTAAACACACATACATATACATATATACATATATATATATATATGAATATTTGCTTGCAAACATACATTTGTATTAAGTACATTAATTTTAATGCATTAGTATTTTTCAGTAATAGCAGTTCTATATGGTCCACTGATACCCTTTAGGATATATGTATTATCTAATTATGTAAGACTTTGACAAAAAAACCCCACAATACAGTCACTTACCATAAAACTTGTCTTCTGATAATTATAAGCATATGTATGTGGCTTGTGGAAAACATACAGATTCCTAAGAAGAAAGTAAAATAGAAACGTAAGATATATATGACTGTAAGAAAATAATCAGTATAAATTACATAGTTTAGGTAAATGTCTATTTCATAGCACAAGATATTAATTTTGCTTTCATAAGTCAGACTCCCAGCTATTTCTCAAAACTGCTTCAACATTTTTAGTAATAAAAAAGGTGAATAAAATTAATCTCCACAGAAAGCAGCTGAAATTAATTCATATATTTGCTGCATTTCTACACTTTTCCATTGGAGGTCAGGCCACTAATTTGCTTATTTTCAATCTATAAACGGTAACATGCTAATATTACTCCAAAACTCCCATGCCCACCTGAAAATTCCTGTAATAAAGTTTTATATAAAGTATAACTGTAAGGAAGGACTGTTTTATATATTTTATTAATGTTTTTTTCAGTTCTGTGCTGTTTGCAGACCTTCAGAGACCTACGTAGTTCCACGCAACAGTTTTTTCTGATTTTGATTTACCAAGGGAGACATAATTGGCTTCAGCTTTAATTGAGGATGGAATCAGATGTGAACCAGTGTTTTGATTACTCAAAAACTCCACAGGGATCCTGATCTACTGATGACACATCAATTCCTACAATGACTAAAATATTCCTCACTTCTCAAAGTTGATATGAACTATGAACATTTATCCTATTTTCACTGTATCCGAGATGTAGATATGTCAGAGAAGGAAAAGCTTTCAATTGAACAGACGAGTAAAATAAAAAGCTTAGGTGCCTAATTTCTTCTGAGGGATAAGTTCTTCAAAGGTCAATCAAGATGCTCTGTTGACAGCTACTTTATCAGTTGACTGTGAAAATAAACTCTCACTCATTTAGAGATAAGAAACTGAAAAATGCTTTATACCTTAATTAATATTAATATTGGTCTACAAAAGGTTAACAGTACTTTAACATTTGGCTAACAAGCTAGAAAGTTCATATTTCACATTCTCTCCGTATGACACTGTGAGCAAGACTTTTAAAGGAAATTACATCTGCTTGTGATGCTTTTTTTTTTCTGAATGCCCTATCTTCCTGGACCTGGGACTAACTAAAAATAGCAGGCAAATCTTAACAAGGCCTAAAGTGATTTATGACTTTTTATTCCTAAAGTTCCTGTACTGCTGGATGGTATAAAAATTATACATTTGCCTTTAGAGAGTGAGCAGAGTTTAATATCTGCTCAAGAAAACACTCATTTACGAAAACAGAAGCTTCAAAAAGAAATCTCAGTTACATATCCAAAGAAAAAAAGAACTGAGTTAATTTTCTCTGATAAAATTACTTCTCTCGGCAATCTTAGATGTTCTAAAGGATATGTATTGTACCAGGCTCCTTAAATCTGAAAGACAGAAGCTATGATGCTAAAAGTTCACAAGCTTTTCTCACGTTTTCAGAGGCATAAATGCCTTGGAATTATATTGAGAAGGGAGTGAGACAAAACACCTAGCTGATCAAGCAAAGCTATGCTGATGCAACAGATTTCAACAACTTTTTTTCTCTTTAGAATCGTGTTGTTCTGATGCAGATTGTCTGCCCAGCACCTCATGGGTTGTAAAAGGACCTAATGGCTACAACACTCCATGACCTACAATCTTCCACCCCAGCTGCAGTCTGACAGCTGCTTTGGGGAGCTGGTGGTTGCCTTCTCCACTCTATTCTGGAGGACACACCCAACGCACAGAGCAGGGCTGCAGCTACAGACCCACTGCCAACAGGGACAGTAAGTCTGGTCTGAAGAGTAGCCTTGAAGCCACCCTGAAAGGCAGGATAGTTATACAAAGAAGATCTGTTAAGAAGATACAATTTTTATATAGTCGTGTTTTGAATTTTACCATTGTTATACTGTATATTGTATGGAATAAGACCCAAACCCTCTATTCCTTACTGGAAACAAACACAGAAGTCTTCAAAGCTAATCCAGCTTTCCCTGGAAACTGAAGTCTTTTCTGACTCTATTTCATCCTTTGATTTAGCCCCTGTCTGGCTCTTCATATCAGTACCAGCTGTTTCTGACATTTGTTTTGCATCTGAACTGATATCGTCGGATAATTCTTCTGTAAAGATAAAAAGACACACAGAGCCAATATAGGGACAATATGCAAGTTAAAGTAGTATCATTCTTAAAAATTATCTTAAAATTACAAGGAAATTATACATACAGTAGTTACTATGCATACAGTTTAAAACTAAAAGCTATCCCACTACCCTAAAGAGCTTAAATGGTGACTGAAGCAACTCTATATGGAAATTTAGTGTTTTCATCTGCAATTGCTTACGTAGACTGCCTCAATAAACTACCATATATTGAGCTGTGCCCTAGAATCTTCAATATCAGTTTGTTAGGTACACATATATATGAATTCTGTAAACCTAAATTCATCTATATAAAAAGAAATACATCCAATTGTCCAAAGAACCTATTCAGTGAAAGGCTAATGAGGCAGTATTTTACAGTCCACAGAAAACACTGCACAGAAATGTGGAGGACACAAAGACCGAGCCTTGCCTCTGGTAATTAGTACCCCCGATGATGCTACTCACACAAATCAGTCTACTTCTAAACAGAAACAGATTTGAACTGGATTACACGAATTTTCTTGTACGAAAATCAGAACTAAGGTCAGATTCATACCAAAATATGAACACAGATGTATGTAGACAGATTTTGCAATCACTCAGTAATGTTTTGTGTTATAATGTAACTTTCTCTGCATTTATTCGGTGAGATTAATTTAAATAGTTACTGAAAATGTTTGACTTGGCCCAAAAAAAAAGTTTTGAGAATAGCTCAACAACTGAGAATAGAAGAACTGAACAGCTATTAATTCAGAATGCTTGCTGAGGAAAAAGATGAGGTAATATTCAAACATAAGGTATAACAAATGAGAAAGCTACTAGAAACATACATAATTTATATTTAAATGTGCTTTGTAATATTTCATTATCACCAAGACACACAGAGCTAATGTGTGGCTAATGTCTGGCTCTAAATTAGTTTGCAACTACTTTTCAGGAACTGAAAGAAATGCAATATAAGGAAAGGCACCAAAGCCCTTTTTCCTTTCCTTCAACTATGGAAAAACTACTTGAAAGCTGAAAAATCTAGACTTTTTCTTCAATTTAAGTTAACATTTAAAAATTTAAGTTAGGCTTTCAGTAAAATAACCACAGTGCTCTTATTTTTAAGAGCCTTTAATTTTTTTGACCAAATCCTTCAAACATTCAAAGTAATTTTAAAAATGAGGTATTCATTTTGAAAAAATTTTGATTACTCTTCAAATAGTGATGTAAAACACATTTCAAAGGAACATTCATTAAAATGAAAGCTGGTTTTTGGTTCTTCATTTTTTGCCATTTTTTCAGAAAAAAAAAGAAAAGAAGACTATAATTCACAGTTCTTAAAAAAGACCTCTGTGTACAAAATCCACCGTATTTTCCCGGAGAGTAACTTATGAGAAGTGTTTGAAATTTTAGGAATACCAAACTGAAGATTTTACTCTATGTAATCATACATTACCAGTTCTTTGAAATCCTTTCCTGTAAAACCAACACCCATATATAAGTAAGACTGCTGATATACAATCATAAGGATTAACCCTGACGCCAAACAACACCGGAATCACAAAAATCTGATCATAAACTTCACACACGCTTACCTTTACTGGATAACTCTCCATTTTGCTGGCTCGAGGCAATGGTCTCCTATACAGTGAAAAAAAACAAAACAAGAAAAAGTAATGATGGTGACTATAATCTTGCATTATTTTGTTAGAGAAAATACCTGATTTTGGGGCAGTCCTTCCAGAGACAGAGGAACAAGCTGGTAAGTTATCATCATGGGTTTGGGCTGGGTTTTTAAAATTAAAAATAAAAGTAGCAAATTTCATTGTAATACCGACATACATATCACCAACAGACAGATTAATGTTTTTCTAGAGAAGTATAAGTGATCCGCAGCCCGTTTCAGATACCTACCACTCCGCTATTAAAACAATGTTCTTCGGTATTACCGTTTTTTGATGGAAAAGTAAGTTTTATTCTAAGAACTAATACTCCTATTCTACAACCAATTCCATTTTTTTCTCTTTCCATTATTGAAAAATATATGGGGGGATTCTTTTCCAACCAGCATTTCTTGCTGTGCAAGTGACAGTACACAACTGTCATTAGCAACAGCATTCTTGATTACAATAGCATCTTTTGTTTTCTATCACTGTATAAATAAAAAGTAGCCTCTTTTTTAATGTTTTTGGCAAAGAAGTTTATCCTGGTCAACCCCAGTTCCAAGCTAGAATTGCTGAATTAATATGAATGCAATATAGCTGCTTACACTTGAAGTTCAAATGAAGTTACCCAGCCTTTCAGAAAGTCCACTCATTAATTTTACAAAGACAGGGTCCTTGTCCTTGAGAGATTAAAATCTTTGATTTAAAAACATGTGCCTAGTCATCCTTCCTTCTGACTGCCCTCTAGTCTGCAATATGACATACACTGAAAAAGAGTGACTTCCACCTCTTTTTTTTTCTTTAATGAGGTTGAACAGGAGCAAAAGATAGCACAGTTTCCAGTTTACTTCCTATCTGAATGTGGTAATATTCAGGGTTAGCTAGACTAGCTTTACCTTTGCAAAGACAAATATTAAAGCCTGAAGAGGCTACTACAAGCTAATTTGCAAGCTTCCTTTCATCCCAGGTCTCCTTTTGCCTAGATTTGTCACCCTTCTCCCTACCCAAACTCCTCATACATACCCTCATATATCTTTACATGTGTCAAAGGCACTGATGCTGAAGCTGGTAGCATTGACCTGGCCAGCAGCTGGACACACACGGTCATTTTCTGTTCTGCATTTCAAAGAGGAGCTGTGGGAGCAGTGCCGACCTGGAGCTACTTTTATGCTTTTCCAGTATAGTCAAGAAATATATTCTGAGGGGCAGACTGACATAATTTAAAGTCTGAGTTAGACTGGATGGCAGGCCACAACAAGGTCATCGTGCTGGAAATCCAGGTCTGCCTCAACCCTCCTATTACAGACTACCCTGCACACATTATGTGAAGGGACCTGCGAATTTCTAGCTGCAGTAAAAGTCTTCCTGAAGCATTTTACAGAATCTCTATGGGCTCAGGACATGAGAAGAGACTCAGGAATCTCAGCTCAGGCAAAATTTTAGGTGTTTGATGCTTTCTGAATTAACAAAGGAAAGAGCTGAGCAAGTAAACTACAGATTTAAGAGTCTCTATCCCAAAACTGGAAGCAGCAAATAATTTAATACACATAATTTAAATGTAGTATTGTTTATTAAGGGAATTTGGAAGTCCCATTTTTTCACAGCACAAATCTGAAATTCTATTCCAAATCTGTTATGGGTTTTTACAAAAATGTTCATGAGTCAAAGCTGGGGACAGATCTGATATTAAGAGCAATTAAGGGAAAAATTAAGACTACTGAAATCATTAACACTTGGGTTAAGAATTTAGTAATCGAAATATATTGCATTTTACAGGGGTTTTTTTAGATTAAATTCCTGTTTTTCTAGAGCAAATAAGCTGAAAAGGGACACAATAGGATCTTGCAAATACCCACGTACTTCGGGTCCTGTTTCCAGAATTCTGTACGCACAACTCTTCAAAACCAGTCAAGCTGTGTCATGTCACATTGACAGTCATGTCTCAACATATGAGTCTGAAAAATCATATGGACTATCTCTTCCCTTTAAACTGTGACTTCAGAAGAACACACGCACAGAGCTGTCCTAGCTCTGCACGTGAGCCTACAACTTTCAAGATTCTAATATTGCCAAAATTCTTGTAGGAGTCCCAGGATTTACTAAACAGTTACATGTCAGCTGTACAATTTATTGAGTTTCTTCTCAGAAATCCTGGGCATGTCCAAAATATAAAAAGTATGAGATCTACTGTATAAGCCTTGGAGACTGCAATGTCTGTACAAGTCTAGCACTTTCTGCCCAATATACTGTTCATGGACCAGTACACATGATCCATGCTTCCAGTATGGACATGAGGTAGCTTAACTTAGAGCTTCTTTGTCGGTACTAACAGTTGGCAGCAGGAAAGCCTGGAGAGATACAGAAAACCCTCAAAAACTGTGTCAACAGAATTTCCAGTATAGAAGGAGAATATGCCCTGGAAAATCTGTATGCTTAGTAACTTCGTCCAGTCTGAGCTGTGAAACCAGTCTAACCACAGCTGTGTAGAGACTCCCATAGGCTCATTTACTCAGTTTTTGGAGCACAAACATAACACGGTCAAAAACTGTCTGCTTTTCTAATGGCACAGGACGTGTTCATCTACCTAATCCTCACTGATTTGGAGACAACCGGAGTGTCAAGAAAGTTCTCATTCTTTTATACTACACGGTCTCATGTACCGTGCCTAAGACATTGGCACAGAAAGAGAAAATAAAGGTATTTTTCCTCCATAATGAACACACATTGCCTGAAAAGTCAGCTCTGCTGCCACAGTATCTGATAAAGAAATAAATTAGAAAAGACTTTGGTCCAGCTGTGAAACAGAATGATGCACACAGTTAGATTCTGAGAGAAATACTTATTGTTCTTCCTTCAATAAATGGCAAATCTGAGTGAAAATTGTGACGAAAATTCTGTAGTTAACTTAAAAATCTAATTTATCATCTATTACGTTTCATAATCATCAATGCCTATTTGTAAAAATAATGGTAATTCATAAATTTATATGTATCTTGTTACTTTCAAGGATTCATTCATATTTTTCAGCCTCCTAGCATAAGCTATTTTTTATTTATTCAAATCTATCATAAAATATGTTTTAAAATTCATCTGATATTCTTATAAAAACAGTAGCCTTTTCTATTGTAGAAATGATGCATGGTGAAAGCCAACACACCAGATTTTCTGTGAAAAGCACAAGTCTTCTTCAAATAATAAGCTCTCTGGATATAACTGCGGGTGAAGGAATAAAGTTTCAGGTACTTTATTTTTAAGATTAAAAATCAATTTCAAATCCTTCAAAATGACAAAGACAACCAAAATATTTCTTAAGATCTAACCCTGTATTAAATTTCTAGGTTTGATGTTGACCTGAGAGTTATATCATCAAAGAGTTTTGCATCGACAGTCATTCGGACACAGTCTTTTTTTTATTCCTCAGTCACTGTGTTCACTAAATGGAATATCAGTTCTCATTTTAGCTCTCATGTGAGAGTAGGTAACAGAGGTGGGTTTTGAAAAAGGCAATGTTACAAAAGAACAAACATCTGCAAAGCTGTGCACAAACTGAGGTATAGAAATAGCTTAGAAATACGGGATTATCAACTTGGCATCTCTTTTATTCAGTCTTTAATGTTGAAGTTGTGCAAGCAGATAACTGTGGGCCCATCAGTGCCTCTGTACCACAAATGTCTAAATGCCTCTTCTCAAGTCCCTCTTCTAATTCATGTGCCTCATATATCTTGTGTAGTTTTTCCCTGAAAATGATAAGCAAGGAATTTCCATTTTATGCAGGTTGAAGTAATTTTAAAAATGATAAAATTTGTAAAGAAAATAGATTTTTTTTATTTTCTACCTAGACCTCCTGTTGACTCAATACTGATTCACTACGCTTAAGAAATACAACACAAGAAGGATTAGAGTGAAAAGAAGAAAAAGCTTATTAGGGCACAACAGTCTGTAATGTTCATGGGGAACATGAAAAGACCACACAACAGAGCATGCAAATTAAATAAACTGATATCAGCTGCACAGCAGAAGGTAAGACTGACTTTGAATATATAAATGGACAGATTAAAATAAGAAAAATGAAGGAAACATGAAAATTAAAAACCAAGTTTATTTTGTTTGTGTCACTGGGAGAGAGTGGAGACTTTAACACTCTAGAAATTAGTGTTGCCAGGGAGCTTGACACTGAAGAAGCCACAGAGAAATATGACTGTTCTGCTTAAGATGTATAAATAGAGCAATCAGGTCAGTATACTAAAATATCTAGTAGCCATTGCACATACTGATGTACATCCAACATATTTGGATTAGATTTTCTTGATTTCATTTCCTCAAACAGAACACATAGACCTTTATTCTCAATGGAATTGAAGATAACTTCTCTTGAAAAATTCATCACGATGAAGAATGTTCAAGTAGGCCTTTGAATGGCAGGTCTACAAGGAAACACTACTCAAGGATAATCTTTTTCTCAGAAGCATTTGATAGAATTACTGTTGCATAAAACTGCAAGACTGTGCACTTTACATATGATGACTGTCTTGGTTTTTTTCCTGGCCACAAAATACTTTCACATGTATTTCAATGTATCCTACACTTATAAATTACTTATTTTCCTATTGAACAAGAATAAAAGAGAGCCTCTCCATTAAAGACTTTGGCCCTATGTTATGGAGTTTTTAAACAAAAAATTTTAAAAATGCATTTTCTTAAAACCAGAGATTCAAGATCAATTTAACTGCTAAAAATAAATATTTTAAAATATTTTTTCCTAATGAAAATCCCAAAAGCTTTCAGGACTGTAAAATCAGTGAATGGGAAAGTCAGAGAAAAAAAAAAATTGAAAAATTCAATAATAAAGCATTTCTATTCTTTGGCATGTGTACTTTAGGGACATGAGGGATAACGGCATGTCTTTCAACTTCATATTTTTTAAAGAAGGTACATCCAGCTCCCAGAATTTTGTCTTTCATGTATCACTAGTCTCTGTTTCTGTGACAACAGGCCTTAGGAACAGTGAATCAGATATTCAGTAATGTTACTTCATGTAGTTTATATTGGAGTGAATTGAAATATGCCAATTTAAACTTGCCTAGCATCTGGCACAGCAGCTGACTGAATTTCAGTCAACTTAAAGCATAAAACTGCTGCATCCCAAAGATTTACCAAATCTGTATCAAAGGTTTTAAAGCAGATGTGTCCTGACTAGCAATCACACAGTTTAAAATGGAGACAAAGTTATTCACATTAAGTATATTACAATACAAAATTCTAAAAATTAGCAATAATGTAGTGAATTGGGGACATCAAGGTTTCTCGTTCAGTGTTCTTTCAATCACTAATCGATTTGTTTTTTAAAAGTATATATTGTTATTCCAAGTTTTAAAACTACAGAAAGCAAGCTCTCCCATAATGAATCTGACAGAGGCATCCACATAATTTTGTTGATGAAAAGATTTAATATGTGGAAAAAAAGAAGATTGCCCTCCAAGTCAAAAACCATTTCCTTTTCCAGTCTGTAAAAATTAAGTTCTACTTGCATACTTTAGCTATTAATAGGCATAGCATTTTTCAGCTGAGGTTTAAATTGAGGCAAAAATAAAGTTCATGTATAAGTCAATTAGCTGCTCATAACTTCTTACATTTCATGTCAGAATCAGATTGCCCTCAGCCTACATCACAGTCATGTCTTCCAACCATTCCAGTTTTATCAGTGTCTCTCTTTCATGTATTTTCATACTTGCCCTTGTCTCCCCTTGACTGCATGTCCTACTGTGATAGATCAGCCTTCTAAATCACTCTTGGACTAGGGGAGAAAATCTAAGGGATGTTTCACACTGCTTTGATGCTTCCAGCACATAAACTTCTATTAATTTTCAGCTAACCAAATCTCTATTTGTACACCTGGAGACTGAAGTAATGAAAGCAATAATTATTATATACTATAAGATGCAACTTACAGATCCAACTCCTTTTTACCCTGCTGCTTTTGTAATGATTTTGGTATGATGCCATTATTAAAAAGACTTTTAAAGGTAAAGCACTACTGAAGTACTAATTAGGCTATTGTTTATAAAATGTACACAAAATACTGAATAGCTAAATATATCACAGAATCACAGATCACAGATATATTCTATGAGTGAGTATTTTTCTTCACTGCAGAATTACCTTATTTTAAAATCATTAAATCCACTAGTGATATCCACATGTACATTATCTAAACACACAGTATAGATATAGATCTGAAATATAAAAATGGTATGAGTGTACTCTGCAGAGGAAACATAAATAGGCACTCCAAAAATTACACAGAAAATTTCTTCCCACTCATTTCAAAATTTACCAAAATAAATTTTGTTTTCTTTGTTCATGAAGGTCATGAACTATCCCTAATAGTATGTCATTTGTCTTCAAACATATTTTTCAACCCTACATAGGGTCACTATTCATCAACCAAATACCATAAATGTTATCCCCAAGTATATTCATCAGTTTTTCCCAGAAAATGACAACAGAGATTTTAAAACAATTAGGTCATATTTACTGCTGGACTGCTTGGATAAGGACTTGGTTGCTGTTTTACCTTTACACAGCACTATGGATGAATATATTTTGTAACTTATTTTCTATATTGCAATGACATGGAATTTAACATATATGGAAGAAGTACTCACTCTTTACTTAGGAGAGAAAACAAATATAGTGAGAAGAACCGTAGCAAACATTTACAAACTGAAATATCACCTTCCCCAACATATAATTGGATTAATTGAATCAGATCCAGATTTTGAGTATAACATCATTGAAAGCACTTGTATGTTCCCTAGACTGCTTTATCCCTCAATTTTCTTAAAGTCAAAAGAGAAATGCTATCGAATGGTCTTCTTAGTAGCATTTGCTTCAGTAAGTATGAAATTGAAGAGATGCTGGCACTGTCACATTGTGTTTCTTTGTAGGCGTTGAGCAAATGAAATAATTTCAGTGGAGCTCTGTTTGTTTGTTTTTAAGTGAGTATTTAAGTCTCTATTTCTCTGTGTTGCCAATTATTTCCCTGTATGAAATATTTTTTCATGAAATGTTGTATTGTTCAGAAACTCCTTGAAAGTATCATTTTTTCTCTGTTAAGCAAGAAAGATTTAAACATTAGAAGGAGTATTTCATTAAAGATTTATCCAAAAGCAGACTTTGGTAGCATATACACATTCCAATTTAAAAACAGAAACAAGAAAAAAACCCCAGTAATTAAAAAAATTGGTAATTACAACTTCCCAAAGTCATTCTAGTAATGCTTTATTAAACTTAGGTAAGATTCATCTTATCTATCTTGGAAAATTACCGTGGAGACTTCTACCTAGTAACTAGCATTGGCTTGGGTGGTTTGAGCCAACTTGTAGTCAGTGCTACATCCAGTGAACCTGTTTGGAGGAACGTCATTCTCTCACAGAGTTCCACAAGAAGCCTGAGGGTCTAAATCATGGCTAAGGATTCCTTTAGAAGGCAGAGCTTCTCAAATTTAAGAGCAGGCCCACTGAGCAGTGAAGCCTTAGCTCTTTTTCTAGATCTCGCCAGAAGTCTTTCCATTCACATCTCAATGAGGATGCCATTTTAAGGCATGTGTCAATAAAGCTCACATTTTTCTAGTCACACGCTTTCACTGGAGCTGAAATAAACTAATTGTGATATAAACTAAGATTTATTTAAAAGACTGCAGACTATCTTTTTAAGATACTCCCATTAAAAGGATTTTAAAGAGCAAAACCAAGATAGCGTTAGCAACAGAACTTTCAGAATCTGAGGGAAAATCATAAAAAAGAAAGTTAAAGGAAAAGGTATTAAGCAAGATTTCCCACCCAATACACATCAATATAACAAGAGAGTGGAAAGCGTAGGGAAGTTACTTAAATAGCAGCGGAAAAAAGCTTTCTGAAATGTCTTTGAAAACATTTATTTCAGTATTAAATATTTTCTATTTCATCTTTCAATATCCTTTGTAATATAAAACTAAGTCAAGTTAAAAAAAATAGAAATATTATTACCTGAGAATAATCTTCTGCATTTGAGTGTCTCCTATTTTGATTCATATCCCCATTACTGTCACTTTCATTTTCATCAGTTTCAGTAACAGAAGTGAGATTGGATACAGAATGAAATCCTTTTTTGAGGGTAGACTGTGGAAAGTGGCTAAATAATAAAAGAAAACTGAAACATTTTAATCCATACATTTTCTTTCAAATTACAGTCTTCATAACTATTCTTAACAGAATTTTTTCAAAATAATTTGTGTCTCCTTTATTTTGAGAGATTCCTAGGGCAGCACAGAATCCATATCTTCATATATATCTTTTCATTACTGGCTTGGCACTACACACAAACCTATGATAGAAAGACTTCTTAACCAGCCCTGAAAAAAGCAAAACCCAAGCCACCTGAAAACTAGATGATAATGCCAGAAGTGAATAAATTACCATGGCCCCTAGACAAGAAAAAATACTCCTTGAATGGAGGTAAGGCAAAAAAATAAAATGTTTTGTATCAGAATACTTTTTGTCTTTTTCCTCAAACAGGTCTCCATAGCTACCAGACAGCTAAAACACAGGATAACCAAGGAAACCTGTGCAGGCCTATTCTGGTCCTAGCAAAAGAAAGCTCTGTTGCTAACTTCACTGGAGGCAGAAGTAAAAACTAATGGAAATATAAGTAACTCTTTGCTTGTTAAGTGAACTAGAAGAACAAGACCAAAACAATTTTGCATACATGCCAATTAGACTTAAGTGTGTAATTGTGTTATTACAGCAATAAAGAACAAATTAAAATCTAAGCATGTGTTATCTAGCCCCCTTTTTAAGGACTGAGATAATGAAAGATCAAGATCTTTTGCAGTAACAGTCACAATTATCTTGCCTTTGAGTGTTTCAAAATATTTTATTAGAATAGAAGGAAGAGAAAAAACTTCCAGTCCCAACTGTATCTCTAAGTCCCTTATCTTATTTACACAGCTGTATTACTTTAATGAAATGTTAATACCTGCTATATATTTTTGGCTACTACCTGTTAATTAAATCAAAAAGATTAAATTAGCTAATTGTCATGGAAACTTAGCATATTAAATAAACTATCCTTCCCCAAATGGGATAAGTTGACCATGAAGCAATCTATCAAATATGAAAAAAACAATATGAAATCTGTTAACATGCAAATACTTCAACATCTTCATTATTAATCTCTCATTCCTTTGATAGCCTGTTAATTGCTTAGAACATTATAATGTATTTCTACCCCTACTGTTTGAAAAAACCCAGTAATTTAAGTACTTTTAACTAAGAAAATGCAACTGTATCAGCAAAACAATTACATTCTCAGAATATTCCAAGGTCACTTCTTCCATGGACAAATGCTGCTGTTAAAAATAGAAATTAAAAATACCTAACCAGTTTATTATCAGTCCATCCAACTATGATGATCAAAATGCACAACCTGCCACACAGGTAATTTAGTCAGTTTACTTAGAGATGTACTTAACAAAAGGTGTACACACCCTAAGAAAGTACACAGATCTCCAGCAACTTACAGCCTGTTGTTGGACTCAGTCTCAAGAAAAGACATATCCTCCAAAATGACATAAAACTTTTGGTGTACACTGGGTATAAGACACATTCAAGGCTTTGTGACAGAAGCTCAGTCAGAATAAAAGAGACAGGATTAGGAATTCTAGAACTTGTCTACTGAATGTTCACATCATAAGCTGAAGCCTGACAGAAATGCATTATGCAGTGGGTCACAGGAAAAGAAAACACGGCTCTGATACATTTTATGGTGATCTTTCTTTTCTTGTCATGGAGCAAGAAAAGAAAGATTGCTGAGCCTGGAACATTGACTAGAAGTCATGTACACACCAATTTCTGAAACTTCTCTAAGACACCCTGTATAAAGACTCTGGTTTTCAAGGGTTTATAGGACTTCCAAACAGTCTTTAACACAAGGCATTTATACAGAGCTGTGTTTTGACCACGAGCTTCTTCATCTGCACTCTCAGGCTTGTAACAACTATCATGAACTGACAACAGCCTCTTTTATTCAAAAACATTAAGTGTTCCATATCAAACATGTGATGGTCATGAAAATACTGACTGGCTAGTCAATTATTTCCTTGTTATGTGTAAGAATTTAAAAAGACCAGTAGTTTGAGGAAAAATTTGAAATACATGAGAGAATATTCATATTTCTGGCAGAAGTGATCTATTGAATATTCTACATCTTTGGGCCCACTGGGTAGAGAATCTGGCAAAGTTCCTGACAGCACTCCCTGTCCTCCAATGCCAGAAGCCCTAAGAAGTGTGCATCTGCCTAGGGGACTGTCCCTACAGGGTGTGACAAGTGGGGACCTGTGTGTGCATGTCCACTCCCTAGTAAGCTTTCTCAGCAGTGCAGATATCAGCAGATTGTGGGCAGAAACAGCTACGCCTAGAGACTTGCATCTCCAACAGGAAGTGTGTGCTGCATTCCCAAAACACGAGCTGTTTGTAAGCCTCAGTGACAGGAGGGGGAGCATAATTGCATATGCGTGCCTCTGTGTGCCTGATTAGAACTTCTTGGGATTAGCTACAGGAAGGTGTTCAGGAGTTTTTAGGGGTTTATTAACATTTTTTAAGTGTCTAGTATAGTAATTTAGCATTTGTATTGCCGATACTGATCCTAAATGTACAGTTCACTGATAGCTGATTAATTACGTGACATCAACAGAGTGCTTTGTCCTGATGTGCTTCAGACATGATCTGAGCAGTTTTTCCCTGTGACGCAGGCAAGGATAAGCCATTGCACTTTCACAGTGCACTTTCACAATGCTAATGCTGAAACGACATTATATACTTACATGTCTGTTGGTATTGTGATAACACTCAATTTGTAATTTAAAAATAGGCTAGCAATCTCAACATGTTCTTCAGGTTCCTCTACCACAGGCTCTGGGAAAAAAACCAAATTGTTAGATATACACATTCATAAAAATATTTAAAACTGCTAACTTTGAGAAATAATTTCCAATGGGGATTCGTCATCCCTAAATAATTTTCCAAGTATCATCCCACGCACTTGAATGGAACAGAAAAACCAGGGGTGGTTCTAGGTGACATATCATGAAAAAATAAATGCTTTACACTCTGATCCTCAGCATGCAAAGTATTAAATTGTGCCTAACTTATATGCAAGGTTACTCAGGGTAGCTCAAAACAACTATGGCAGCACTTTTTGCCTTTGCCAATTTCCTCTATTTCTTATCCCAGTATATTTTGCTAGCCTGCCTGTAACACTTTCATACTCGAGCTAACTCATATCATGCATTTAACTCCATTATGCAGTACAGACAAATCCTAGAAAAAAATTTACTCTAAAACCATGAGTTGATGTAGCAGGACTAGTCACATACTTTAAATTTTTAAAAGATGTTCAGAAGCTTTAATAGCTCTGCATCAGAGAGCTTCTGTGTTACTTTGATAACATTCCCTCTTCATTTGCTCCACTAGAGTGCTTTTTTCAACATAAATTAAGACACTTCTCAAAGCGTGTAGGAAATATTGCTAAGAGGAAGTAACACAAAATTGAGTTGCATTAAAATTAAGCTAACAGATGATACGCATGGTCCTGAAAATGTTTAAAATAATTAAAAGATAATTACAAATTCATTTTGGAGTTTTTCATAGACAAACCTTGGGGTTCAGATGTCACAACAATTTTCTTTTTCTGACGGATAAGCTTCCAAGAAGGAAGTAGTGGTGGTTCTGGCGGTGCTACCAGAGGACAGGACCTAGTTCTAGTGATCAGGACAGGATGGCTGTGTATATGGGAAAGCCCATATTGCCTCATCTTCTCTGAAGAATCAGCCTATGGAACATGGAAGGATAATCTGACTGGGTCAGATCTTTCCCATTATATCTGTCTAACAAACAAGAACAGTATGCACACAAAGGCATCTAACAGCTTGTGTAACAAATGAAATGGATACAGTTCACCTGACAAGACTATCCAAAAACATGCTGATTAGAATTTGATATTCAGCACAGAAAGTATACTTTAAAGTGTTTACATGTATTTTACTTGTCATAATTGATTCATCACTTCTTTCAACTTATTTATAGAACCATAATATACAAGTGAAGAGAATGAATATGTAAAAAAGCAACACGCACAAAATTTTCTTTTAAATTTTCTGAGGGAAAAAGTCCTTACTTCATGCTGAATTTACAAAGTGGCAGAATTCTAAAATCAATTGGTCTTTTAGATAACTTTTTAAATCTCCATAATGTATTGCTTTGAACCAACACATCATTAAAGCTAAACTTTTTATTTGATGGCTAATTTATAAAACATATTAAAGACACGTTAGTTGACCTGTATAACAAAGCCCTTAGGAATAGACTCAAGAGCAATTTCAGATGTCAACATTGAGTGGTGTTCTTCCCATTAAAATAATAATGGTCCAGTACTTAACATCACATCTGAAACTTCTGTTACAAGATTTGTACATCCTTTTAATTTTAAAAGCACACTTTCTTTTACATGCTAAATAAATTACCAATAACTTATTTCTTTAACGTGCTCATCAGCAAGTCTCTGATTGCTTCTACTCATTTTAAAATGTTCCTGAGGTTCTGTATTTATGAACTCTGCAGAGAAGAATGTTGTTGTGGTTGTCAGTATTTGAAAAGTAGGGAATGAATCAAATTAAAAATGCCATTTAAAACAACCAAGATTAGAAAGGATTTTGAAGATAACCAGTTAGGTGCCATAAAGGAGAACTTAGCTGTTGAGTACACTACACACTTGTATGACTCCATTACTGATTTTTCTTTTTTTTATTTTATTTGAGCAAACTAAGACAAATTCAAGCCACAACAATCCAAGGAAATCCATACTAGAAAGCAAAGTTAAAATGGATACTGCAAAAATTCTGGAGGGAAATTCTGGCACAACTGTAGTCAATGACAAAATTTTCTCTGAGTTTAGGGAGTAACTCTTATCCCAGTGAATCCATTTTCTAAACTTTATTTCAATTAGTGTAGTTTGTCTCAGCCCTTGAATAAAGCTAGAAAATCGTGGGGTTTTTATCCATAAGAAGTCCTATACACTTCTATACTTAACTTCTGTCAACTTCCATTTTTCTATCAAGTCTTTACTAAAATACTGGTTTAGACATATAGATTCATCTGTCTCATCCTATTTGGTCTGCCATACCTCTTTTTCAGTAATCTCTATATCCCAAGAGACTATAGTCAAGTTTGAGACTCAGGGTGTTAGGTGGCAGGAAAGATATAATCCCATGTTCCTGCTTCCACTTTGCATTTTAAAGACTAGCATTACTTATTATTAGCAAAATTACACTATTGACTGAGACCTTAAATTAAAATAAAATCACAGATAACAAGTTAATCTTCAAAATTGCATAAAATACGCAGCACAATTTTTAAAAATAAAATAGTGCAAGAATTAAGTGCACTAAAGCATAACACCTGCAAACCATTTCTGGAAATTTCTTTATTCAATGGAGCTTACTAGTTTCCTGAGAAGGCAGCTTAAAATTTAATGATCTAATTATGATAGATATGATTTAAATGTACAAAAAAGGAAACCTAATTAATAATCAACTCAAGAAAGCCTGCTCTTGCATTATAAAAAGCTTTTTGAGGAGTGTGAGTGACTAAGTGAAAATTTAAGTGTTGTATTTACCCCAGTTGCATTAAGTGCTACACTTTTTCCATCTGCTTTCACCAGTTACAACACTAATAGAAATCAATATAAACATGCTATTTCTTATATAACAACAAACAACATATTGGAAAATGTGAATCAGAGGAGGCTTAACTGTAGTCTTAAAAAAAAATTAAAATTCATGTTTTTCAAGTAGCCCTTTAAGTAATTAGACTTTCCATTCAGAAGTATCTCATCATGATACATTTTCTAGTCCACATCTAGTCTCTCCCAGGAGACTTCAGCTTTTGGGATTCTGAGGAAAGTGGAGGAAAACTGAATAAAATCAGCAGGCTTTGGCAGGAAAATGCATGTTCAGAATACAGAAGCACCAAAACATAAATCTAACTGATAGCCATCATCTAGTGATTGTTCCCCTGTGCTAATTGTATTCCTTTTGTTACATCATAGTTGCAACAAAACGAAACACTCTGATAATAAAATAAATAATGCTTTCCTGTCCTGAGAGCACAGAACCTTACCATTCGTGTTAATAAAAAAATATCCTCTTCAAACAAATTCAGCGGGATACAGCCAGCATACACAACCATTTCTGGCTGGGTTGGTATGGGAGATTCTACACAGAAAACATTAAAATATTTTAGAACAAGGTAAACAGTAAAAAACTGTAGCTGTACGTCACACTGAATTATTCTGCTTTCTCTGCCTTATTTTCATTACTTTTTTCTGTGTCTGACTGTTTTATTCAAAAGAAGAGCTCATTGTAATGTACTTGAAAAAGAAGCCATGGATGGAAAAAACCACCTCATTTAAATCATCAACAGACTTTGCATATTTTATTTATTTTACACAAATGAGTAATAGAAAATACAACTTAAAAATATGACAGGTCAGAGGCAGCTTTCAACATGGTTCTTTTGTTCTTCAAATCTTAAAACCAGTAGATACTAGTATAAAACAATACACATAATCAGTGCAGATGAAGTAAACCCATCCTGATTGGTCAGTACCAGCTAACTGCTTCTCACCAGTGAAGAATTTGATCTTGCCAACAAAAGTATCCAAAGCCAGACCTGGCCACTGCTGCCAAGAGATATGAAGATTGAGATAAGTAATTTGAGAAACACAGTGCCTGTAAACCAGGGTTACTGCTCTCACTCCTGCCAAGCAGATGAAGAAATGGAGGTAATAATGGCTGCCTCACAAAGTATGAGAGGCCAACCCCATAGCTCTTATCCCACATACCTTATAGAAGCTTGTTTTCCTATAATTCTTCTATACGCAAGAAATAAAAACGGGCACATTCACTTTGTTAACCCCAGAAATCTGTTGCACTAGACAACCATATGATCATCTCCCATTCTTATCTGTGAAGGAAGCCATTGCTAATTCCTGAATGATGAAAAGAAGTCAAGGATGTCTGAGAGTCATTTCATTCATGCTGAAGGGAAATTGAAAGTCTAAAACATAATACTTGAAATATGAGTCTCTGGTTTTACCATAAAGACATCTGAAAAAGAAAGATATCTATGTCTCTCTACTTCTCCTTAGTCATCTCAGAAAACATGTGGAGACAGGATTTCAGTACACAGGTTGTGACACCTGTTTTTCATCAGAATGCTTTTTTAGGAAAAATTTCTGCACAGAAAGAGTTGCTAATCATTGGAGCAGGTCGCCCAAGGAAGGGGTTGAGCCACCATCCCTGGAGACATTTAAAAGATGTGCAGATGTGGCACTTAGAAACATGGTTTAGTGGTGGGCTTGGCAGTACAGGTCAACAGCTGGATTCAATGAACCTAGAGGTCTTTTCCAACCTAATGATTCTTTGATTCTATCCCCATCTAACACTCCAGTAAAATTATCTGTGTCTGTTATTGTTCACTTCAGCTTCACCTCAAATATAGGATAATTGCTTCCTATGTTTAGCAACCATTCAACTGGAAGTTGCACTAAGCTGTACTAAGAATAGGTGTTTTCTGTTAAATGAAATAAAATTCAATCTGCATATAAATAGGCAAATGCCTGGAAAACATGATTTATCAGACTTAAAATCCATTTATTTAGAGGGTATGCAGCATTTTATTATCAAAGAAGTACAATTTCTTTGCATCTTAAATATTATTCTGGGAATTCAATTACCCCATTAAATATAAGCTAAAGATAAGTAAAAGTTACTTTCCAATGGATTCTCAATATTTCTCACTGCATGGTTGTGATTGCCGTGTTAACCACAGCTCTTGTGTTAGTTGTGGGTTTCAACTTATTCAAAAGCAAGGCTATAAATTAGCTTTAATCTCAGTCCCTAGCGACATACCTGATCTGTTACAAACACAGCAAAAGCAGCTATGGTGTCCTGCACATCACGGAACAGTATGTGCCATGAGGCACAGTGATCTCATTGCTTGTGAGAAGTATTTCTCAAATAGAAGTATTTCTCAAATAAAAGTATTTCAAATACCAGGTGGAATGTAAAGCTGTCATACTCAGTCCAGATTGGTTGTGAAATGTCTGCAGGGCAGACAATAAACAGCAATGAACAAATTATTAGAGCATGCAAATGATTAACCAGGCACATCATATCCACTTTAATACTACTATTACAATACTAGCATACTATGCCAGTAGCTTTAAAAATTACATATTATTTGATCTTTTTTCGTTGTACAAAAACCGAGGACGATGTATGCAAATTATTTGGCGCCAAGTGTAATGATTATTAGCGTGAATTCAGCATCTGGGGAAACTAGTTAAAACTGATAGCCTTCATAAAACTGTATTATTAGATGAAAAATGTTGTAATATACAGTACAAAAAACCAGATTCAGCAGAGCCTATTATTTATATACTTCAGTGTGGATATAAGAATTCTGCAGTGCTTTGTTAGAAAATTCTGTATCCATGTAGCTACTTACATTTCACACTTGCAGCTTTGCAAATTCACTTTCAGAGAATGAGTACTAAACAACCCAAACAAATGCTTCAGTCCCTTGGAGAAGGGAAAGTAAGATTTGAATTGATCCATGTAAAATACATATCCAGCCACTTAAAAAGAAAGGCTGGGAATTAAAATTGTTGGTTTTATAGATCTTAACTGTTTTTATTTTTTTATCATATGTTTTGAAGACTTGAAAAGAATTTTCTCACTCTTAATGTTTCCTTTAAATATTTATTTATCAAACAAGAGCTGATAGTGTAGTTTAACTTTCTAAGGAGTAACGAGGCCAGAGGAGGGCCACAAAGATGATCTGAGGGCTGGAGAACCTCTCCTATGAAGAAGGGCTGAAAATGTTTTTATTGTTCAGCCTGGAGAAGAGAAGGCTCCAGGGAGATCTTAGAGTAGCCTTCCAATATCTAAAGAACAGCTTACAAAAAAGCTGAAGAGAGATTCTTCAGACCATGGAGTGATAGAACAAGGGGCAATTGTTTTAACTGACCCCTCTGAAAGAGGGCTGGCTTAGATGTAAAAAGAAAATTCTTTTCTGTGAGGTGGTTAAAGCACGAGAACAGGTAGCTCAGAGAAATTGTGGATGCCCCATCCCTGGATGTGTTCCAGGCCAGGTTGCATGGGGCTCTGAGCAATCTGGTCTAGTGGAAGATATCCCTGCCCATGGCAGAGGGGTTGGAATTAGATGATCTTTAAGGTCACTTCCAACCCAAACCATTCTGTAAAAAGGCATCAGCCAAAAGTTGGCTTTCAAGATCCTGATAATCGGGTGTGCAGCTCAGATTTTAACTTCTGCCACTGTGTTAGGCATGGATTAGCTTTGCATATTGAAAGGTATTTTTTTAGTCTTCAGAAGAATAACCTATGTGCTCCTCAGAATTTATAGAAATATTGCAGAATCAGAATTGACAAAAATATCACAGAACCATGATATGCACTTGAAAAAACAAAACAGAATATTAGGCTTCAATCCATCTTGTAAGTGAAAACTCCTGAACAGGTAAAAGAAAAATTATAAGAACTTTACAGTTATGTGACATCTCATTGACTCTGATGATAAAATTACAGATCTACTTGTTTGATTTCAAAAACTTATAAGCGTAATAATAATAATCTCTCAACACTTCTGTGGCATAGAAAATATTATTATCTTTAATGACAAAACTGGTATCAAGGCACACTGAGATCAGCAAAATACATGGATGGTTTGTAGAACAAACTCCCAAATTCCAAGCTAGTGCCCTTTCAAATGGAATAGTATTCCCTTTCCAGCAGCTCAGAAATTATTAAGAAACTCAGTAGTTTGGAAACCTAAATAAAAGCAAAGTGGTGATAGGTTATAGGAACAAGGCGACTAAGTATGTCATCTCATATCATCATATCATTGTAAAAACTGTTCATAAAACAAGGGGACTCTCTAAGTATGAAAGGTTAGCTCTTAGAAGAAAAAGCTGGTGAGTGGAAAAGTGTAGATTGTGTGCTAAAATGGGTTAGTAGGAACACATGAATTGTCTGCAAAAACTTCCCAAAGACGGGCTGATTGATAAGCCAAAGGACCAAAGAGCTGGTTGCTCTCAGGAAGAGTTCTGACCGACAATGTCAAGGGCCTGTTATTCAGCTGGATCCACACAACTGGATGAATAGAGAAAGAAGTTCAATGCTTCAATGATCCTGCAACTCATACTGCATTTGTGGGGTGCAGCAGGCATTGGTCTGAGTGTGCGAGTGATTCAGAACTGCCTATGTTTGTACTGGATCCGGCTGGGATTGAGCTTTCATCAGGGCAGCCTCTGTGGTGCTGTTTTAGATATGTGACCAAAACACTGTTGATAACACACCAGTATGTCAGCGACTGCTGAGCAGAGCTCACACACCTTTAAATCTCCTGTTTCTCATTCCAAGTATGCCAGGGGTGGGCAAAGGGTTCAGTCCTCATTCTCTGCCCCATCCCACTGTGGGGAGTGAGCAGGTTGATAGGTGGGGGCTTAGCTGCCAGACAGCATCAACTCACCACAACAGTATAGCCCACACAAAATCAAAAGCCTGTAAGAGAAGCTTCCAAGTAGTTAGAAGTAACTGGTAAGTCAATGTGTATGAAACTAAACGAGGTCATGAATATACAATGCAACGAATACAGAAGGCTTTATCATTTTAAAAGTCAAATATAAACAATATCTGGAGTAGCTAAATATCTCTTTAGAAATAGTCCATATTTACCACAAAGGAGAAAAATTTCCTTGAAGTCAACAGTCAATAGATAGAGCAAAAGCTTGAAGCAGGGAAATAAGCACTTTTATCATTCTGGGAATGAAACCATTTTCAAGTCACTTAAAATGAAAATGAAAAAAATAAAAAAGTTGCTGCATTAAATAAAGTCACTGTTACAAAATTCCCCAGAACAAGTCAGGAACTTTTCACTACTGCCTCTGGGGTCTGACTTTGAACCAAGACCTAGTTTCAGATGTTATTTTACGCACAACAACGGCTCTACTGTCCTCGGCCACTCGGCAGACCATGTGTCTCATAAAGCCTGTGAGATTTCCCTCTTTTGGCTACAATTTCACAACAAATATGCATTATAATTCAGTATTATTTCAAACTGCAATTCCTTTTTTTTTCCTTGCAGTCTAATAATCTTAAATTTACCCTGTTACTATAGAGATACCTATGTCTTACTCTTCTCCAAATGTCTTTTCTGGTTCAAACTTAGGATTAAAGAGTTCTCTGACCATTGTGCTTGAGCTCTGAATTAAAAATCTTTCTAAATAACCTCTTCACAGGACACTAACTGTCTTTCAGAACAAAATATAAACTGTGCTTTAAATGACAGAATAAAGATCTAAATATGTCATTTTTCATGGAAGTACTGCCTCTTGTTTTTTAATGTTCTTTCACTCATTTTGCACAATTTCTAGAATACATCTCTGGATCCTTTTGCTTCACCTTTCCTTTCTTTTCCCCATGACACGCTTGAGTACTAATTAGTCACGTAACTCATATTCACATGAAACACCCCATTTCCTATTCCACACCTACTACACTACAGCAAAGTACATTCCTGCAATGTATTTTAAATTTTATTGCTGTTTAAGTCATTTAGAGGTATGCAAGGTCGGAATTTAAGTAAATATATTTGCTGATGACAAACCACAGTCTTGGTTTTCTGTAATTGAAAATTATTTAAATCACTAATTTTAATTAGGATTCAAATCAAGAAGCAGGAATACAATTTAGGTAGTAAATTTCATTCTTGTTATATAATTTTTACTTTGCAGTTATTTCCCTAAAGAAAGATGTTCTACCTATTCTCACCCACTGATTTGCAACCGCAAATTATTCCAGTTAATCACTGTTTTTTGCAGCTAGTCACATGGAAATGCCACATGTATGCAAACATAAGCAAAGCCAAGAGCATATCAGCTTATTGTACATTTGTGAAGATATTCTGCAGTTTATGCTAGTAAATATGAAATATCTTCATTGATTAGTTGTCTGATTAGTATTTACTTGTGGTTTGCTTAAAATGTATTTTTTGAGTTCGTTTTTTTTTAACATTAAATATAAGTGCATAAAGCAAGAATTTACCTAATTTTTATGCTATTATGAATCTATCAATACAGGAATTAAATTCATCACTCTGTGTTTCCTGGACAAAGATAAAAAGAAATAAAGATTTACATCATGGAGTGAATTCTAATGAATATTTCTGGCCCCTCGGCTCCCCTGCCCTTCAACAAAGAAGCATTCCTGCTTTTTCCAATTGCAATTTACTGTATAAAGTGGATATTGAACAAATAAATTATGAAAGAGGAAGGGTTGGTGTTTCTTAAATACGGAACAACTGTAAGATAGTTTACCACTAAAGCAAAGTACTGCAATATACTACTCTTAATCTGTGTTGCAGATTTTATTAGGTTAGAATGACTTCAGTGTGTGATAGAAGCTATAAATAACTACAATTTAAAGAAAATAAAAAAAAGCAAATATAACCTCCCCCCAGTTAAGTTCAAAACCAAATTAAAGCAAAGCCCTTTGCTTTACATATAACTCCTGTCTGTATTTTTAGCTTCAAAACAATAGGACTTACTTTCAGTTAAGTCCTGAAGGCCTTGGGCTTTTGCCAACTTTTCTGGAGACTGAAGTGCTACCTTGCTTTCTTTCTCTCCTTTTTTTTTCTTTCCTACTTTTTTCTGCTCTGCTTTTTCTATTAAGCAAAATAAAGATTAAATTTTTTTTTCAGATAAAAATTTCCAGTCATCAAATGTCATAGATTGCAAATACTTTAATAAGATTTTAGATAAATTTTAAAATTGAGCAACCACAAACTCTTTGAAGTCAAGAGTTGAGATACAACAAAAAACTGATGTAACTTAATTAAAAGAAATAAAAATTAAAAGTAGTTCTTAAGATGTAAATGCAGATTTACTGAGAAGGAGCCAAGAAGGCTTCAGTCCCACCATTTAGTTATTGCACAACTTCTATGTCCTTACTACAATATAAGAAATCACTGTATTTCTGGCATTGTGACAAGTATTTTCTTCATTTCCTTGACCTCATGCATCGGTAATTTAAAAAAAAAAAAAAATTAACATAGACAATGCACAGATTCCCAACGGACATGGAAGTAGAAAGTCTCCCACAATCCAACATTCTTTGAAGCCTTAGAACTTAGATTACAGGAAAATACTTCTTAATGCAAAAAAAAAAAAAGATAGAATCATAGAATGGTTTGGGTTGGAAAGGACCTTAAAGATCATCTAGTTCCAACCCCCCTGCTGCAGGCAGGGAGACCTTCCATTAGACCAGGTTGCTCAAAGTCCCATCCTGGCCTTGACCACTTCCAGGGACTGGGAAATGAGAACTTCTTTGGGGAACCTGTATTAGGGGCCCGCTATCCTCAGAAAGAATTTCTTTCTAATATTCAATCTAAACCTGCCCTCTGTCAGTTTAAAGCCATTCACTCTTGTTCTTTCACTACATGCCCTTGTAAAAAAGTTCCTCTCCAGCTCTCTGGTAGGCTCCCTTTAGATACTGGAAGGTGCTCTAAGGTCTCTCCGAAGCCTTCTCTTCTCCAGGCTGAACAATCCCAACTCTCTCAGCTGGCCTTCGTAAGAAAGGTTCTCCAGCCCTCTGATTATCTTAGTGGCCCTCCTCTGGACTCATTTCAACATGTCCATGTCTTTCTTATGCTGGGGACCCCAAAGCTGGATGCTGCACTCCAAGTTTGTGTCTCAAAAGAGCAGAGTGGGAGGGAGACTCACCTTCCTTATCCTGCTGGCCATGCTGCTTTTGATGCAGCCTAGGATACAATTGCCTTTCTGGGCTGTGAGTACGCTGTTGGCTCATGTCCTGCCTCTCATCCACCAGATCCCCCAAGTACTTCTCCACAGGGCTGCTCTGAGTTCTTCTTCCAGTCTGTACTCATGCCTTAGATGTCCCAATCCAGGCGCAGCACCTTGCACTTGCACTTTTTGATTAGATTAGATTCACTCATTAGATTCTCGTGGGTCCAATTCTCAAGTTTGTCCAAGTCCATTTGGATGGCATTCCTTCCTTCCTTTGTGTCAAATGCACCACACAGCTTCACAGAATCACAGAATGGTTCAGGTTTAAAGGGATAACAGTGGGTCATCTCGTCTAACCTCCCTGCTCCACCAGGGTCATACTAGAGCACATGGCACAGGATTGCATCCAGACAGTTCTTGAATATCTCCAGTTTAAAGTCATTCCCAATGAGGGAGAATCTACAGCCCCTCTGGGCAATGTGTTCCACTGCTTGGTCTCTCGAACAGTAAAGAAGTTCTTCCTCATGTTCAGGTGGAACTTCCAGTTTCTGTCCATTCCCTCTTCTCCTATTTCTCAGCACCACAGAGCAGAGCCTGCTTTCATCTTCTTGGAACCCACCTTTTAGATACTTACACACATTGATGAGGTCCCCTCCCAGTTGTCTCTTCTCAAAGCTGAACAGGCCCAGCTTCCTCAGCCTTTCCTTGTGAGAGATGCTCCAGTTTCCCAATCATCTTCATTGCCCTCTGTTGGACCCACTCAGGAGCTCCATGTGTCTAATGTGCTGAAGAGCCCAGGACTGGACACAGCATTCCAGATGCAGGCTGAGTAAACGGGCAGGATCAGCTGTCTTGACCTGATGGCCATGGTTTTCCTGACGTATTCCAGGATTCTACTGGCCTTCTTGGCCCCCAGGGCACATTGCTGCCTCAGGGAAAGCTTGTTGTCCACCAGGACCCCCAGGTCCTTTTCTCTTATAGTGACATGGATGGCTTCATGTCATCCAAACAATCCCAAACATTAACAGAGCACCTGAAAAAAGCTTTTAGGCTCAGGGCTGGAGATTACAGAGCTGTATCATGACACAATGGTTCCTCGATTCTTAGCCATTTCAGCTACTAACAGAATTTTTAAGTCTCAGGCAGGATTAAATTTACTTAGTTTTCTGGGAAAAAAATTACAGCACCCTCTTGGATGAATGATAGTGCTGTTCCCAGTGACATATCCATTCCAAACTCTGAAATAGCTACCACATTGATAGGTGGGTCAAAATGATAGCAGGATTTCCTAAGAAGAGCAAATACTTCCTCAGCCAGCTAATTTCTAAGACTTCTATAACACTTTTTACATTGGGACATAGTATCTGGGATTCAAAGTGAGGAAATCAGAGATTTTTCTGAAAATCTAGGAAGAAATAGAAATTTTAGCATATGATTTGTACTCTCCGAAGGCATGAGAAGTGTTGTGAAATCGCACCCATGCTTTCAAGTTAAAAACAGCAACTAAGAAAACTCAGTCTCAAATAAAAACAATGAAGAATAACATACTGGAAAAAACAAGTTTCTAAATCTAAGTTTTTTCATTTAAATGTAAATAGGATTAGCAGCTATTGAAGAAAATTTTTGCCTATACCTAGTAGCATAAAAGAAAAGTTGCAAAAAATAAAAATGCAGGAAGACGTTAGAACTATGTTTGTCTTAACTCTGTAGGCAACCACACTTTACAACACCCATTAAGAAATGTAAAATTAATTGATGGTCAGAGCAGTGTTGCCTTTGGAGAAACTGTAACCTCTGTGATTGTTATCTCTCTGCAATGAACTAGTCTTTAGAGAAACGGCTGTGACATGGAGCTGAAAAAATCTCTGCCATAAAGTGAAGCTATTTTTACAAAATAAAAGTAAAGTACTTCTTCTAATGAGATCTAAAGCTAAAACAAAAGTATTTTGAACCTACATCATTGCAACATGTTCAGTGAAACAACAAACCCACAGATCTGTATGTAGCAATATATGCAAAATATACTTATTTGAAACAGAGATGATGCTAGCATTATTTATGCTTGGCCTACAAAGATAACACTACCTAAAATTACAGACCTTTGCTAACATTAGTGGCTGTCTCTGCTTTCTCAGTTATATCTGGCAGCTTATTCATAGATGAAACTTCATTTTTTAACTCTGAGTCTTTGGTCTCTTCAGGTTTTGTACCATCCTGAGTAATCTCAGGTTCTGGAGCCCTCTTCTCTGGCAACTTGAATTCTGGCACAATCTCTTTCAAAAAGCCCCAAACTTTGTCCAAGTATTCAGGCCTTTAAGAGAAAACACAAATGTATATGTCAACGGCAGGGGTATTTCCAATAAGAAAAGAAAGCATGATTTTCATTTAGACAGCACTATGCCACAACTGACAGTCCAACTCTAAAATATGCTACTGGGTCATTTCAGTAGGATAGAACGAATTCTGTATCAGAAATATTTGTTGAGACCGATTATGGAAAGACCCATATAAAAGAGATGATGGTTAGAGATGCATGTAAATAAAGCACCCTTTTTCAAGATTTTTAGCAGATACAAGTTGTGGCAGAGCAACTCGCAGACCACTTTACAACTACACCACATAATACTGTGGTGTGTCTGTATACTTATATAAAAAGCTTCTTAAAGGTTCTTCCAAACTGGGCTTTTCTAAATGTTCAGCACAGATAATTGCATACCTCTTCCACTGATTCTACCAGAAAAAACAGCTGTTTGATATGACATAACAGTTGCAGTCATGTTGGTTTTCCACAGAAACTCAGGGATTCCAGAAATAATCTCAAAACAGGGTCATGAATAAGTTTCATGCAAGCTAACTGCATTCAACTTTTTCTTTTTTTAAATAAAATAAGTGATTGTAAAATGAGATAAAGTCATCTTATACTACTACTCCAAAGACTCAGTGGTATTCACGTTTTCATATTCCATGATATAATATATTTGCAGTTAAGTGAATACTGTTTTTGCTGTTGCAATTGTAAAACTAACTACAGAAAGAAATAAAATATAGGCTACTTACATTTTTAAGTCCGTGAGCTACATACACACTACTGTAGGACACAAATATAGCAAAAACCTAAATTGCAAGCATAGCTTGAGACATAAAAATTACTGAAAAATGGAATAAAATATTCTTTGACTGAAATTATTTAATAGTGAAATATAGTTATAAATAAACAGTTATATCTAAGTAAATGATACATAAACCAATACTATTTCTTATCTCTATGTTCATTTAAATGTATATATCAAAAGGAAAAAAGGTGTAATTCAAAAGAAAAAGTCTAAATATTTAGTGTCAGTATCCCGGTAATTCATTTAGTAAACAGAATGTCAAGCTAAAAAGTCAGAATGTCTTTCTTTAAAAATACAAAATGAGCATAAAACACACAGGAAACAAGAAAAATGTTATTGTAGGTAGGAAATACTATTTTTGGTTCAAACTAAAAGTCTACCAACAGTTACAATTTAAAGGGTAGAAACACCACACTAGCTGACATTGATTACTTCCAAATTCATGACATTTACTTTTTATGGTACATTCAGATATAAAGTTATTATTAATGGCAGACATTTTGTAACTGCATACTAAATGAAACATAGATTTCTCTAACCTTGTTTTCATCCCACTGTTTAACACTAGTTAAATTAGTTTTATAAGGAATAGGCATCAGCATACATGATAAATAGCTTTAGAAGAAACTGTATGACCTACAAAGAAAAACTAAATAAAATTGCATTTCTCAAAGGTACATTTCCCAAGTGCCTGAATTATAAACCATTCCCTTTCCAAAATTGATGGTGAAGGAATTCTAGGGCTTAGCTTTATTTTTCATAATGCCTTATAGAATTAAATATTAAACAACTAGCACATAAATTGTTTAATAAAAGAACTTACTGGAGAGGAATAACTTCTGGTATCCATCCAGTCAGTGTATGTAGAACTGTAAATTCCTCCATCTCTCTTTTTCCATTTGCATGTATACTATAAGACAAAAGCAGACATTTTACAATTACAGTGTAACAAGCTACAGTAAACTCTGTAGTCTACATTGCTTTCTGTGGGAATAAGACCATACACAGAACAGCCTGATGAAAAACAAGTCATTACTTGCAATCTTAGGAGTTTTCCAAACCACTGCTGACTACTTCCCTACAAAGTCAATGCCTCTGCATCAGTTCCATTATTTTAGTGTTCCCTCTGGTACAACGGCATTTTTTTCAAAATTGTTAGCAAGCATACTATGTATACTTGCACACAGTTGCAGGGTGGGAGATGTGGGTTTGAAATCCCTGGCACTAAAACAGGGTTATGTTTCTACAACTTCCATTTCCTATGCAGCTTCTCTAACTCCCAGGTTATTCTGAACAAGCTGGCTCTACTTCCACTCTAGCACACTTCACTCTTTCAAACTGACGCTCTACTACTCTCTGAAGAGGTTTCCTGAAACGACCAAGGCTAAAGATGCCAGTACATGTATGAATAACCCTTGTGCTCTGGAGAAATGAAGTATTTCAATCACATTCCTGCAAACAGAGTTTCCTAACAGGCAGCTCTAGGCAACTCCCTAGCCTGTGTAGACATACTTTAGATGACTCTTCTGACAAACATAACTTGATAGGACCAGAAGAGCGAAGCTTCCCTACACAGATGAGTGTTTTGAATTATTTTCTCGAGATTATTCACTTAAACTCTTTGTGTTCTTTGCTCATTTCACAGGAATCTGCAGCCACAATTGTCAGTCACTGCATCATAGGCCATTTTCCACTTTTCTGGTCAGTTCTAGGGAAGTAGATCACTGTACACAACAGCACAACCGCAGCACAAAAGCAGCTCACAAAACTCTATTTTCAATATTGGCTGAGTCAATACTGGTCAAGACTGACAATTACAACTTCATTAAGAATTCACGGACACTTCTGTTTGGCAGAAAGCCACATGTGAAGTTTTGAGAATTAATGTCAAACAAATAAAGCAAATAATGAGAATACTCTGGTTTCTTTGTAAGTTTTCTGTGCATAAATTTACAAACACATCTAAAAAGGAAACCCTGCACCTTCTGTAGCTACAGAGGATTTTGTTTTACTGATTTACCGTGCCAACTTTTGGAAGTGTAGAATTGCCATTACAGAGTTTTTAGCAAAATATATTTCCCATGTATACTAAATCCACTTTTTGCTATTTCCATGTGACTTCATAAAACAAACCGAAGTGAGATGACAAAACATACCTAGTATTTGCTAACTTAATGATAGCTTTGGACAGCAACATTGGCCAAAGTTCATTTTGGCAGGCTGTAGCTGGTAATAACAAATTCTCCTCTTCACTGAAAGGCATAGTGTCATCCACAATGATCTTTCTCCAGCACCCCTGTGACAGTGGAAGGGGGGGAAAGCAGAAAGAAAAAAATTAGTTTGTGGGCTGACAAGTGAAGAGTATGTGAGAGAACTTTTAATGCTTTCCCAAGAATCCAATTCTACTGTAATTTGATTTACATCACAGATGGCTTCAAAAAAAGTACTCACATAATATATGAAAAACATGCAAACAGTATTCACAGCATTTTATTACTGCTCTGACTTATTTATTTCAGCTATTTCCAAATACATTTAATCTCATATGTATAATACATCCCGTGCATGCATTCATTCCTGTTTCTTCAGCTGCCATGACAGATGCCTGGGAAGCAGTAATGATTAAAAAAAGGCTTTACTAAGATAGCAGCTTTGTGAATGCCTCTTTAGGTCTCAGTCTGGAAAATACTTGTTCCCCTTGCTTCCAAAAAACTACCTGGGGATGTTGACTGCAGTTAGTCAGTCTCCTGTTAGGCATTACAATAGTATTTTATAAAACACTATAGAAAACAACACAAAACAATCAAATGTTAAAAAAAAACCAAACCAACCTGTATTTCCAGGATGAGAAACAGATTAGATAAAGTACTGATACCTCCAATACCAGATATTTCATTAGTAAACTGAGCTAGTATTTCACAAAATAATAATGCCTACCATTCTCCGAATTAAAGTCTCTGTCCTAGTGATGAAGATATAATATAGAATTGGTGGGCCAACAGCAAGTACTTCTGTTAATTCACCCACAAAATGATGAAGAATTACCAAATCACTAAAGTATTCACCATGTGTTAACAGAGAATGCAAGATTACTGTTCTCTATTTGAAACTAAACTATGGCTCAAAGCTGAAATGACAGCAGATTAACTCTTTGAGTTCTATAGGTCTCAGGAGAAAGCAAATTTAGGCCAGAGGGCAAAGATATGAAAAAGCATAAAAGCAGCTAGTATTTTTTAGGATAAGAACTATTTTGTGACAACCAAAACAAAATATGTAAGACTTCCCAAATTTGAAAAGGACCTAGTCAGTGAAATGATCACATATTCATCTCCTCTCCCAATAATTGCTCAGATTTAATAGGGAGAACAGTACAAGTTGATAAGTAAAGGAAAAATAACCAAAGAAATTAACAAGAATGTGGGGCAGGTCCATGGACAGAAAAAGGTGAGAAAAAAGTAACTACGGAAACAAATTCAATAAACCTCAGGAATGCAAAGTGGAAGTAACATGTGGGGTAAAATTCATATATTGTGCCAATTATGCGATAAAAATTATTATTCATAGGTTTGCTGTTGTGCATAGCAATCCCTTCAGGACTCAACGCAAAATATTCATGAAATCAGTTCACTATTATTCCACCTTTTGCCCACTTTTTCATTTAATGTTCTACTTTCTCCTGTGAAATCTGTTTCTCCTCTATCTCTACTGATATTTGTCAGTCCTTATTTGCATACTTTCTTTAATCTTCCAACATGTAATTGTCTTTTTTTCCTTCAGTAAAATACAGATGTCCAACCAGAGGAAAAGAAAACTGAATAAACACACAGGCCCAAACAAAAAAACCACTGAAGTGACAAAGAAAATGGAACACCCTGGTAACTCTTGTACACACTTTAAAATGTATTCTTTTACCACATGACTACATAATATCTGCAACATTAAATTCACACACAGAATAATGTCCTCTGCTGAGGAACTTGGGGAACACAATTTATGCCTTCTCAAACTCACACAACCCATTTCTATATGAATATAAGTTATTCCAGATGTGGAGGCAGTAGTAAAGGATGAGGAAAGCACAGACATGTAAATCAGATAAATTTCCCTTACAGGGAAGGTCTCTTTCAAGTTTTTGTTTCCAACTGACTGTCTCAAAAATATTTTCAACTTTGGGCAACTGGAAGTTTAATAGGGTTAGTGATAGGTCTTAGTGTGTTGTGGCATTTTCTGTTTCCAAAAGAAAAATGTAACCAAAATAACTCCAACAAAATAGACAACTTTTATATGTCAGTTTGTTTATATGTCATTATTTCTTTATTAAAATGAGGTTCAATATGCAATTAAGTGCTCCCTGTTGACTGCCAAATGTGTTAAGAAATTATTGTCTATTACCTTTAGAAATCCTTGGGATGTTTCAGTTTTACCAGTACATCTTCAGAAAATGGTTCTTACACTGGAAGTTTCTAGGTATTGTCCTAGGTTACAAAGTAAAATGTAACCGACAGCATGTATTCTATTATCATCTTCACAAGCTGTTAAAGCAGGTGGGGCAGTGCTCGTTATCTCCTACCATGACTCATCCTTGATGACTCCCTCCAGGAGCTCTCTCTGTTTAATGGGCAATCAAGGACCCTGCTGCATGACCCCTAGAATTACATCATCCCACTGTGAGATGCTCCGCCCAGGGGGCAGGAGCCAAGCATTCCCACCTGGATATAATCTGGGGTTTGGAACAGCACAAGGAGCCTTTCCCACTGGATTCCCAGAGGACAAGAGCTATATAGCTACCACTGGACTTTCAGGTGAAGATCAGACCCTTCTACAGGATCACTGCTTCAACAGAACCACATCCATCACTTCAGGAGGACTGCAGCTACCATTTTATAGGACAGCTACCGCCATCCTGAGTGACAGGGTGTCAGGTTGTATCCTGACTCTGTCAGTTTAAACCAGTGTTTTCTGCCTTTATTTTTAATTTTCCTATTAAATTGTTATTCAGACTTGGTATCTCCCACTGGTTTGTTTTCAAACTAGTACAGCTATCTTTAAATACACTTAGACACAAATAGGTCTGTAAAGTCAGCCAACTGAATTACTTAAACATCAAAAAAAATTTTTTCAGCCTAATATACCAGAGGTGTGGGCCACATGTCTGACACTACTAGGCATTTGCATAAAACCTACAAATCTCCAAAAATAAAATACTGTCTTTGCAAGTAATAACACTTTTATCAAGCCATAAGTTGTAAAGAAATCACATTAATTTTAAGAGGCATTTTAATTAACAAGCATCAACAATTTGTCAATATTTCCACTCCTACAAATCTATGTCTTTTCAATAATAAAGTATGTCCACTAACCATTAAAATTTGCCATGCTAGCTGCATCATATTTATATATTGTTGGAGGAAACTACTCACCATCCAGTAAAGTTTCAATACATATTTTCCAAATTTATTGTACAGTGGTATGTGTTCCTGGTCAGCTTTACATAAGGCATAAATGTGTTCCCAAGGTTTCCAAACAAGTGTGGATGTTTCACAATTTAAGGAATTTTCATTATATATCCTCCAGACAGCATAAATTTCACTTACAATCCATCTCATCAGCTAAAACAAGGGACAAATAGAAAAAAATTCTTTTCAAATAACATATTTTTGAAAAAAGCCACAAGCTATATTGTAATGATCAAAGAATAAAACAGATCCTGTTGTAAATTAAAAAATGACAAAAAAATATAGCTAGGATTTAATGGAAAAATTAATTTCACTGTTACAACTTCTCTTAAAATCATTACAATACCTATCTAAAATTACGCAAGACTTTATGAAACTAAGTAAAGGCACATTATTAATAAAAGTATTCATCATTTAACAAAGACAAATGAGGAAATATGATCTTAAAATAAATTATGTTACAGGACTTGTGAGCTGTCACTTGTTTAATTGCTTATTAAAAGCCAGCTGCTAAAAATCAGTATTGCCTTTAACAGTCATTATTTGTACTCAGTAAAAGAAATCCTAAATTATTAAAAGTACTCAGTAATTTTTAAGACTTAAAAGAGCAGTTTTAACTAATCATGCTTTATGCATGTGTTTTTATAATACACAGATTTCTGATGTATGCCATGCTTTCGCAAGTATTACCAAACTGTTACAATGATTTATAGAAACGGGAACGACAATAAGCTTTTACTACAAGAAACTGGCCTTAAAATTAATTAGTGGTTCTATGGACACTCCAAGAAACTTGTCCTAAAATAAATCAGTGGTTTTGTGGACCTGAAAATTTACATGACCTGTTTCCTCCCATGTATCTCTGGTGCCGAATTTTGAATTTGCATTGAAGTACTGAATGAAATAGAAATTATTAAGTAATATTACATTCAGTAAGGCACTCAGATGCCTTGGTTCTACCTGGTTTATATTTTCCCACGACCTGCAGAAGTTCAGTAAACATTCATTCAACTCTGAAGAGACAGAAAAGATTGTCTGGGTTGCAGACATTTGCACAGACATGCAGGCCCACTAGGACTTCCGGAAAGTTTGAATAAAAAATATAAATCCTTTCTAACATAGCCTTTATTTACTATTTTCTTTAGACAATATTATCCAATAGTAATTACCTTAGTTCATAGATTGCACAGATACTTTAAAAAAAAGTTTGGACAACCTCTTACCATCACCAATTTTTCAAATTCTAAAAAAAGGTAAACACTAATTACAATAATCCAGATCATTTCTTGACATTTTATTCCCATCATTCTTTTTCCACTTAAAAATTTTGTCACAACTTATTTCTTCTTGGTAGGAATATGGAGTGAAATTCAAAAGGTTAAAGAAATTATGATTTTTTTTTTTTAAGGGACATTAATGTTTTTCCACCTACCTCACAACAAAATATGTGTTCATTTGCTGAAACAAGGTCAAATGAGGTTTCATTTTTGACTACCACAGGAACCTAGTAGGAAGTAAATTAGTTAGGTGCATAGCTAAATTATCTGGAAAAAATTAAATGAACATTAGCATTTAACTGCAGTGAACATGCAAATGTTGAACATCTGGCAAACATTCATTACACATTTGAAAACTAGAAGTGATCAGTTTGGAAATCTTGTAGATGGTTTGGTATTTCTTAATAAAACTTTCTTAAAATGTAGATGTTCAGAATTCTTAAAAAATAACTATTATTTTTACCAGGAGATTAAAACAGTATTAAAGTAAATAATCACCTAAGTAAATTGAGATGCCCTCAATTTTTTAAGATATTTGCAGTTCTGCATTTAAATCATGATCATAACACTGTCTCATAGTCTCATATTTTGAGATTCCCTTAGCCACCCACCAGGGTTCACAGGAATTTATTTGCTCATGGTCAGTCAAACAGTGGTATTGTCAGTATGACCAGTGATGTCATCAAACCTTTGGCTGGGTTACATAGTTTTCATGACTATTTCCTTCTTATACAGCCCATTTCCTTTCTGTAAGCAGTTTAGTAATAACACGCTGGGATTGTAGTTTATTGAACTAAAAGTATCTGTGCCTCTCATCACATACTGGTGTTCATTGCTTGATTCTTTGCTTACCACACTAAATAGGCTTGCTTATGCTTTCTTTTATAGTTACAAATATATCAGATAAAAATGTGTAACATTTAGAATAGCCTTTCATCACTTGATATTTACATTAATTTCTATATAAATTTTCTGGTAATCATTGCTTCTTGATTCAAAATACATATTGGACCAAAAGAAGCATCAAAGTTTTAATCAGGTGTTAAAGAAAACAAATGCTTTCTTCATAGTACTCTAGAGATGGATTTTAAAAGCTATTTTTAATACAGATACATGTTTCCGTGACTTTCTGGGCTGCCAGCTCTCTTGCCCTCATCTTTCAGATGCCTCCACTCAGTTTATGCATTTTGGCAGCATTTCCTATCCAATCTTTTGGTCTTGTCAATTACTCCTCTGACCTCCCCCTCTTCTTCCTCCATTAAAAATTAAACTTAGACCTGTTTAGTGTCTAGTTAATAAAAAATGGAACTGACAAGCTGACAAAAGGAAAACTGACAAGCCTGAAAAATGTTGGAAGGGTGGTCCAAGTGCTTTAAAACTTCAATATTTCATCTGAAGCAAATAACTTAAAAATTTAGATTAGTAACAGTATTGGAGAGCACTAACCTTTGAAATGGGAGGCTGCTCATTTTCTCTGCAATTAATTTTAAAAATAAACTTAATAACAGCTATGCATAATTTAAAAATGTTATGGTTACCTTGCAGACAAGTACTGTCAAAGACATAGACACGTACTCTGCGTAGCCCAGAAAAATATCATAGTTGAAGCAAAAAAAAGTACTGTAGTTCTGGTAAAGTTAGTTTATGGTTTCATGATAAATATGTACTTCAGACACCTGCTTGAGGGAAGCCTCAGCTGCAACATCCAGAGATTTTTCTGCCATTACCGTAACTCTTAAATGAGAAAAAAAGAACACAGAGAAAAACAGAAAGGCATCTCTCTGTCCAGTTGTCTTCCAAATGAACACGGGAGTCAAATAGCGAAGCAAATGTGGAAGGATACACTACCACGACGTTTCGGACCAGGAAGTGCTGGTCCATGTTGGTTTTATCCCATTAATAAAGGCTCTCAGATTCTGCATAGTATCATTGAGAATGCTATTATTACAGCTAACTGTACAGAAAGGGGTTAGTATAGGTAATCTTATGTCCTTTTAGACACTGGGAAATCCATGTTGTGTCGCATCAAGCAGGCTTCTGGTTCATCTATGCAGCATTCTGTGCAGATCCCATCCATTTTGGTATTACTGAGCTACGATACAATTTGACCTATGAAAGGATATTCTTACAAGAAAACAACTCTGCTCATAATTTCTGCTGTAAAATGAAAGGATGTTAACATAAGAACTTGCTACTATGGTTACATAAAGTCAAGGAGACGCAGGTGATGTAATTGCCAGTAACAAGCAGCAGCTGCCTGCAGGCTCCTCCGTTACCATCATCAGTGTGAGCTCACCTGGTACCCAGGGCCAGCCCCAGGGCCCAGCCGTGTGTGCAGCACAGGTCAGCTGTCACATGGGTCACTGACCCCTCATGTACACTGCTCTCCAGGACAGGATTGACTGTGTGGTCAAGTGGCTTTTACCTGTTGAATTCATTTCCTCTGCTAATTTCACTCTACTTTTAACAAGCTAGGCAAGTAGCATTTTTTCATCGTGACCTTGTTTGTTTCTCACCTCTTTTGTTAAAAACTCTTGCGGACGTTTCCATGAATGCACTTTTAAGGATGCTGGTAACCTTATCTTCCCTTCAGGATCGTCAAATCCAGGCTACATAAAATATGCAGGAATAAAAATGGACCATTTTTTATTAGTTACAGTATTTTTTCTTCCATGAGATTTAAAATAATATATTGTTTACAGGATAATTAATTTAAGGAGAAAATGGCATAGAAAAGAACTAATAGTACCTACAACTGAACAAAAAGAGCCCAAAGCCCAAATTGAAGATGCAGCACAAAAGCCACCTATACTGTCCAGGGAAGTTTATGTGGTCTGCACCTTCTAAGACGTCCATATGAAATGATTTTTTTTCTTTTCCCCTTTCAGAAAGACCTCCAAAAAAAGTGTAAATTTTTAAGTTAGGTACTCTTCTACCAAGTTATTCCTCTGTACTTTTTCTAACTCACTTATCTCTATAGCTTTTTAAGCTGAAGACTGAAAGCAAATATCTAAAGCAATATTAAGACACACAAAAAAAGCAAGTTCCATGCCTTTAACACTGCTGTAGAAAGCAAAGAGAACTATAATTATATAGCATGAATTAGCCCATTAAAGAGAGAGGCTCATACAGTTTTCAAACTTGAATTTCTGAAGTGATGCTTATCTTCCATGTGCACAGAAGGCATCAGGATATATGATATCTGTTTACTTGCTAGGACAATGTAGGATGAGGACATGCCTCTGATACAGGTTGTACTGACTGAGAAACTAATCAGTTACATGGTTAATGCCTTTTATTTGTGCCTGGATTTTAAACAGCTTTTAGGGATATTATACATTCATGTGTTTTTCACAGTCTATGAGGCACTCTATCTTCTACAGACCAAACAAGAGAAAGAGTTTCTGGGAACAAAAATCTATGATACTTTGAGTGCTTAATGATTAAAGGAAGGCAAAACAAAATACATCACAAATGCATGAAAACCAAACACAAACCAAAGACTCACAAATAATCTTTGCCCCACATTTTTTATTTATTTGTTTGATTGCGTACGTTCCTTCAGCATAACAGTCTTCAACAAACTATTTCAGTACCTGAAGGAAAAAAGATTAACTGGGGGGGGGGAGCAGAGGGAAGGAATGTTTTAGGAATACTTTTTTTTTTCCCGAATGCTTGAAGAAAGCATTGGAGCCTGGACCATATAAAACTGTATTAACAGAGTTTATAGTCTACTTTCAGAGATATCCAACCCTGACTTCATGGCATAACAGGAAAGTTTAGCACTTAAACATTAGATAAACAAGAGGAGGCAGATGGAATGACACAATACTATGCAAAGAAACACTAACAAAAAACAAACCTGTAAAGATATACCTTTCTTTAGCTTACTAGTGCAAAAAATTCTTTCAAGAAGAAAATTGTAGGTTTAGCTAAATTTGGCTGAAAAAACCAAGCTTTAACTTATCTTTTATTTAAAGTGGCTATAAGAAGAGACAAGTGCCAAGTCTCAGGGGTTCATGCTCTAAGGACAGGAATCTCAACCACAAATTCTACAGGAAGGACATGGAAGAAATGGGCACAAGAGACAAAGAGAAGGTCAAATGCACAATCTCAGGAACACAGTGCACTGCTCTAAAAGAGGGCATTGTGTACGGGTGCTTGGTAAAAGACTTTCAGTGTTACAAGGAAAGAGATCACTCCAGATTGATTTCTTTTCCCACACAAGAAAACAGGACTGTTTATGTTTATGTTCTAAGTGTACTCGAAGGTCCTGGATGCCATTACTAATTTTGTTTCTAACTGAAATAGCCTAAATGATGTTGAATTCTGGCTACATGCTTGGATTGAAAGAGGCCACATTACAAAATACTTTAGATCTGTAAATTCATCTGTTGTGACTGACATATAATTCCTTTGAACATGTAAAAGGAGCAATGTTTCACACAGTTTGTAGCTGAAGAACTGAAGAGTCCAGTAAACAACTCAGAATGTCTCTTGTGCTAAAATAGAAGAAAGGCTTTCAGATATAGCTATTTTGAAGTTTATGTATCATCATAATGTCTGGTAGACGTAACAAATTAGTGCTAGACAAATGTTGAGTACAGCCCAAAGACACCAAATGTAATGGAACAGAAGAAGGACACAAAGGAAAATTATTTACTTGACAAGTTAATGGCAGTATTCAGTACAGAACTTATATCTTCTCTCAAAACAGTACTTTGGCCCCATAGGATAATAATATAGTTAACCTTGGAATAAGAAAAAAAATAATCTTTAAAAATATATGGTAGCACGTTTATACTACACAAGGATATTCAGAAGAAACATATGAACATGGCAGAATTTGCATATAAAATAGATGATAAAGCATGGTATTTAATGCATTTTAAATTTCCATTTAAAATGCTAAGTTTAAGAAACTTTTTAAGAACTAAGTTTATTACTACTCTGCATAAAAGACACATACATTCTGCAATGATAACCAGTTTGAAGGAGTAAAAATCCATGAGACTTTTAATTCATTCCATAGTTGGAAAACAGGAATTTTTCTGCATTTGGCAGGTGCTTACTTTCTGCAAAATGACAATATTCCTTCAAATCATTCTCTACATACTAGAACTGCAGACAGTGTTTCACATACCCAGAAACTGCAGTGTACAAAAGAAAAGACTTCAAGATCCATTTTTGCCATGAAAAAGATGGATGCATCAAACCTTTTGAGTCCACAGAAACTGCAGTGCGCTGAGAAGGGCCCACCCTGACATACCACAACAGTTCAGCTGTTCCCACATCCCCCAGTTTTAGTTATTTTATGAAACAGATTTTGAGGTTGTATTTTTTTTAAACCATTACTGTACATACATTAACGCACACAGATATGTTAACAGTTCATTTTTAATGCAGCAAATAAACAATGCACAATACTTCTGGTTTATTACTGTAGTTTAGTAGGGAACTACTTAAACATATTGAAAATATATATAATCGAAAATTAATATATTTATCAGTAATACATTTTTTTGAAGTTGTGACAAATACCCTATTACATAAAAGTACAAAAAATGAAGTGGAAATATTATGTGTCACACAACTTACTGAAATTTGACTTTTTCCAGGTTTTTCTTTTATAGGTTTTGCAGATTCCCATTTTTCTGCATTGATATCTGCATCATTCCATTCTGGCCAGATAGGAAATCTCCACTTCTCGTTGGCAGCACCTACTTTGGAAATCATAGATGTCCTAGGAAACACATAGTGCCATGAATAAAAATGAACAGCATATTAGACAGGGTAGTGGGAAGACTTATATCTTATAAAATAGTCTTTTTTTGATGTACTGTAATAGAAATTTAATGTTTTTAACTACATTTACTTTTTTGTCACTAAGATAAGCAAACCTATAGAAGTGCTTGATGTTTTTATTAGGTACAAACCAACAAAATACTTAAATGCATTTATACAAGGAATTCTGCTGAAGTAAATAGGATAGCTGAAGCACAAAAGCAGAATGTGAGGACAGTTTCTTCCCTCGTTTTCCTCTGCTTCAAGCCACATGGCTCTCCTTCTCCTGTGCCAGTCCTAGCATTCATCGCTCAGTTCAACTCACCCATCTGAAGGCTTTCTATCCTTTTTTCTGAGTTATTTTCTTTAAATAACGAGAAGGAGCTTGCCATGGGTAGAAGATGTCCTGGGGAAAAGGACTCTCACTTCTAGGCATCTGTGAGCTGCTACACCAGTCAGTGCTGTTCCCAGGTAGTTTTATTCTCAGGGCCTCTTGTGCTACCACCACTCTCACTACCTTCTTCTTGGGTTTCACAACTCTGGCAATAATTTTGCTAAAACTGAAAGGATTTTCACAAGACTAACACACAATGTGTTCATGGCCACAAAGTAGCGCTAGTGCACCTTCATCTTTCCAGGGCATACAAAGGGCCAAAAAACTGAATTTGCTAAAATATTCACTCATTGTTCCTATATAAGTGCAACAAAATGTGTAACTACATTCCAAAGTCAAACACAGACTACTTAAATGAGTAGTGTGACTAGGGAAAATGGTGTGTAGCAAGTGGCATCTGAAAATACTATTAAGTGCCACCACCCAGAAGGTGGAAGCAGGGGCAAGTCAGTTGGGGGAACAGAGGCATTACTCAAGCGTAGAGCAATGAAACTACAAAAGCAAAAGCTCAGCTGGAGTAGAAATAATCAAAGGATGTTAAGGACAAGGAAAAAAGCTCCCATAAGTACATCGGCAGCAAAAGACAAATAAGGAAGCGCATGTCTGCTGCTCAGTGGGGTGGGGAACAACTTAGTGACAAAGAACACGGGAAAGGCCAAGATACTCAGTGTCTTTTTATGTCTTGGGTTTTGTTGGCAAATTTGGCTGTTAGGCCTCCCAGTCCAAGAGTCCATTTACAGAGCCTGTGGGAGTGAAGCATTATCTACAGTAGAGGAAGGAGCTGGGCAGCACTTAAGCCAACTGGACACACACAGCTCCATGGGATTAGCTGCAACACGAGCAAAGGTACTGAGGGAGTTGACTGGAGTCTGATTTGGATCTTGGTAACTGCAGTGGTTGGAGACACTTTAAACTCAGACATGGATCTAAGCAACCTGATGTAAACTGGTCCTGCTTGAGTAGGAGTTTGACTAAATGGCTCCGAGAGGCACCATTCAATCAATGTTTTTCTATAATTCCATAATACTTTAACTGTTAGCAGTAGTAAGGACAAAGACATGGGTAAAAATAAAGATTTCTCACTGTCTAGACATTAACTACGTTCATCCACACTACCAGTAACTCTTAATGGAAGTCAGCTGTTAAAATTCAGTACCATCTGAGCCCTCTGCTATGCAAAAACCACCCAAACATAGCTTCTACTTCTCTAGCTGGAAGGAAGATGTGTTCTGTAGAGTTAAACTTTGCTTTATTTTTTCATCTTTGTCACCTCAGTCATCTGTAAATTGACTCTATTATGTTTGATCTTACATTGATGGTATAATATTTTCTCCCGTGTCTTCCTGAGGACTCAAATGATGCTTCATTCTGTATTCAATATATTTAAAAAGCAATTTAAAAACTATGAAGTGTTTATCAGTTTCTCTGGATTACCAGGAATGTCTGTATCATTTCCACTTGTTTCAAAGAATCTGTTGCATCTGTACTAACCGCATGCATGAAGAATAATGAAAAACAAAGTGCTAGCTGTATCCACAGATTCAACATTTGGAATGTTTTGAAACCTGAACACTTCTAACACTGATATAATACAACTCCTGGCAGTTTCTTACATATAGGAAAAAAAAAGTAAGTTAAAATTCTCATTTTTTGTACTTCTTTCTTACTTCAGATGAAATATGGATGGCATATGTAGCGATTTTAAATATTTAAAGACTACTCCTAAATTTTTTGTATCTATTTTCTACTTCTAAATTTGCATTTTCTCTTTTAAATATTTATAGAGAAGCATGGAAATTTCACTTACTGATAACAATAATAAAGATATTCTGATGCCATTCACAAATAAAATTAATGATAATTGCAACAATTCAGAGAACCATAGAATGGTTTGGGTTGGAAGGGACCTTAGAGATCATCTGGTTCCAGCCCTCCTGCCATGAGCCGGGACACCTTCCACTAGACCAGATTGCTCAGAGCCCCTCTTCGTTTCTTGTTATAAGATTTCTGAGTGCTTTGGGACAATAATGGAATAATAAAAAAGCATAATTTTAAAATGTAACAGTGAGATATGGACTATTTACTTAACTTACTATCACACTAATACAGAAAATTACTTTCCACCACACTTTGACATAACAGAATACCCTCAGCATTAACAATGTGGAAGACATGAAAACAATGCTACCTGTGATTGAGATCTAAACTAAAGAGTTGAGATTGAGATGTCTAAACGAAGTTGTGGAAACCTAATGCTACTGCATCTCAAAAAGGATAAATCAATAACACCTGGAAAATTCACAAATAACTGCAATTTAATTGGTCTCCAAATACAAGTAATAAATAGTAATGAATAAAAAAAGCTGAATTAATTAAAATACTGTATTTGAGTAATGCTATTAAGAAGTTCCTCCATTACAAGAATTGAATAATAGAACTGTGAGAATTCTTTGAAATGAACTGTAAAACACAAGAACAATGCAAATTACTGGTATTTTATGCTCAGGCTGGATGGCTTCATTGTGTAACAGTATTTTAAAAACCAACTTACTGGCAGACTTCTTTTTAATCCTGTGCTAAACCCTAAAGGAAAAAAGAATAAATCGCCAAGTGAAATACCATGAAGTTGGCACTAATTCACCTCTGACCCTTTAAGCAGCTTCTCCAAGAATACTGGTATAATTGATACAGTGCCAACAGGGGAAATAGGGGATGGCAGGATAGACAAGCAAAACAGGGAAAATGCAGACAGATTGCAACCTAAGTTTTTCAGAGACTTCAGATTTAATAGAGAGACAGGAAACAAGCCCACAAGGTACTGAAGTGTGCTCTCTTGAGTTAAATATAGTCATTTAGTCTATAGACATACATACTACTGCATTCTGTAAGCAAGATCTTGTCAACTTGATCAGTGGAGTCTAAGAAGCTAGGAAGCAAATATTTTCTTCCTAAAATAGATAAATCTACCTGTAAATTATCTATGACCAATCCTTACAGAGGGAACCCAGCAACACTTAAAGGAGTCTTCTCGAGAATTATAGAAATATTAGCAGTTACTTTCAGAACAGCATGGCTTCTCCAACCTTCCTTTCCCAGTACTCATGTCATCCTGGATCATCAGACAATAATAATTTCATGACACCATGCAGGTTTTTTTGGAATCCAGGAAGACACCAAGAGGCAGTGAATAAAAAGCGTCCCTTTCTGTGGATTGTTTGAACAGTCAGAAAAAAATAACTTCTGTTGTAAGTAAAAGCTTTTATATTAGGAAAAAGAGGGCAGAGAACAAACAGATAGTTCAACTTTTTCTCCAAATCTGCCCTGCAGGGAAGCTACTTAAGTTTTTCTCTAATCTCTTTCAACCTCAAAGACAAAAAGCTCCTTTGAAGACCTTATTTATAGCAGAAAGTTCTTTTAAATTATAATCACTGAAATTATTTTTAAAAAGTAGCATCTGAATATCTTAGAAACCCAGAGCAGAAACCATGGTAACACTCAAGTACATAAGAATCACTAAAGGATAAGAGAAAGTTTGGCCAAGTATCAGTAACTGTGGCAAAATGATTTACTCTTTTTCTTCATACCTAGTGCCATTCTTCAGAACAAACAGAATGAGCCACAATCAGACAATTTAATAAGCAGCTAATAAGGCAATACAGTTTTCTCCTTATTAGTAGAATAGTCAGCAGCAATTAGAAAATCAAACCAAAATATGAATGAGTTGTTTACAATACCTTGCCATTATTCTTATCACAGATACTGGAGCCAAAACTTATAGGATTCTCTGCAGAAGCAAAAATACTCTTGTCTATGTGCTCAGAGTTCTTACATTTGGTGAGACTCAAGCCATGGACGCAGTTCAGGTATGATGAGCAGAACAAATAATTGTAAACCATCTATGTTGCAATCATAGTTGCTTGCAAAGCCTATGATAATAGGTTTTATTGTTATTTCATTTTCGGGTACAGGGGTAGGATTTCTTCCTCAAAAAGCACAGAGTGCTTTCTGTGTGAAGCAATATCAAACGGTAGAAAATTAAAGTGAAGATAAAAGATGAACACCAACTGATTATTCGTTATAGACACATTATTTTTAAAGGGGTCTGTAATTTAGATCACTGCTTTCAAGTGTGATGTTCTCACTCCTAAACATAGCTGATGTCCTTCTAGGTGTCAGACGAACTACTAATAGACCTCAGTAACTTGTTAAGAATGAGCCTATTTTGAAGACACACACATCTGCTAAGAGAGATGGTCACCTAGCCTCACATTTAGCTCTGACAGCAGGAATTCCACGTGTTTTCTTATTTTTATTTGCCTTCGTGTTAACGGAAACAAAGTTGTTACCTCTTGGTTTACTTTTCAGATTCTAAGAGGGGGAAGAGAAACCCTATATGCCAAATCCCTTGTGCAAATTGTACACAGTAGGGTGCCTTGGACATTACTTGAAAGAAAAATTAATGGGAAAAAAGTGGTCTAGAAACATTGTAAGTTTTAAAACTTCTATTTTTTTGTTTGGTCTCCTTGCTTTCAGCCTCATTCCATTTGTTGCCCTATAAATATTCTCTGAATTTTTGTCCTGGTAATTTTAGAATTCCAGCTATAATTGAGTATCTTTTGCTGTTTTGATACACGTATCCCAACTAAACCTTTTTGCTGTATAAAAATTGAAGTCAGAAACTGAATATAAAACACAGAATTGAGTAATAGACTTGTGCCATGTGTTAGGGGAAAAAAAGGAACATGCATTTAAAAAACTGGCAACAAATAGACTGATAAGCAACTGAACAGCTAACATAAATCACAGTGGATTTTTATCTTGTGTGACTAAATCTCTGCAAAGAAAAAAAAATTTTTTTCATGTGTTTTTGGAGGAATTACCATAAAATTCAACCTTCATGCTCATAGCAAGCTCATGCACGTTATGATTTTGGACCCTTATTATTCTATTTTTGCATTCCAGGAAGAATAGTTTTTATTGTAAAAACTATCATTTGTAAACTGCTCAAAGACAGAAGTAAAATGCTACATACTTGAGAAAAAATATCATGGAGATGCTGCTTTCAATTAGCAGCCCAAAACCCTGTAGCCTGCGAGAGCAATGCCAGAAAACTCAGCTTACCATTTTCAGTGCTGAGAGACAGCTGTAGCGAAAATTCTCTGCTCCTGATTCTATGGAGCCAAAGATCTGCTATAAGAAAGCTTTGAATATAGAATGGAGAAAAAATACCATTTTACTTATCTGAAAAACATTCTTCACAATGGAAGGTATCAGGTTGCCCGAAGGTCGTTCATTTGACAGCCCTTCATGTTCTACCACACTGGAGGTCACTTAGACCTTTAAAAGACATCCTTCAAATTTTACTTTTTTTAATTACATTCCCAAGAGTGGAACATTGAAAATTAATTCCAAGAGATGCCTGCCAAGGCAGACACACTGCAATATCTGGCTCTTAAGTGAGCACTTGTAACATACAAAACCAAAAATAGTATACAGAGGTGAGCTTTATGTCCAGTTTTACAGGTGGAAATATGATATACCAATGCCTAGATAATGTCACAGCAGGAGCCTGGAAAGAGGAGTGTCTTTTCTGGTGATTTTCAGGTGCCAATCTCAGCCAAAAGAAGTGTTCTCTGACTGATTCTTCCAAGATGGTTATGGTTGACTCTGAGTTGTGCTCCAGGTGGGACTGTGAGCTGGTTCAAATCCTTTAGGTTAACTGGTTTCATAAGGTGGCAGTGACAGGCCAAGCAAACAGACTGCCATAGACCTCAAGGGGTTCCAGCCGCATCTTGCAGTTTTCCAATAGGTCACAGATTTGAAAGCAACTAACATCTACATCCAATTTGCAGATCAAATTTCTGTCTGATCAATGTGCTCTTCTTCCAACCAGCAGCAAATGACTAGGGGTTATAAGGTTATAAGCTGACCTTAGATTCAGCTGTAAGAATGTTGAGAAGATTGCAGCACTTCTTTTGACAATGAAGTTTGATACACAAGGATATCTGAACAATATGAACTGCACTTCACTCCTTTCTTTGGCATTGCCTCTTTGTTGGCTTCTGTAAAAACCTCTCGTGCCTTCCGTATGGCACCTGAACAATTAACCAAGAGCTAAAAGTCTCTGCATGGCAGAGCATGCCAGTATTTCTGTGGATTTAGGCCAACTCATTTAAAAAGCACTTTGCATGCATTGTTAAGAAAACCAGGAAATCCCATTTTTTCTGCAGTGGTTACAGAGAGTTCACAGAAGATAAAGACCATTCTGCTTAAGTAGATGAATAATCCCTGGCAAACAGAATCTCTGACACGATACTTTAAGAATGCTTTCTAGTTTCAAAGCACAATTATTAGTATTTTTCTTTTGACAGCACTTTTTCTCTATGCAGTTCTGCTGAAAGCTGCTTTTCTCCATTGCACTGTTCATTACACTGCTCATCGTAATAGAAGTCAAAACTCCTCTTGCACAGTCTGATCGTACAGTCTCCAACCAAGGGCTCATGGAGTGTGTGCCTGCAAGATCCTCTGACAGTGCTTTGAGTTTCATGGAAAGAAAAACCTAAAACCAAGATCAGTAGGGAGCACAGTATTTAGTGTGATATTGCCACTAGTACATTACTTAATATTTTCATGCCCATGAGTCCATGAAGTTTGAAATCTACAGATCAAATAGGCTGAGCTCTCAAGGGTTCATTGTTTTAATTAGAATTAACTAGGAAAATTAATTTGAATACATAATTTTCTAATTAACATGTAATCTAGTTAATAAAAAATTAAACTTATTGGTCATCTTTTATGCTATTCTAGTATGCTTATCATATTTACCCGGGGAAAAAAAACCACATTATTTCCCCACAAAGCATGAAACGAAAAAGAAATTTAAAGGTAGAAGGGGGAAAAAAGTATCAACAAATTGACTATGTAAAGTTGTACTGAATTTACACATTGAAAAAACTCAATTTATGAAGCATAGGTGCTGAAAGCAAGAGCTTCATCTTTCTGGTCAGAAATTCTTGGTCTAATTTAGAAATTTTTTTCTGATACTAACAAAATTACTGCCCTCGGAAATATGAGTTACTTAAAAACAAGTAGACTTTAAAAAACAATAAATGAAAAGTGGTTCTTTCATGGTTAAGAAAGACAATGCAAACTCTTCAGGAACACCTCTAGCTTTAGTTAGGTTAGAATTTGGGTATTAGTACCATAGTACAGTAATAGAGCTTGCAGATGGTCAATGATGCAATAAATAACTTCTGAAGAACAATCATGAACCGAAGCGTTTCACCCAAATTGAACCTAAGATCACAACACATTTATTCACTAACACTGCTACATCTGGGGAAAATACCTATGTGCAGGACGGTATCAGTCGCTCAGTGTTTCAGATGGTTACATTTCAAGGTACGTAGATACTTTTCCCTTCAGTTCTGCAGCTGGATGTCCTGGAATCCTGGGCCATTACAGATTTGTGTTGTGCCTGAATTATTTGAGAGATGAGGAAATGCCTTCTTAAAGGCTCCAGACAGTCACTCGAAGCAAAATAATTGTTTATCTTTGGATTGCAATTAACAGCATGCTAAATGAGACAAAGCATCCTCATGTTTGTCAGGAAAGTAGCTGCAAACTGGAGATGAACAACTGCTGTAGCTCAAGATACACCACTCCCAGAGTCTTGTGAAGCCTTAACTTTGGTTAGAAAGGATCTGAATCGAGCTGTTTGAGACAGAAGAGCCTCCCAACTTATCAAAAATCAGCTTTGTAGTAAGAGCATAAAATCTTGTAATATGTTACCAGTTACAATTGTAAAGCAGCTTATGAATGCAGTGAAGGTTTAAAATTTTCCATATAAAATCTCTTTTCCTTGCGAAGTCCAGTGAGTAGCTGTACCGGGTTTGGCTAGGATTGAAGTAAATTTCTTCAGAGCAGCTTTTAGGGGGGATATGTTTCAGATTTGTGATGGAAACAGTGTCAATAACACAGCAATGTCACAGTTATTGCTAAGCAGTGACTACACAGAGCCAAGGCCTTTTCTGCTTCTCACATGGCTCTGCCAGCACATCAGCAAGGGGTGCACAAGAAGGGACCAGAGGGGACACAATCCAGACACCTGACCTCAACTGACCAAAGAGACTTCCCTTGCCACATGTTGTCATGCTGAGCAATAAAAGCTGGGGGAAGAAGGAAGTGGAAGACGATTGGAGTGATGACATTAGTCTTCCCAAGTCACTATTACACGGGATGGAGCCCTGCTTTCCTGGGGATGGCTGCACACCTGCCTGTCCATGGGAAGCAGTGAATGAATTCCTTTTTTTGCTTTGCTGTTTACCTATTAAGCTGCCTTTATCTCAACCCACAAGTTTTTGCACTTTTACCCAGATTCATTCCCTCATCCTGCTGGGGATGAACTAGCAAGCAGCTGTGTGGGGCAGAGCTGCCAGATGGGGGTAAACCATGACACTTGAAACTAATTGTATTTTTAAAGACAGCCCAGTTTCCAATAAATGAGGCAGAATTAACCATAACATGGGTACACCTAATCCAAAAATTGCAAAATCAGGGCTAGTATCTTCAATGTCATTTGTCCAAAATGTTCACTCTGTTTCAAGTCTCTAGCAGAAGTTAGTTATAACCACCAAGCCACACTCTTCTCTGACTGTAGCTCATGCACAGTCAAAAACAAGCATAAGCACCTACATATGAATGTAACTAGCTTTTACAATAATACAGCAACCCTTCTCTCAAATAAAATACGTTGCAACATATGTTGCAAGTCAAAGATGTACCACTGGGCTACCCCCTTGGACCACAAACAGAAGATGAGTACTGAGAGAACGGGTGAACTATAGCCCAACATCTTGTCTCAAACTATACTGCAATTGAAAACCTGCAAAGAGAATAAAGGCATATCTAGTATATTTGTCAAATACTTTCACATTCTCTAAGTATTTTCAATAATAGTGCTCAAGCACTTTCGAAGCTTGATGTAGTTCCTATGTATTTATATAATCTTCAGTGGGTTTCTTTTCTGCAAGCTTGTTCCCTGATTCCATGTAAATTTGTAGTGCCCATTAAAACTTACAGTAACCAACATGAGAGGTCCAGCACAACACTAAAAGCAGCTTCAAGTTCAATTACCATACTCTTATCCACAAGTCATTAGTTCTTAACCATTCTCAAACTTCAGCCTATCTAATAAAGCCAAAACATCAAAAAGTTAATCTAGTCAGTCTATATTCTCTAAACCACAAAACCTTAAGGATACTTACCTAAAGAACACATGCTGGCAGTGGATAAAACCTCAGTCACAAGCCATGGCTGAAACCTTATCCTAGGCATATGGGAACTGAAGAATGAACTAGCAATGCCACTTTTTTTCTGCTCTTATTGTCCCATCCTTTAATCTTAACAACAAACATTCGGTAAGCCTAGGCTTTGGTGCAGCAACCTGCTACTCATTGCAATCAACTTGGCACACAGTTAAATAATTTCTTCCAGCCAGTCCAGCCTTTAGCCTGTTTCTGCTGATCCTTAAGGATACATCAGCAGTAAATATTGCTCTTAGTTACTGATCTCTCTAAAAAGAACTCCAGCACTGCTCTGACCATCCCCTATATACATTGGTGACCTCTGTCTGTGCCACAATTACCCCTAAATCACTTGCCTCTCTTGGCACCGACCATTAACTCCTCACTTATGTCCCTAATAGCCCAAAGCCTAATTGAGATAGATGCTGATGTCTTAAGTTTAATTCAGAAGATTGGGCTTGATGGCATAGAGCTTCATCAAATTAATTTAAAAAGCATTTTAATTCATTATCCATTCTTACTAGCCAAAATCTCTTTCAGTGCTGCCAAAGACATCAATTCCTATTCACCATAGCTGTTGAAACCTGGGAAGGATCAGATTCTCAGCAGCCTCTAATGGTGCAATTAAGGAAAGCTATAAGGGCAGCAGTTCTTTTGAGCTCTTCCGCCTGTCATGTCTAGCAGCTGCCTAGCTCCTGAAGGGAATTGCTATCTAATTAGAAAGCAATAATGAAGAGAGACCCAATGGAGTATCCTGCAGAGACTCAAGGGAAGTCTGGCTAGCAAGTCCAAAGGAATTTTCCTGCCTTCTCCATATGCTTCTGAGGTCCCACTCCAACAATGCAATATATCCACCAATAGTCCTGACTGATTTTCCACAGTGCAGACGCACTGTGCTGACTGTTCTAAACACTTGTGCAGAAAAAAAGAAGCCTGATTTCACTAGAAATTAAGAAAAGTGGCTTAAAGGTGATCAAAATATATTGTACAGATGTTTGCAGACATTACTCTTGGAGGATTTCTGCACTAATTTTATCCACAACAGATGAAATTATAACACTGTAATTCTTTTTGATAAGCACTGACAGCTTTCAGTATTTTAAAAAAACCAAAACAAACCAGCCTTTTTCTATTACTTGTATTTCTATTTAAAATTTTGATCATTAGAGACATAAAAACAAGTTGCATTTACTATCAGAAAGACAGTATTAGTCAAAAGAAAAGGTACTTTAAACATTTTTATCCTTGCAACTGCAAGCTTAGTTCTAAAATAAAACAGAAAATCTATCTTGCAATTACCACAGAATACTAAACTTACAAGGCAACCTTTTCTCAGGCAGCCTGCAAACATGCAATTTCTCTTTCAAATACAAGGATAGTTACATTACTTAGGTTCTCACAGATCTACACAAAATTTTTACAGTAATTGTCTCTGTCTCATAAGCATCCCACACAAACTGATTAACAGAATGAACACAAACAGACATCAAAGAGAATCACTGAATCAGAGAATATTCTGAGTTGGATTCCACTGGGATCATCAAAGTCCAACTCCTGGCCCTGCACAGGAGTCACACCATGTGCCTGAGAGCATTGTCCAAACAATTCTTGAACTCTGTCAGGCTGATGCTGTGACCACTTCCCTGTGGACCCTGTTCCAGTACCCAACCACTCTCTGGGTGAAGAACCTTTTCCTGATATCCAGTGTAAACCACTCCTGACAAAGCTTCATGTGATTCCCTCGCATCCTGTCATGAGTCACCAGACAGGAGATCAGTGCCTGCCCCTCCTCTTCCACTTGTGAGGAAGTTGCAGACTGCAATGAGGTCTCCCCTCAGTCTCCCCCACACTGAACAGACCAAGTGACCTCAGCCACTCCTCATACGGCTTCTCCTCACAGCTGGCCCTCCATACTGTTTATTCATATTCAATGTGCCATTGACCAGTACTCCCAGGCCCCCTTCTGAGGTGCTGCTCTCCAGCACCTTATTCCCCAGTCTGTCCATACATCCAGGGTTGCCCCATTCCAGGTGCAGAATCTGGCACTGGTCTTTGTTACGCTTCATGTGGCTGGTGATTGCCCATCTCTTTAATTTGTTGAGGTCTCTCTGCAGGGCCTCTCTGTCTTTGAAGGAGTCAACAGCTTCTCACAAGTCTACATCATCTGTGAACTTGCTTAGTGACCCTTCCAGTCCTGCGTCCAAGTCGTTTATGAAGATCTTGAAGAACACAGGGCCAAGGATGCAGCCCTATGAAACCCCACTAGTGACAGGTCCTCAGTCTGATGTCACCCCACTCACTATCACACTTCATGCCTGACCCATGTTCCAGTTGCTCACCCATCCATGATGTGTTTATCCAGCTGTGTGCTGGACATTTTGTCCAGAAGGATCCTGTGGGAGATAGTATCAAAAGCTTCACTGAAGAAGAAAAATCTAATATGTAATTGTTGTATCTCCCATGAACACAGCTGCAATCTTACAGTGTGTGTGTAAGATCTACTTCTGATTTCCACAACCCATTAAAAAACGACCTGGTAAATTGCCTTTGATAAAACATTTACAATCATTGCCAACATTAGCCTTGTATTAGGAGAAAATAATTACCTGAGGAAACATAGAGCAGTCTGTTCAACACAGAGTTTACCAAAAAAAATGAGGAATGAATCATAGAGTTACACAGTACAGTTGTTTTATCACCATGTTTAGCAGTTTTTCTCAACAATTATAAACAGCATCAGTACAATTCATTCTATCCCAGAGCAGACTCCTGCAGAACCAGCTCAAAACTCTTCTGATTGTTCTTGACAACGATGACAGAGATTAAACCTTATATCAGAAAATGGAATGTTCTCTGCATTTGGGTCTAAAACTGTACTTTCTACTAAATGAATGATGCTTGTACCTTGTTCTCGCAGTCCAAGATTACATCTGTATTCCATCTTTACTGTAATAGAGATACTCCTCATTATACAGCATCTTTCCATTTCCAAATAAAGAAATAACACATCTATTTTTCTGCTATCAATTGCATTCCCACCATTCTGACATCACAAATCCCCTTTGACAAAGGGGAAAACAGTCTAGAAACACTGTGGAAAATTGAAAAATTACATACAGCCTCCATTTTGCATAAATCACCACAGCCTGTAGTTCTAAGTTTTGATCATAAGCCTAATCTGAAGAAAAATCTCCCTATAAACCTTAGTAGGCTGTAGATCAAAACTTGAACTGCTAGTTGCCTAATTGCTTGTTCTCTCCCACAGAAATTCTGTAGCTGAATAACAGCTCTCTCCAAAGCAGGCAGTGCACACAAGGGAAAAAAATACTAGATCTTGAGTAGTGCATGTACATAACTGATAAAGGAATAAATACACATACGTTGGAAGGGTGCACTCAAAAACTTTCCACTAATTGGGTTGTCCAGTAAAAAAAGTTTGGAGACCATTAGCATATAGCATGACTAAAGAAAAGAAGAATCCGTTTCAATGCTTCAGTCCTTTCGGAGGGACTAAGAATGCTAAAACATCTTTCTGCTACTGAGTTTGGCATATAAATTCCAATCCATCTGGGAAACAAGGACAAGAGAGAAGAAAGGCTCTCCAAGATGTTAAAAGTGTTTCCAAGAGGAAACTTTTAGTCCCCCTGCGTTCAGTTCTCAACTACCAACAATTTCCACTGAGTTCTGCAACACCAGGTTTTCATACAGATCTTTGACGAGAGGGTACAAAGATGCATGTGGGTTTCCAGTAGGATGAAGATCTTACTGAGACTAAATACTGTAGTAGAATAGAGCATTTAATCAACTCACTTAAAACTTACAGAGCAAAACAATATGACTGAAAGTATAGCAAGTGCTGAAATCCATTTTTCAGCTATTTTATAGCACCATTCTCTGCAGCTTCATGAGAAAATGGGGCTACTTTTTCAGTAAAATTTTTGTTCCAAGACAAAAATTATGTACACAAAAATTTAATAAACTGTCAATAGCCTTCCTCGATTTAAATTAATCATTTACAGCTCAGCAGATGCTACAGGAAAATCTTTCCTGACAATTTAGTCAAGGCTTATCAGGTCATTTGCTGAACTTAGAAAGACATGCATTGACCTAAACTGACATTTTTTCACCCATTCATCCAAAAGGCCTTAGTAACATTTCAGAATGACAAAAAAAATGAGTAGGGATAAGTTAGTCAGGAAATTAGCATCAGAGCTGGTGTAACTTCAGAATTTTTTGTGTCACAGATTTCTTGTTGTCCCCTCTTACACTACCAGCATTTCTGATAATATAAATACTAATTGATTCAAATACAAACAGAGATAGTTCTGTATACTAAGAGCTGTTCCATCAACTAAGATTTTTCTCTTTTTTTTTTAAGTCACATCAAATCTTGATATGCCTGAATACTACTGAGGACATTAAGATGTCATATGGAAATGGGTATGGCACTGAGATCTGGATGCTTACTGCTGAGAGTTACCCCTGTTTACAACAGGGGCACTATGCATCACAATGGTTTATCACAAGATAAACACAAAAGACACGCTACAGTTAAAACAAAAGTTATAGGCTTAATGAAAAATACAATACAAACTATTTATTCTGTGTTATCATGGCTCTGCATTGCGATCTGGTTATTGTAACATGTTACTAGACTACAGAAAAACAAATCGTTAAGCCACCACTAGGACATCCTCAAACTACTTCACCTTATGTAAAATAACTTTCCTTTATTTTCTCTGACAGCTAAAAAATAAAAATGTCCCTGGTAGCTTAAACATCATCAGAAAAATTTTGATAAACTGTTTGAAGCAATAAATATGAAGGACAGCATGGCCAAAACAGCAACAACAAAGTTACTAAGCAAAGGGTGCAGTGGGGAGAAGGAACCAGATACTGGCAGCCTGCACCAGAAAAGTTAACAAACTGGATATCAAGGTGTGAAATATAAAATAGAAACATGAACATATGAAATAAGAAACTACTGTGTAGTAAAAGGCTGTGTAACTAGATATGAAATTCGCATGAAGGGGCATTTGAGATTGATTTCAGGAGAGAAATAAGTGATACAACTGGAACCTTCATTTATGGCAGAAAAAAAAAGAAGAAAAGACCATAAGCACATACATCAGATACCTTTTTAATTTGAATCCTGACAGCACCATGCATTCAGGCTTACATTAGAATGAGAAAGCTGCTGACACCATCGAAACAGAACTCACAAGTCAAAACAGCGACAGTGAACGTCAATGTTCTCTATTTGTCTTTGTGGGAAGAAATAGACATTTACACGGAAATATACAAATTCACGCTAAACATCCAGCAAACAGCAAATCATTTAAAAATAAGTGAAGAGATGCTACTTACACAGATATATTTAAGAAATTAATAGGAAGAATTCTTTTTTTAATCATACTTGCTTTCCTCAGATTCTTTATAACATAAAGCAAACATTCCAGGCACTTGGAATTGTCTTTCCCTTCTGTAAGTGACACTGATGTGCTGTAAGAGCCATTAATCGTTTTGCCCCCAAAACTGCAGATAGTTTAGTTCCTCCACCTGACGAAAATAGGGAGCCCTCACTCCCAAAATTATTGTCCTGGTTCACAGCTTCGAGGTTCTTTTAAACCCAGAACCATTTCAGTAAGCTCTTAACTTTTGATAGCTCCCGAGGAGCAGCTGAAGGCTTCGTTCCCCTTGCTGTGCTCAAGGTTCGAGGTCTGTCTGCCAGACCAGGGGCGCTCCAAGGCACGCAAGGCACCGGCGGGGCAGGGTGACGCTACCGGACAGGAGCGCCCCAAGGACCTCAGGAGGGAGGGATTACAACTTCCACACGAGCCGGGCCTCCGGTTTGAACAAACAAACAAAACCCCAAGAACAACCAAACCCCACCTCGTCTTTGGAAACTACTTTTAACGAAGCACCCACACGAGCAAGCGAACTTCCTTAGCACAAGTTGTTTGCCCGCGCAGAGCAAGGGGCACGCACCCGTGTCCGGCCGGTGCCACGGTGACAGGGCCGCCACGCACAGGTGCCCTGCCGACCTCGACAGCCGCCCGGGCCGAGGCGGAGAAGCCTCGGGGGAAGTTCCCAGCCGGTCCCGGAGGCGGCCGCAGCAGCCCAGGCCGGGCACCGCGGTGTGTCCCGGCGCTCCCCCCGTGTCGGGCCGGTCGGCGGGGGCTGCCCCCCTCCCGCGCCCGCCCTCCCTCTCTCCCGGGGCTCTCACATTTTGGATAAGGCGCTGGAGCGGTTGGAGAGCTCCTTCTTCTTGCTTCCCTTGGAGGCCATGGCCGCGGGTCGGTGCCGCCGCGTCCACCGCGTTGCCAGGCGACCCCGAGGGCCGCGCCGCTGTCCCGGTGCCGCGGGAGGGCCCGCGCGGGCCGGTGAGGGGTGAGCGGCGAGGGGCCAGGCCCGCCCCCAGCCTGGACACGGCCCTCGCCGCCCGCTTCGTGTTCGAGGGGCCAAAGAAATGGCGTGACGTGCCTTTGCGGGCAGAGGTTTGGCTTCGAGGGTAACAGATACTTTCTGCGACAGCGTCAGGAATCTGCCCAACGAACGTAGTTTGTTTGCTTGCCGGTGATAATCAATTGTGAGAAGCTGTCGACTCCGTCGAAGGCAGAGAGGCCCTGCAGAGAGACCTGGACAAGAGAGGGGACTGGGCAATCACCACTTGTTTGAATTTTGACCAAGACCAGTGCTGGATTCTGCAGCTGGGACGGAGCAACCCTGGATATACGGACAGACTGGGAAACAGAGGCTGGACAGGAGCACTGCAGAAGGGGACCTGGGGGGCTTGGTCGATGGCAACTTGAATATGAGTCAGCTCTGCGCTGGCAGCCTAGAGAAATTTTAGAGCTAGACTATGCAAATCTTGATTTTCCTTTTTAATTTCAAATTGAGGCAACTAATTAATTCCTGCTATGAAGCCCATGATTACCAAAGTGAATGCAGTTCCACCAAGGTCGGATAAAATTAGCATTAATCTGCTGGTTTTGAACTCAGCAGATAGCTGACTTCAACTTAGTTTATAAGCAGACTTTTTCAGATACATTCCAGAGATTGCATTATTGCTAACAGCTCCTATTTCTAACTCCTAACCTATTTGCTGTTTCCCAATCTGTAATGATGAAAAATCCTTGGTAAAACAGTATATACTTCTTCTTTTATTCTTACTCAAGCTAAGCCTTTTTAAAATATAAAAATCAATGAAAATCTATTTGTCAAATTGGAGAGGGCATGAGTAGATGAAAAATAGGAGGAAAAATATGCAGATGTTGCTACATCTAGAGGCTTATTTTAGACAAATGTCAGATCTTGATTTATATCAAGATGACAGGCAGTGAGATATACACTCATAAATTTCAAAGTGGAGAGTTCTTCTACAGCTTGGCATTTCCTTCAGCATTATGTCCAACAGCATTCATTTTAAATAAGGTACTTGGGGACACTTCTCACTTGAGAGTCAAGTAAACATTTCAATTTTATTTATTTCTTTTCAAACTGAGCAGCTGGTCTTCTCTTCATACAATTATGCTATCAAATATTGATTGGGGCAAACAGATAAAAAATAGCAGAGACAGAGGTGAGTTCAAACATCTGGCTACACTTCTTCAGTACCAGCACAGGGCTGCTCATCTCCACACCTTGCGGGATGCTGATGCCAACTTGTAGACTGGGGACACGATTCAGTTTGTGATTCAGAATGCAGATAAAAACACCATGGAAATTACAAACTTTCTATTCCTCTGAATCTGCTTTCCTTTCCTATTCTTACTGGACAGAGAAAATAGTATGGAAGTTATCTATTAAACATACATATACATGTAAGAGGCACTTGTGAAAGTTTTCATATCTTGATCCCACTGCAGATGACCAGTAAGGTTTGCAGCATCCCAGCAAATAAAACTTCCGTAATACATTTACATGAAAGACAACATAAAAGTAACTGAAATTTGAGTGCGTGGTCTGTAAACATTTTTGGGTGGTAGACAAAGAACAGGAATCAGAAAAGCGTATTTAATACTGAGCCTTTAATTCTTTGCCCTGTTAAATGATAGTTACCACACAGGAAGTTCAGAATGGACCTGACCTTTTACCATAAAACCCTACGGTAAATTTGTTTGCTAAGAGTGACAGCATTAAAAGCATATATCTAGGTGCTCTGTGAAGAAAAAATAAAAAAGATCTCAGGTTTTACATCCACCAAGTTACGTCTTTTTATTTATGCAAGAACTTCATTTAGAATTCCGTAACCTAACGGCAATGACAAGATCATCTTGTTTGGAAAGAGAAATTAATCTGAATTTCAAACAAGCTACTTTTCTAACTGGCAAAGAATCCGGAAGGTCACATCAGCTGTTTCACTTCCCTAATGTCTCAAGCCATGAAGTGTATGTGACAGACACTCCCTGAAGGGAAGAAATTGTTAGGGTAGAGGCAGCCTGACAGAAAATGTGGAATAAATGCACAAGACAAACAAACAAGTGTTAGGAATCCATTGAGATGTCGCTAAACAAATACTAAGGTAGCACGTACTGGTGAGCATTGGACAGATGACCTTCTGGTCATCATTCTTCCAAGATACCATTCCAAACACGAGCTTGCTTTTCCCTGAAAGCATCACATCAACAGCTACAGCACATGCAAGTCACTTGTAGGAAAACAGCCTTTTAATCTTAAATATTTTCCACTTTTTTATAGCAACACACATTAGTTGGAGAGAGCAAAAAAAGAGTAACTATGAACATGAACACTACCAAAACCCCTCAGGGGTCTTGGAGCTCAGACTTAACTCTCCTTTAATTTTACAGAGGGCACAAGGACTCCAGAACAAGACAGTAAAAGTTTTTGCCTTAAGAGAAGACCTGGGAGGGTGGTAGGGGGGCAAACCAAAATGTCTAGAAAGAGCTGATGAGTAGGCTAAAGATACTCATTCGTCTCAGAGGTGTCAAGTGACAGGATTAGAATCAACATGAGAATTTAAATACAAGAAATTCCTCTTTAAAATTTTATTTTCTTTTATTTTTAATTACAGTGAAGGTGGTCAAACACTGGAACAGGTTTTCCAACAAGACTGTGGAGTTTTTATCAAACTGGACAAGACCATGAACAACCTGCTCAAGGTCTGAGCAGAGGTGTAGGACTACACAATCTTCAAGGCCACTTCCAACCTTACCCATGCTTGTGGTTCTGGGAAGTTTTCCCTGAAAAAAAGGGTTAAGGTCAAAATCAGCTAGAGGCTTCTGTGAGAAGAGATGCTGCATCTTCAGGCATGAGGTTGCAACAGTCACGAGATGAAAGGGAAATAGAATGGATTTTGATGTTGTATTTTTGGGACTTTTTGCCCATGTCTTTTTATCAAATGATAGGAAAATCTAGGTTCTGAAATTAATGCATTTAACAGATAAAAAACCCCATTGCCCTTAACTTCCAATACTCTCTTTTATCTATTTGCTAAGTGAAAGAGCAGGTGGAAGAGATGTAAGGAAGGCACTGGTCAGTGGGAAATTGTGAACAGAGGAGGACACCAGTGTACTGGCATTTCATTAAGAAGAGGCAGTGAAGGATCAGGAAAAGAGTGAAGGGTGATCAGGAAAAGAGCAACTGTGAGTGGAGAATGGTAATGCCTGAGAAAACGAAAACACTGCAGTATGTGATAAAGCCTGGGATGAGCAATCTGTGCACTGAGTTGAGAACAGTCAGTCACTGAGGTGACATAGGCCAGGGAACCGAATTTGAGCAAAACCATCCTCAAACAGATGGACTGAAACTATGCACAGGCAGCTCTGCTCTGTTAACTCTTAACATGAGGCTAGGGAGTAAAGTGGGGAAATGGATTATGAGAGCTTTCTTGGATAAACTGATGGAGTAAGACCAGGTAGGGGAAAAAAGAAATCACAGCCAGCTGCATAACAGAAAATTGCCTTTGCCTAGGCACATGACTTTCTGCCCACTGCCATTTCAAAAATACCTTACAGTACCATGTCTCATCTGATCTTATCAGGGACATAGTTCTTCCAACATTCCAGTCTCTCTTGAATTTGACATGGTGCCAGAAAGGACTCCAATGAACACCACCTATGTTACTATTTCCACTTACCTTTTTTTTCTTCCAAGTTCTTTATTTGCAAGAGCGCCTTTTTATCACATTCTCATGCTATAATCTCATTTTGGAGAAACACAGACCCAAAATACTCTGTTAAATATCAAGCAGCTGTTCACGTTCAATTTAAATACAGCAATACCATTAAGTCCCGTGGGACTGCTCAGGGCACTTATTTAGGTCAAAGTGTGAAGTGGGAACCACCTCAACTTGGATCATCTCTCCACTCAAATATAGGGATAAACCAGTGTATGCCCCAAGAGCAGGCAGCAGAGGAGCCATTGCCATTTTTTTGTAAATTTACATTGCATGAATCATAACAGGAATATCTTTCTATGTCAAAATGAAAGGCTTTCTGTGTTTGATACAGTGTGAAAACCCTGTCTGAAGTCTGGAATAAGACAACTGTGATACTCTTAACTACTGGAACTGTTACAAAATTGTGATATGAACAGAGGAAGTAGTATTACCTCTTTAAAAAAAATCACAGATATTTGGCTAAAAGATACAATGAAATTGTGAGTGTAGCCTGAGGGACAGAAGAGTATTTGTTTTTAAAATGAGACTACACAATCTTAATTTAGTGTGAACTACAGAATTGCAGAACCTATTAAATCTCTTAGTACACTGCTTTACTTCAGTATTTTGGTTTTTACCAAATGAATGTAACCTTTTTGCAGGAAATGTAAAAAGTTAAGTCTTCTTGTTCTAAGTACAGGCATACTGCAGATGATAGCAAATCCTTTTTAACAGTGATTAGCTTTAGTGTGTTTAAAGTTGGTTGCAGTTGTATATGCAGGCTAAAAGCAAGAAGCTGTACTATTTAAAAATGCAAAATATAAGATTGCTGGATAAATATGTTTTAATATAAATGTGATTAACACTCTTCGTGAAAAGTTAGAAACAAGACTATAAACTGATGTAAGATGTCTTCAAACTTGTTTTTAGAGTCTACCAAATAAAAATATAGTCTTCTCTAAATAAAAAAACCCAACTACAACACAGCTTACATTCTCTTACTTCTGAAACTCATAAAAAGTACATAAATTATTGTGACATTTATGGCACCATCCATATGCAAAGTGGCACCACAACCATTCGAGTTATAATAAGTCTCATCTAATTGTGCTTAAAATGATAACCCAGTGAAAGGAAATGGCATCCTGGTGGACAAATGTAAAGTTCTTGCTCCTTAAACTATTAAATACTAGAAGGCAGCTATTTTGGGCATCTTGTGTCAAAGTGCCATTGAAAACAGCAATTGTTAAAAGTTTCAAGCAAAAGTTTGCCTGTGTGGTGGGTTGACCCTGGTGGGACACCAGGTGCCAACCAAAGCCACTCTATCACCCCTCTCCTCAACTGGATGGAGGAGAAGAAATATAACAAAAGGCTCATGGGTTGAGATAAGAACAGGCAGAGATCACTCATGAGTTACTGTCATGGGTAAACAGCCTTGACTGGGGTAAATTAGTTTAGTTTACTACCAATCAGATAGGAGTAGGATAATGAGAAATACAAACTAAACCTTAAAAACCACTTTTTCCAACCTCTCCCTTCTTCTTGAGCTTATCTTTACTCACAATTTTCTCTACCTCCTCTACTCAGTGGTGCAGGGGGATGGGAAATGGGGGTTTGCAGTCAGTTCATCATTTGTCTTTGTTGCTCCTTCCTTCTCAGGGGTGGACTTCTCACATTTCTCCTGCTCCAGCATGGGTCCCTTCCCATGGGAGACAATCCTCCAGAAACTTCTCCAGAGTGACTTCTTGCCCTGGGCTCCACAAACTGCTCCAGTGTAGGTTCCTTCCATGGGGTGCAGTCCTTCAGAACAGACAGCTCCAGCATGGATTCCTCCAGGGTCCCAAGGCCTGTCAGAAAACCTGCTTCAGCATGGGCCCTTCCATGGGGCCACAGGTTCTGCCAGGAGCCTGCTCCAGCATGGGCTTTGCACAGGGTCACAGACTCTTTTGGGCATCCACCTGTTCTGTGGTGACATCAAGTACTGTGTCTCAAAGAATGACTTAAACTATTCCCCAAAGATTAATTATTACAGAGAAACAAAGATTTGTTCAATCTAAGGAGACTGAATGCTAGTACAACTCAACAGGCCGGACACAAAGTTTAAACAAAACTCTGGAGCTTGGAATAGCTCATATTTTTCTAGCACTGCAATTAAGATATACCAGAAAATCCAATACTGAAAAAATCACTGATTGTGTCTATCTTCCACATATTTTTCCAAATCAAAGTTTTTGGGTTATTTAGGATAGGGCTTCATAACTAGTTTAACTTCTCCATGAACTGCAGTCCCATTTCACTCTACCAGGGAGATGCTACCATTTCCTTCCTCAGCCAGTCTTTTCTCACAGTTTTCTTGTTCTGACTGGATCAGCTTTTTCTGATCCACCTGCTCAGTCTCAAACATCACAATGTTCCCTCTCCACAGAGGGGTAGTGAGAACACAGTTTGTAGCACAAAACAAGACTAGCCTTCTATTAATGCTCAAATTCTTTTCCCCAGACAAGTGAAAAAAGATTTGAGGAAAAAAAAAAAAGAAAGAAGGTTCCATCATGCAGGTAGAAAATATTTTTATACTACTGGCCTCAGTAGTGACAACCTGTATCAAAACCAGTACATTACACCAGTTTTAGAATCCTGGCCTTTCTACATTCATGCAGAAGTTTAGAAGAAGTTATGTACAAAACAAGGAAAGTGCTTAAATATAGCAGCAGTAACTCTTCAAGCAAAAACATATAGAATCCTTGAAAATAACCTGCTTAGGATTATATTATCAGTGACAGGACCCAGATGAGATTCATGCATTTAGGCAGTCACAAAGCTTGAATTTGGTCTCCATTCTGCTCTTGAATCTAAACAGAAAAACAAAAAGACCCACAATCCACTATAGCTGGGGAAACTGCCCATGGAGGTAAAGTGGGCATTTACATTTGTGCAGATTTAATTAAAATTTAAAAAAAGACAGTACAGTGGAGATTAAACATCTTATCAAAAGTGAGTTTACAGTCCAAATGGAGTTGTTCAAGTGATTGAATAGGAAGATTATGGCAGTTTCAACTCTTGAGGACAGTCAGGCATTGAAACAACTCTCCCAGGGCCATACAGTCTCCACCGTTGGAGGTTAAGACCAGACCACATAAACACCTAAGAACCATGCTATGATCTTCCCTGGAGAATGACATTGGCATAGAAGACATCCTAAGATCCTTTTCATCTGAATTATCTTAGGAACCTAAGCTAAATAAGCCCAGTTTTAGTTTATGCCAAGCCTTACTGTTGTAATTTAAATAAGCCTTTAATATAGCAGATACTAGAAGATGAAGTTGTTTTCAAATGTCAATGAAAGCATTTGAGTATAGGGTAGAACATATGTGAGGATTCATGTTCTCAAAAGCATACACCAACACACAGAAGATGCCCAAATGTATTTATTTAACTCTTAAAAAGTATGTTACTCTTTAGAAAAAAGACAGCCTAAGAAATCTTAATATAGATTAAAGTATATCAAATCCTGCATATACCTAATTCTGATGTTTACTTAAACATCAGCACCATCAAACCCAGCAAGATAAGACTTCTGAAGTCAGTAGCAATGAGGTACCAGGACAGAAGAAACCCTTAAAACAAAGAGGAACTTCAAAGCCTTTGAGCCAAGCAGAGACAGAGTTCCAGAACACATTCAGGAACCATGAAATCTCTGTAATGCTTTTAAAGTTCATTTGCTGCCAAAAATACATGTGTTATAACAAAGAAACATAAGCATCTCAGTATACACTTACAGACTGGTAAGCCAGTTCATTAGTTCAAAGCAGTCAAAAGAGTACAGCACTGTTCTAAAACTGACAAAGACAGAGCTTGGGGCAGAAGGGTTGACAGACTAGCATGAACCAGTTATTTCCCTCAAGACCTCTCTCCTTGCTCATGGTATTCAGAACCATCTCTAGACAGAAGAAAAAAGAAGCAAGTTCATCAGGACAGTAAGATACTTACTTTTTGTACTCTTGGTAAAGTTTTCAGTGTTAGTGCATGAAAAAGTTAGTGGATGTTTATTTCTGGATGTGCATAGGGGTGAGGTTACCATAACTATGTGCCAGCAGTACAACTGTATTCATTATTGTGTTTCATCTGTAAAGTATTAGCTGAAAATATGCAGCCTTAAATTGCTGGAGATGCATTTTTATTAGTATCTCTATAACCATGTCTTTCCCTTGTTAAACTCAATAATTTAACCATCTTGTTTTTACTCAGTGGTAAAAGCCATCTACTCCACTCAGTCTGAGTGACCACACCATGAAAGATACCTCCCATCTGTCATTGGCCCCTTCAAGATTTCTGGGATGTCATGATCCAGGAGAACTAGCAATGAGACAGATCTTCATGGTGGGGGATAATAAATAGGGACAATTGTGCCAGTGAGAAGGCTCAAGTGGGACATAAATGGTGACAAAAGAAACATTTACTTTAAAGGTGCAAGAGTCTATTCATATAAAAGTGAGTCCTATTTGGAATGTAGCGTATGTCCTAGAAGCAAACTAGACACTGAATGTTGTCTTTGTTCCTTTTTAGGAGTGTAAACACTACCTTATGTTCTCAAGTAAGAAGACACTAATCAGACTTAGATGCAGACACTCAAGCAAGTGGAATGATAACTCACAAGATACTCAGTTTCATGATCAACAAGAATATGTAAACACCCAAATGAGTCACCAATTCAGATAGTACCAGACACCCCATATGGATTGTCACAACACAGCACCATAGCAGCATTTTGATTTAAGGCAAAGTCTTGCTGCTCATCCCATCCCGTTTACAGAATGGTGGTAGCATTAGCAGCACTGTGATTTACTCTCTGCTTTCAATGGGTCTAGGTCCAGTTTTGGTTTCCCCACATCATTCTCTTCATTAGGAAAGGTTTTGTAATTGGCAAGGATGTTTTCCACCAAGAATCGAGCAGCTTCATCTATGTTGATGTTGTCCTAAAAATGGTGAAAGCAAAGAAGTCAGTGAATTTTTTGAAACAGTCATACATTCCTATTAAAAAGCTGTCCAAAAAGAAAAGACTTCTTCAGTCTCATCAGCAGGACACAAACAGTCTAGGTGCAAGAAGTCATTGCTCACACTTGTTTTTCCTGCAAAAAGTTAGCAGAAAGGTTTGAGTCAAAATTATTCACCCATATTACAAATTGAATATTGACTTTAATCTAGTCGGCAGTCAGGGGAATGAGTTTCACCTGCATTTGGAAGACTCACAAATGCCAAAGTGCACTTCTGCCTCAGGAAAGATCCTAGGCAATTATACCATCTGCAGTATTGTCCTACCTTTTGGAGCCTTTTTCTGTTTCTGATGAAGTTTGGATACACTTATTTAAAGTGTAAAAAAGGATATTTTCCATGAGCCTCAAAATCACAACTATTTCTAAGTGCCTCATCTAGCCACTCTACATATTCTTGTGCATACTTTGAAAAGTACCTTCACATATACTCTAAAGAACATGGGTGGGCAGGATACTTAGAGATGTACTTGTCAGAATATACCAGTTTCTGAGGGTCCAAGCTGGCCTAGTGCCAAGGAGTCTCTGGCCACAGGTTTCACTTGGCTGGGCCACCTGTTAGCACAGGCTGCCTTGTTTGGAATTGCTCATCTTTGGTTCCAAAGGAAATACCAGTCCAGTATATTACTGATGACTAGACTTGGGATCCACTTATCAGTTCCAGCAGAAAGGCAAAAGCAGATTAATAGGATATTTAAGTGGGCAGGAATTAAAACCATGAACTGTTTTGGTATGCTTAGAAAACAAAGCCGTCCTAAACTTTTGCTATTTTAACTACAACTCTTCAGAGTCCTAAACAAGTCAATAAATACCTAAGCTAGAACTGTTATTGTCTGGATTTTTCTCTACACCAAGAACCTTGTTTTACATTGTCCTGTCTTAAATGACACCTAAAATGCAAGTTGTCACCAGATTTTCACATTAGATTTTGTTCCAATGTTACTTGCATTTATTTTTAAACCACAACGCAGTTTATACACAGCAGTGTTACCGGCAGGTAAAGCTCCAGGGAAGATTACACCAAAGAAGAATCAGGGTATTCTTTTTGAGTATAAAGAGCCTTAGAAATAGGGTTTTTATTAACAGATGGGTGAATTTGGAAGTATTTTTTTTCAAATGCAAACAAATTGTTAGCTAATTTAACTAATTCCTTTCACTGTGTATCTTTTTCTTAAAGCTATCAAAGATTAACTTGTTACTTTGTTTCTTATATTCTTCTTAAAGGCTCTTTGCTTTTTAAGAGCTGTCTAAAAATCGTTGTGTAACGCTTTGGCAGCAGCACGTAAAGGAAGTAGGCAAGCCAAGGGAAAAGTGGGACCTTGAGGCTTATCTTACTTTATGAAGGATTTATGAGCCAGAGCAGTAATCTGGTCTGTCAGCCACACTGGCCTCATCTAGAGGAGTCCATTTTAAGAATCGGTTGAGCTTTAAGGAAATACTGGATTTCACTTCCAACTAAGCTGCTGCCAGTTTAATTTATGCATTGACAAAAAGTCTGTAGACTAAAACTGTACAATAAATGAAATTACTCAAAGTCAACTGAATAAAATACCAGTCTTTCTTAACTTAAATTACCATACAGAACAATTTGTTTTTCTCCAGTTGAGTCTTGACATTGCCTGATAAAATAGAAAAGTGCTTTAGCAACACTGTGGGTAGGCAGTAATGAGTAAGCAAATAGCTTGTTTGCTTCAAATCTTGTTGTTTCCACATACAACAGTGAAGGCAGAAAGTGCATTTAAAAACCTGCACCTAAACGTTACCTGTATCTTGTGGATAGCTTGATCAGGATTTAGCAGTATTAAAATCTAAAGAATGTTCCTCATGCATGCAAGATGAAAAAACTTATCAAACTCAGATAATCAAGGTTTCCAGATAGTTTCAAGGTTCTCTGAATTTAAGATAAGTTTTAATCTAAACCAAATACGCCTCATCTTCCTCAGGAGTGAAGCTAGCCTGCACATCACTTCAAACTTTTTCTGAACACTGGATATTTGACTGTCACTTCCTATACTTGATAATTTTATTTCCTACATGATTATATTCATCCCATCTTATGCCAATACTCAAGAGACTAAAAATATTTTTCTATTATGCTCACCTTGGCAGATGTTTCAAACCATCCAACAAAGCCACCTTCTCTGCAGAACTGGTCCATTTGAGAGGGATTCTGGCTGCCATCTTTCTTCTGGTCACACTTGTTTGCAAGTAGGACAGCAGGGATGGGGCTACCATTGGGAAGTAGTACTTTACTGTCCAAATCATGCTTCCATTTTGAAACGGCCTCAAAAGTGGAGCCTCTTGTGACATCAAAGACCACAAAAGCACCAACTGCCTCTTTGTAGTATACTCTGGTCATATTTCCAAAGCGTTCCTGGCCTGAAAGAGAGGACAGTCACAGAGTATACTTATATTGAAGCATGAACTGTATTCAGTGTAAATAGACTACTGTACCAGCTTAATTCATAGAAGTTTGGCATTTGGGTCTAGTAACCCAGTTCATAAAACATTGCCTCCTTTATCTCATGTAAATTCATTGTAACAGCTATTATGTATATTACACATGACAAGTCAGATGCTAGAAGTAGTTTGCAATCCCAACTACCACTTGGAATTTTTCTTAACCTTATTTGTTGAGCAGTCCTTTGAGAAGTAATGCCTAAAAACACTACCAGCACAGCTATACACAAATCATTATTTCATCAAAGAATATTAAGGCTTATACCTAAATCTAGTTACTCCAGCTAAACACTTTAACAAACTCAGCCTTTTGCTGAATGGTGACCAACAAGGGGTTTTGCAAGCTTCAAGGCTAACAGCCTTCAAAGCATATTCTGTAAAAGTCACCTATATTATAGATTTTTCCTTACGGAAAAGTTCAAAAGGAGCTGCAAGCTTAACAGTTCTGGCTAAACTTGTTATCTTTGACTTCATTTCTAAAGTCTAAGATTTTCTCTGGATTAATTTTCAACTATAGAAGTTCTACAGCAATCCCAGGATTTAAAACAAGAATAGTTAAAACACAATTATTCACAACAAAAAATCCAGGGGGGGAAAAAAAATAAAAATCAATTGCCCACAGGCAGAGTAAACTAAAAAAGCCTTTTCATATTAAGTACAACCACTGTAGCCAGAACACTCTAAACATAAAATTAGAGTGTGTCAGTTCAGTTATTCTTCTGTTAGGAAGGTCAGATCATCAAGATGTGTTTACATTTGAGTGTGTATAGCAGTATCAAGTCCTAGCACATTGTTTAGGAAGTCTGGGCTACTAAAATAACTTCCTGCTTTGTTTGGAAGTCTTCACTGGGAAAAGCAGTCCCTGCTCTCTATCATTTAGTTTCACAGTGTATCATCACTTTGGCTTTTATAATTTAGTGCATATGAGGTTTTAGAATACATGAAGAAAGAGCTGTATTTGGAAACCTAGATGTCCTCTGCTTATAAACATTCAAGTCCACCTTTGATTAGCAAGCACAGATACAAGGAGAACTGGGTGTGTTATCCTCTCAAAGAGACAGAAATTAAATAGATGAAGGAAGTTGACAAGAGATCCTGTTCAGCAGTGTGCTTTTCTAGCTCAATTGCCTCATATTAATGTCAGTATTTCACAGTATGATCAGCTCATTCCCTACAGACACATTCAGAAAAGGTTGCCTAAGCAGCTGTTAGAATTGCCTGAAAACAGCAGCAGCCACAGTAAAGTTCCAGACAGCTATAAAGAAGCTAAATTTATTTCTGTCCGTTCACTTTAAACTATGATGCTGCAGAAAACAGCATCACTACCCAGCATTTTCTTCAGAATAGGAATTACGCATTATTTTTGTCACTACTGGCTGATTATCTTGTGTAAGAACAAGCAGGATCCAAGGAGAAAGCTCTTATCTCCATACTCAAAACTCAAGTTTTGAAGCAGCATAAATGCCATGGACTCTAAGGCCATGCAACAAGTCAGGCACCAAGCCTGCATCTCTGTGACTATGCCTCTGGAAAAGCCACATTGCTAATACAATTCTCCTAAACAGCCTACAAATAACTCACATTGTCTCCCTAGCCTGGATTCTTATGCCTAAAAGTATAGCCGTACTACAAATTGTACCATTGACCACTGTTTCCACAAATCAAGTGCCCTGAGGAAAGAGTTAGATCAGAAGGCTTTTACTACTTCTGCAGGTCAATGATGTCACATTTAAAGAAGCTTTACCCTTAGAATGCAGGGATTTTGGTTTTGGGAGGGGTTATTTTTTTTTTTAATGGAGTTCCACATTGTCAAATTTAGTCACATTAAGGCAGTCACTGCACAGGGCACCACACAGGCTTTGAGGAGCTCCTTCTCAGCTTCCCCATTTGTTTAACTGTCAGTATTACCACCAATTCCTGCCACATGGGAACACCTCGGACTGTGCTAAAGCACCGACTCCAAGGTCCAATTCAGGCAGATATCCCTTCATACCACAGAACAGCCCCACAAAACAGTGTAATCTCAAGGTCTAAAATGCCCTGTACCAACCTCAGTCTTCTACAGAAAGAGTTCAACTGAGGCCTGAAATGATCCAGAATTGAACACCGTTCACTGTTATTTACATGAGACTGAACATGAATCTGAAGCAGCAAGGGAAACAGTCCCATTAGTCCTCCCTATTCAGATACTGGAGAGCTGGGAGGCTTCCAGGCTTTATTTAAGGGTGTAAGTTTTTCCAAGCACTTGACGAACATCTACATCAGAAAATTAAGCTGTATTGATTAGTTGCAGGAAGGGTTGCTAGACTGTTACCAGACGGAATAGACACAGCGTGATCACTACATATGAAAGCTAAGTTATATAGGAATTGCAGAAAAAGTTATCAGGCAGTTATCATTTCTCAGATTGCAGTGCACACTGTATGTAAACATGGCTGCAATCACTTAGCACAGTGAAGGACATCACCATTGACTGAATCCCTTCCTGCCTATTGCTCTCCCATCCAAAATAGCTTTAAAGACAAAAACAGTTGGCAAGGTGGCCATACTAGCCTCCTATAGCAATAACCATTGCTGAAAAATGCACAACAGCACATTCAAGGTGTACAAAAAGGTGAAATTAGTACAGCATTACATACAGCTTCCAAAGAAAGTTACAGGTCATAGCTCAGAACCAAACTTGAAGAGTCTAAACACCACCAAATGGCTTTTCTTAAAGAAATACCAAGGGACCTAGCCTTGGCCAGAAACCCTGATCATCACTCAGATAAGTCTTCCTGTTCCATTTCCAAGAGAAGTCCATCATTTTACCATAGCCCTCACCCACCTGGCCCAACACCTTTACACACAGTGAGCTGGAGAGCTGCACTGGTTGCAACCAAGGTGGCCTGGCAGGTGATTCCTTGACACTGGTGACTTCGCATGCCCAGTATCTCCCAGCCCATATGAAGTTTTAACACCATGCAGCCATCTGCCAGATAGGCTGTGCCAGAAAGGCAACAACTGTAGTTCTGCTGCAAAACTGATTTAGACCAGCTGAATTCCTTCATGGCCTGACCAGGAGAAGCCACTGTAAATGGGGTTGTGCTGCAAACATGAAGATGTTCTGGAATAATGCAGATGACAGGGTTAACCTTGTACAGTGGCTTCTCACAGTGTAAGAAGACAGCAGTTCTGCTAGGAATGGAAGTCAGCATGGAACTGTATGTTACTCGGTACTCTACAGCAGCCACAGTATAAACCATGGGCTTTGGCTGTCCACAACAATTATTTAAATCTTATTTCCAGCAAGCTTTATTGAAAGAAGTCAAAACTTTCTCTTGTAGTATGAGTTTTAGATTTAGAAAAACATTAATACGTATTCTTCCACAGCTTTAATTTTGGGTGAAAGTAGAAAAGTGATGTGCCTATCAGCATGAAAGCTTCTATCTTTACTTACTAGATTTAAGCTTTATATTAGGAAGACTTGATATCTCTTATCCTTAAACACACACAAGCTCAACATCATCGTATTCTTAGAGATGAATGCCTTTTAATAGGTCAAATACAGCCCAATATAACTGCTGCCCTTTTCTAGAGTAACCCAAACCAGGTTATTACAGAGCTGCTTTCACCTCTAAAATTCACGTCCACTAACAATAAACCTGACCTGAATATTACCTTACAACTGCTCTTTCATCCTGTCTGGAGGCCTAATGAAGATGGATATACTGTATTTCATACAAAGACAGAACAATAAAACATGGCCTGCCCAAGAGGTAAGAATTTCGTTTGGTAAGAGGTATACAACATGAGGGAGGAAAATAATTCAGTTTAAACTGAGTGGACTTTCTTTACAATCCTGTCATTACTGACACAGCACATGCTGAGCTTCTTTAGGGGATGCAGAGCATTCTAGACAGCCTTTTGAAAATTTAACAGAACTTTCAGGCAGAGCTTTTGCAACCATTTTTCTGCTTACAAAAAAAAAAAACAAACCCAAAAAAATCCCAAACCCAAAACCTTCATACAGAAAAATCAAACTAGAAAACACTACTCCTCCAAATTCTCAAGGCTGAACATCATTCTCTCTGTTCTTAAAAAGAAATGTCTCAACTTCCACCATGCACAGTTCAGAGATTTGTCATGCCCCTTCCTCTGTCCAGCAGGTTATTTGCTATAGTCATTTCTCCATGTGTGATAACAGTGTTGAGCAGTACAGAAGAGCTGAAAAAGGCTAAAAGTGATCAGATTAAACTAGACTTAAAACCTCCAGTGTGTGTAATCTTAGAAGAGAGCAGGAAGATAACTAATTGCTTAGTACAGCAAATAGAAAGGACATCACAAGATTAATCATTCTGGTAGGTCCAGTGACTACACATAAACCTGATGGTACCACAAAAGTATACTTTGTGTTTTAGTAGTTTGGGTGTAAATGAGGAGCTAAGCTACCGGACGGTCACAGGGATCAGAAGTTTAATTTGGGGGTATGGAAGTGACTTCATGCAACACAGAGTTCTGCATTCTCTAACCACAGAGTCTTCACATCGAAATGACTCAGCACATATTGTCACCATATTTTCCAGTAATTGCAACAACCTTAAGTGAAATATTTGCACAATGACACGCATCAGGAACTAATACAGCTCCCTACAGCAGCACTCTACAGGAATAAAGTTGAGTTTAAAACTCCGTTAGAACTTGGGAGCTATTCTCACTCCCCAGTCTACATTGTAATGAAGTTGAACTGTAAGTTAAAATCTACATTAAAGAAATTATAGCCAGGTTTGATAGTAGAAGCTTTATATTTGTCCTTTACTGCAAAAGATAACTTATCATTGTAACCTTGCCTTGAAGTACATTTGAAAGAGTTTCCACAGCAGTCTTTCCCAGTGTAAGGGAGAAACACTACTGTCCTGTTTATTACAGCAGTGTGACTTATCATTGTAGCAGTTCGTGTGTATATTTAGCAAAGGATACCCGACAATCCTGTTACTTCACTCATTATTTCGACTCTTAACTCTTACTACATGATGGGAATTGGGGTTAGAAAATGTCCAAATGACTTCTGGATATGTGCAATAATGAGTTTGTTAGGCTTCCTTCTCCCAGACTACTTACTATATTCATGAATTAATATACAGTTTATATCAACTAACAAGAACTTACTCAAAGAGAGTAAAAGGGCCCATCTAGAAGAAGTTTCTCCAGCTATTCTTTTTTGTTGTGAAGGTAAATGTTGGTTTACCCCTGTCAATACCAACAGTATAGCAAGAGTTCCCCTACCTTGTAAAAACCCAAGATTTACCTTATCTGAAGCCACACAACTCAAAAGAGAATTGTGTTAGTTACATTTAAAACCTTAATAACTCATCAGGAAGACTGATGGACAACTGGACAAAGTTCTTCAAAGCTTTTCTCTTTCAGATTAGATTAACAGTTCTGGAATCCTCCAGAAGCTGTGTCATTAATGAGGAAGAGATAGATGACCAAGGGTTATAAAAGTCTGACAACTGCAAAAATGAACAAGCAGTTTCTTCCATTAAAGTAATGTTAGTTCAAGCCATCTTTAACAGGCTAATCAGCTTAATGAGCTTAATGACTAGCCAGAGCTCAAAATATGATTTTAACAAGTTTTGCAGTTACACATCAAAAAACCTTAAACTATAGATGTATAGTCTAGACTGCAATCACCCAAAAGTCAGTGTACAACTAGCTGAAGAGTTTTACTCCCAAGTTGTTTGCTGCTAACTGGAAGACCATTGCAATGAAACTTTGCAGTTTCTTTCCTGGCCCAAATAATAGAGTTGCCAAAAGTCTAACAAACATCAAAAAGGCCTCAGTTATGAATAGGGTCAAGGACCTCTCACCAATTTTGTCCTTCAGAACACTGAAGATGAGAATTCAAATAGTTGAAAAGGCAATTTAAGTTGAACAGAAAGAAGGAGTAAGCCACACAGCAAAAGTTTTATCTGTAAAACCAACCCAAAAAACTAACCAGCAATAACTGCAGTAGCAAAGAAGATGATCAACAGATCTAGTGAACCAAATTCAGTTAGCTCAAAATGCATAGAAGTAGCTTCCTACCAGTGCATTTCATTCATTCTGCTTTCCTATCAACAGTTACTATACACTGCAGTCAGTGATCACAGGCATCACAGAATGCTTAGTAAGCTGTAGTGACTGATTGTAATAATCCATTTTTTTTGTCTGGAAATACTTGAAAAATCTCCTTGCATTGTGAGAGGGGTTCTCTGATCAACTATTTACCATGACCACTAATAGTCACTCATACCAAAATTGAAGGACAGTCAGACTAACTCTGCCAACACCATGTCTCTTAGGTTCTTGCCATCAACTACTCTGACTTTATTGACCAGTGTGCAAGCAGAGTTCCAGCACTTAAACTTCACAACTAAATTGATTCAATCCATTTCCAGGACCATGAGACATCTGTGGTTTTAGTCGATGTAGATGGTAAAAAAGACCAACTGAACAATAAGTGAAAGCTTTTTTTTCCAGGAACACCCAAGTGACAATTCCATATTTAAAATTCCAACTCTCAGTAAAGTTAATGTCATTCTGTGTGACAGATTTAAGATAAAGCACCATCCAAAATGGCTGGGAACATAGTTCAATCCTTTACTTGAGTTAGAACTACTGTCACTTTCAAAACTCACCTAGGCCCTTCAAGAGCCACAGGCAGGAAAAGACCACACTTTGGATGCCAGCTGGATGTTTGGCACAATACAACAAATATACAAAACTGCCCTGAGGATGAATCTCCCAGTTCTCCAGACATCTAATGTACATTTTAGTATTTCCAGGGTCAGGTGTGAGTTGACTGAAGTTCCTTTTTAGTGATACATAAACATGTTACTGGCAAGTTACCACTGCTGACAGGTATCCCCCATCTCCCCAAACCAGCACATCTTGTCCCAGAACTGTCTTACCTAATTAGATTGGATCTGTTACTCTGCAAGAAGTAGGTTAACCAAACCACTATTACAGCTCACGTTAAAGTCTACCTGCTTTTTCCCATGGATAGCAGCCATAGATTGAGAGTACACAGACTCCAAGACTGTTAATACCAGATGGCTCCCCACTCCTCAGTCTTATCCATTTAAGCTGTAAGTGTAAAGTTGCCATGTTAAAAGCACTGAGGTGTTGAACTATGCATTTATTTAATTACACAGACAAATTTGCAGATGACACCAAGCTGAGTAGTGCAGCTGCCACACCTGAAGGAGGGGATGCCATCCAGAGGGACCTGGACAAACTTGAGAAGTGGTCCTATGAGAATCTCATGAGGTTTAACAAGACAAAGTACAAGGTGCTGCAACTGGGTTGGAGTTGCAACACAGGCTGGGGGACAAACAGACTGAGAGCAGCTGGGCCAAGAAGGACTTATGGGTGCTGGTGGATGAGAGGCTGGACATGACCCAGCAATGTGCACTCGCAGCCCAGAAAAATCACTTGTATCCTGGGCTGCATCCAAAGCAGTGTGGCCAGCAGAGGGAGGGAGGTGATTCTGCCCCTCCGCTCTGCCCTTGTAAGACCCCACCTGGAGTGTGGCACCCAGCTCCAGGACCCCCAACAGAAGGACATGGACTTGTTGGAGCAAGTCCAGAGAAGGGCCATGGAGATGATCAGAGGGCTGGAGCACCACTCCTGTGAAGACAGGCTGAGAGAGTTGGGATTGTTCAGCCTGGAGAAGAGAAGGCTTCAGGATGACCTGAAGCCTTCCAGTACCTAAAGGGAGCCCTACAAGAAAGATGGAGAGGGACTATTTACAAGAGCATGTACTGACAGGACAAGGGGAAATGGTTTTAGACTGGGAGTAGGTTTAGACAAGATATTAGGAAGAAATTCTTCACTGTGAGTGTGGTGAGGCACCAGAACAGGTCACCCAGAGAAGCTATGGATGCCCCATTCCTGGAAATGCTTAAAGGCCAGGTTGGATGGGGCTCTGAGCAACCTATGGTCTACTTCAATGGCAGCAGGGTTGGAACTAGATGATCTTTAAGGTTCCTTCCAGCCCAAGCCATTCTGTGATCCTATGACATTAGCAGCTCTAGCAGATGTTAGAAACCCTTAGTGTTACGGTACATCTAGCTTCACTTTTACTTTCCACCACTGTGAAAAAGTGGTATTTGTGGTTCTGGTGACAAACACAGAAAGATTAAGAAGTGAGAATTACTAGAATATTGTGTCTTCCTGTATGAGACAGGTACTAGAAATAGCTTCACTGACTGCAGTACTTCCAGTTTCCAACAGACAAAAGAAGCCTCAGACAATTACAACCACTAGTGGTTGTTTCTTACTAAGGGTGGTATGGGTAAGTTAACTGACCACTGGATGGACCTCTTCCCAACGCTGACCCTTTCCCAAATGCTTCAGAACAGTCTTCAGGGTAAAAGCCAGTTAATCCCCATTCAACTGACTCACACTTTATTGCAAGAGACAACCTTTGATCCTCTGGTTATGTCTATATCAGAAAGTTACAGGGTGCAGTTGAAGCAGTTCTTGTTAAACAACGCGGTGCCAGAGGCATGGCATTGACAATATACTGTACATATACAGTATGTATGAGACATTCTCTAGTCATTGAACAGTTACTGAAGAATATCAGTTCAAGTGCAGCACTATTTTGATTATTTATATATCAAAAAGTATTTCCACATGTTCATAGAAGTCACTATTTTATTCTGAAATGGGAGGAAGCAGTTCACTTTAACGTTCCATTGCATAACATAACCAATTTCTAACCCAACAATTTGTTAACTACATGAAATTTCAAAATCATAACTAGTCTTTCCATTCACTGTTTGCTATCATTATACTTTAACACAGGACAGCCCTGCTCACTACCAGTGAAACAGCAAGAGCACTGAAATGGCAAGTGCTCAGAAGTTTGACACCTGATTTCTACCAGGAACTATGATTTATCAACCTAGTAGAAAAGGCATGCTGTTCTCTCTCAGAAAGAGAAAATTTTCCCTCAAACTGCACAGCTCTCACTGGGAATTTTACAGCAAGACTGAAACTTTTCATTGCTGTCTGTAGTCTTGGGCTAATCTAATGATTTAGTTGTCCAAACTGACTTTAACAGTTTACTGTTCTGTCTTTGAGAAGTTTAGAGGCAATACCCTGCACTTAGAGTTCAGCGGGTTTTGTCCAACATCACGTGTATTTTATGCAGCAGTATGACAGTCGTGTTTGTATAAGAAACCATCTATTCTTTTTGCATCTTTGCTAAGCAGAAAATGAGAGAGGAAGTCCCTGTTTAAGCACTAGATTTCAATCCCCAGAAAACCACAGTGCAACCAAGCTAAACAATTTCTAACTAGCTGTCAAATGCAGCATGTATGGAACAATTCTCCTGCATTAGTATTCAAAAAAGTTGACATAGTCCAATTAGTGCCAGCAACAGCATGAATTGTTACTTCCTACCTTGCTTTAACAAGACTTACCCACACAAGTAATCTGCCAGAGTTCGGCTATTTCACGCCTGACACCCTCTGATCCATATCCTTTGGTGTGCTGCCATGCGGCCAGAGCTGCACTGTGTACTTCACAGTGATGCTGCACAGCACTACAGCATTTCACAGCACACAGGAGAACAATTCTAAAGTCAGTTTGTCTCCAGAACAACTTTATCACGAGATTGAAAAAATGTTAATCTCTAAAATGGTCAATGTGTCATGGCATATTCTGTGTGATTGGAATTTTGTATCAAATAGCTGCCACTTTGCTCTACCCAGCACTCTAGCCTGGGAGCATTTAAAGAACAAGTTCCCACAAGCTGTTTGCAGTGACATTCAGAGACTACTTCTCAATCTATTATTTGAAAAGCTGCTAAAATCCATACAATAAGGAATATTTGTTCCCATTACCTGCTAATGTAGAAGCCATGGCTTCTGCAAGTTTGCTAGCCTTCTCTAGACAGTTAAGACATTTCTTTCTAAGCAATCCCGCCATTTTTCAAAGCATAATCTCACTCCATTTAGCCTCTTTTTGTGTTTCCATAGCCAGAAGAGATCTTTGAATATTGAACGTTGTACCACAGTTGCTTGAGAAGCATGCTGTGCTTTGTTGTCACTGCTGGCCATGCTAGCTTTAACACCTGCAGGAATGTCACAAGAGGTATTCCTATATTTTCATGCAAAAATATAAACAGACATTCCCTTCCTGCAAATCACTTCTTTCTAACATGACATATCACACTTTTGAACCTCTGAGGCAAGTATTTGAAAGGAACCATTTACAGCAGACTACAAAAGAAAAGCAATGGTTACCACTGGAATTCATGGAACATTGAAGGTATCTCTGACAGCTGTGGGACAGAATCCAGTGGTCTCACTACTGAGGGGAAGAATCTTATTTTTTACAGCATGCTTATGTCTTTTTTGGAACCAGGCAGCTAAGATTGTTTTATTTCCTTTGTGCCATAAGTTGAGAATTACCTCTTTATAGCACTTGCCAACTCAAATTGTACTTGTGGATAGGTACTTTGGTAACACCCTGTCCTAATGTGCATGTAAAGAAAACCAAACTGGTAAGAGGCAAAGTGGAGATGTAAATAAGGTTAAGCACCAAGACTCTGAAGCTGCAACTTCTGAAGATGCAAGGAGAGTTGCTAAAACTTGATTTACATTCACGTAAACACCATATATTAAAAGGAAAGTGTATATTCAATATTGTCTGCGCCAGTTTGTCTCTGAAGGGCAACGTGCTTGACTTGTCAAACCAGCTTAATTTCTGACTACTTGAGTCAGTATTACACGAAGGGCAAGAATTTAGTTAATACTGGCCTTCAGAAAAGTGGGTGATCCACGTAAGATTATTATTTCTGCAAAGCTTTCTAGTTTGTTTTATAAACTAATCCAAAACTTAGCTATACTGAGAACTATATATTATTTTCCCTCCTGTCTACTGTATTGCACCTAAGAATTTAGGTATTGTTTGCCTTTAAGGTAGATTTCCCCTGTCCTTTTGATGTATACCCATCCAGCCATCCCTTATTCTCTGTATCAGAGTACTAGGAAAGCATTTTATTGTGATCTTGTAGAAAGCATAAAACTTCTGAGCAACTGCTATGTGACACCTGTTTGAAAACAAGGCTGAAGCACCATCTATTCCACAGTGAAGAGAAGCTCAAGCACTAAGTGCATTTCCATTTCTGACAGAAATTAAAAGTACCTGTAAGAGATAAATACACTGAACTTTCTTTTAAGCCTGTACTAGATGGGGTGGTCTTTTAAGACCACATCTTTAACCCAATTTCTCATAGAACACCTTGAAAGACCTTTGGGGAAATTCTAAGCTTATTTCCAAGACATTCAAAGAACATTTGTCTCAATTCTCCCACTTAACTGAACAGTCCTGCCTTGCATAATCAAAATTACCACACTAGACTACCTTACAACACCAACATCAAGTAGCATTTCCCATATGCTTATGGAATCCTATCAGCACCATGATTACAGGTTTAGTCCAAGATAACATATACAGTACTTTGAGTGGGTGCATAAGATAACACTAAGCAAAAGAACCTTTGCCATTATGAATGCTTTAATACCCCACTGATAAGACATGAAAATTCCTTCATCAGACCAACAATCATACCTCACATGATAACATTTCATCAAAAGTGTATTTAAACAGAATTCCAGAAAAAAAAACCCTAAAAAACCCCATCCAGAATCTGTTTGTATTCAGAGATGTCTGAAAGCTGGAAAAACACCAAAACCCCAAGTTTAACACATTCAGCACTTATTTGGATATTTAGCTGTAGAGCTCCAAGCACAGCAAGTCATTCTGAACTGAAAGCTCATAACCTTAATCCAGCTATTCCACCAGAGTCATAAGAAAGGACACCCACACAAGATTTCCCACAGAGCAGTAGTTTCTAGAAGGAAACAAAGTACACCTTCAGTTCTGTTTCTTGCCTCTACTGCCTCTGTGTTCAAAATCTTTCTACATGAGCTGGCCTTCTACTTCCCCTCCCAAAACTTTATCTGCTAGTCTTGCATGTTTTCATTATGCACAACCCTTAAGTAAATTTTCTCTCATGAGATTTATATTTAAACATGTGTGAGCAGGAGGCAGTCAGAAACTAAGTCAAGTCTTTCATTTTCCATGAATCTGCAGACATAATCACATAGAAGACTCACCAACCCTGACTGGGAATTTTCTGATCTGCCTCAGCTGTAAGCAAAATGATAGCATTCCTACCACCACATGAAGGCAGCTGCTCCTGGAACCTCTATCACCATATAAACTAGGAAATAACCTCACAAAACTTACCAGTTTCTGAAAAAGCTCTGAGCTCCAAGTTCTGCATCCATTCTGATGCAGTTATTTATGTGCACATTCTTCACTCATTAAAGAGTATTTATAGTGCTGAGAAAAAAATACACACATTTGGAGGCAGGTTACCCTGGATTGTCTTGCCTCCACCTTATGCTCACTTGTACCAGGCACACAGCTAAGCAATTTTTTCACAGTTTCTTTGCAAGAGTTGCCATTTTAATCCCTTCAATATGCATTGTGGCTAAGGACAAGTTGTTACAAGAATACCTTGACTGCTTTTAGAGACTGCTGCCTCCAAGTTCTTCATACTTGGGAGAAACTTCTCTGCAAAGCAACTGAAGCATACATGCCTCTGGCACAGAGCCAGGTACGGATAGGGAACAGCAGAAGTTTTCTGGCTGTTTCCCTATAGACTTTCAGGCATGTATCAACATCACTTAACACTTGCTTTAGACCATGTTTAAAAATAAATAAAATCAGTCCATAATTCAAGAAACAAGCTAATGCCCCAGAATATAGAAGCAACTTGGCAGCCTTTATGACGTGTCAGTGGCACAAGTGCAGACTAACTGGAATACAGAGCTGCTTGAAACTAGAGTTTTCACGTGGAATTAAACTATCTCACATACTATAACAGCCTGAATGCCTTTGAAAGTCAACCATATCCATGGTTTCCCATACTCTGTCCCATTTCTCATGGCTTCCTATAGACAAGCCTAAAAGTTATTTAGAAAGTTAACTTGCTCTTAACATCAGCTCACATATCTTAACACTCATTTCTCTCCATGGAAAAGAGAGGTTATTCCAGCTCTTCCTCAACTTAGTATTTAACCAAAATACTTAATCTGATTTCTCTATCCTCTTGGGGACTTGTATATACCTGTACATACCACATTCAGTTCCTCTCAAGGAGACACACAAGATTTTAGTAACAAATTTACATGCTACAAGTCTTATCATTCAACCCTTGAAACCCTGTAAAGCATGTTTAGAATACCAAAGTACAATGATTCCTCTTCTGTTTGGCCAACTTCACCGTCACGCTCTGCCAGACAAAGCATTACTTCAGTTTTAATAAATATTTTTTCAAAAAAAGTTCTAATTAAAATCCTGGAAGAAGAATGCTGTTACACCAAAGTTAATTCAGAATTCCTCAGAAAAAGCTTTAAAACCAAATTTGTCTACCAGTTGCCATTAGTAACATTCTTCATGAGAAGCTATGTATGATCTTTACCACCCCTGCCCTCCAGCAAACTGCACACTCATACAGGCTGACGTGAGTGACAGTGATAGTCAATGTGCTCACAAAAGCAGCAGCTAACACTACTCAGCTGCTGGTCTTACTAGATCAGCTCAAAAGCTTCTATGATACAGAAAACCCTTTAAGCCTTGTTTCATTATCACCTGAAGGTTTCATCAATATGCCACATACACCTCCTGAGCACGCTGTGGTCAGCGCAGTGCTCACTAAAACAGCACACTAGTCAAATAGGAATCTCTAGTGTATTTAAATAGACTATAAAAGCACTTCCCTATTATTAAGATTTGTTTTGCGTCTCTTTACCACAATGATTCATTCCTACCTCCCATTTTTTTTGCCAATCATTTATGCCCTTTGATCAAGGTGGTTAGTCTGGTTCTAACACTTTCAGAATTTATCCAGAAAGATATATTTTTCATTACTTCACGCATCAAGATAACAAAAACCCCAAAACAACAAAACACAAAAGCCAACCAAACAAAAAACCCAAGAAAAATGCCTAAGGGCAGCTAAAGTTCCTGCGTGAACATGCATATAATCCGTTCAGCTTCTTTCAGAATGCTTCTTTCATTATTCTGTAACCACAATAATTTGACAGTGACTGATCAGTCTTACTCTCAAGGTTTTTCATCACCTTTATTCAAGAAGTTACAACCTGTGTCTAAAAACTAAAATGCCTGACTATCTCTGAAATACAAAAGTCTAGGCACAACAGTAACCTTCCTCCCTCTTCATCATTTTACATCCCCTCCCCTTTGATGCTGCTGCAAGAATTTGCATTACTTTGTACCTTACAAGAGGGCTATTTTCAGCAGAAAAAGCATAGGCAGTGTAACACGGTCATGCTCTATTTGACAGAATTATCTAATCACAAAAAAAAAAAAAAAAAAAAAAAATCAAACCCCAAACCAAAACAACCTCAGCTAGCACAAGAATTTGAAGTCACCCAGTAACCTGCTGCATTGCAATAAAAAACACAACATTCATCTTGCCTACGACCCCATCAGAAACCAGCACAGTATCTGCATTATGATCTTTAGCTGATGCATGAAGTACATGGTCAGTTCTCATCACTGACTTATGTACAAAACCTTAGATTGCAGCACCCAGCTCTTTAAGGAAAGCTTCTTATGATGAACTGTTACGTACAAGCTTTGATCTAGTGAAAATAACATCCCTTTCTATGCTTAAGGGTTAGACTTTAATTCAACAGCCTTTTTAAATGCATCAAAATCAATTCAGAATGCCAGCACCATACTGCTTGCAGGGAAGTCACATGTAACATTACTTACCATAAGATTCAGATCTCTTCAAGAGATCTAAAGCCGTTTGTCTGCACACACCAGCAGGCAAAATTATGTACAAGTTGTTGAAAGCCAAAAGACAGCTGGGCTGATGAGTTAAAAAGGAATGACTATCACATGCTCAGACACTGTGCTACACTTCAACAAAGCGCTTTAGAGAATATTGTCTATGATTATAGAAGCCATCTTCAACCTGGTTCTTTAACTAATAACTGCAATATAAATCTGTTAACATCCTCAGGTATTTAGAAATATTCCTGATTGTATACATAAACAGCTGCACTCCCAGGTTGAGGACTTCAGCAGCTTTAAGACCATCAAATAACCCTTATGGATACCAAAATACTCTTTATTTTACTAATTAACTCTCAAATGTCAAGTGCTATAGGAGTCCAAATTGTTGCTGTCCCACTAGCTAAACACAACCCAATCAAAACTCACCAAGATTCCTTCTCTTCTTGTATTTTTTCATTGGGCAAGATCCCCTCAGCCCTTTGGAAACAGAATACCCTAAAACTAGCACATTAGACTAAGAGTTTGGAGTGCAAACTCCAGAACAGTTGTATCTTCCTTTTTCATTTCTGCTAGGAAAACACTAGTCAGGGGTTTCATACAAAAGTCTTATAAAATAGGAAAAATATTTCAGTGACAGGAAAAATTTTGATTCTTCAATCAATTTAATTCTTCAACCAGTTTACCACAAGCCTCCAGGGATTTAGCAGCAGCTCTTAACTCAGCCTTCACCTAGCAGTGTCAAAAATACACTAAGGGCAATAACCAAGAATGAAAAATATTGTCTTTTGGATCTTGACATTAATGTATGGATGTATTGATAAAACTTCCCAAACTGTAAATGGGTTCTGTCCAAACTTTGTGAAAAGTTACAACTATGTTTCTGCCTATCCTGTTGAAACAGATTGCTTTGGCAAAGCATACAGCCTACCCAAGTCTGAGCAATGAAGGGCTGAGAAGTCAAACACAAGCATGGCAGCCTGCCAACAGCCTCCCCTCTTCAAATCTTTGGAATCCCAGGCTCGCTAAAATATACCCAGAGGACTGCAGCAGTTCGTACTGATACTGTTAATTGAGTCACAGAAACTTAAAGCTGATTCACAAAAGGAACACATCAGAAGAGAAAGCTTGCCAACATTTTGCTTCCTCTTCAAAACAGCAATTAGAAAATATTTTCATTTGCCCTACAGGCCAGCAACAGAAAGATCCATGGTGTATTTCAGCACATGGCAATAAGGCAGCTTTTTAGTTTGAGGCATCATATTTGAAGCGCTTTAGAGCAAAAAGACCAGAAGCTCATGTACAGCTGGTCTGTCACAGGGTTACAGCAGCCACATGTTACACTTCCTCATTTCTGAGCTTCCACTGATACGTATGTACTTCACGGAAACAGTAACGACCAGGTTTCTTCCCTTGTGTCTTCTAGTAGCTCAAGTTTAAACACCAGCATTTGAAGTAAAGTCTACTTTTTCATATCCAAGGATATTATGAGGGTGATAGAGAGGGATGAGGAGAGCTGCAGGCTAACACCTGGGTTGCACACAAAACTAGAAATGCAATACCAACCAAGGTGATTACAGAGCTGAGGGACAGACTTCTTACAAGACCACGGCAAAACAGAGATTGTTCTGTGGCATTTAACAGCACAGCATAAGCAAAGTTAACCGTGGTAGGTATACAGCTGGAGTCTCGGAAACAGATGTTAAAGAAAAGCTTTGAATTGTATACAGGCAAGGAATAATGCATGGTATCGACAAGTGAACAGGACTTTTCTGCTTCCATGTGCTCAAAGCACGTTTCTAATACACAGATTTGCGATGTGAATGTAGAACTAAGCACAAGCGTAACAGAAGTTCCATTTCCTCACTCGATGCAGCAGGGATGCAAGCTACTTTTAAATTAACCAGGTGACTTCAAGCATGAAAAGTTTAAGCATTCTTCCTTTGAGGACAATTCTAGCTGTTTGAGTTACCTTTAAGCTATAAAGCACGGTGCATTCAGGGCCATAACCCTGAATTAATTTCAGGGGTAGCCATAACCAAGGCCACCATCACCCAGACACCAGGTCAAGAGGAGCGGTATGAGCAGGAACACTCCGGAAGCCCTGGATGAAGCAGTCTGAGCAAAGCAGCTATTTGAGGACTGCTACAAAACCCTGGGCCAAGCCAAGAGCCCCACGAAGTCTGCTAACGGGAGAGCGCAAAGCTTGTAAAAAGTGAAAAACTTCATTCCCACATCAAGACCTCCCTCTACTTACACCTCAAAGGCAAGAATGAGATGTTCTGATAACAAAGGTAAGACGAAAACCGAGAAGACAGATTTCACAGCCAAAACACGCTTTCCTCCGCAGAGATCGTGCGCCGGGCCCCGACAGCCGCGTTCACGGCGCCCTCGGGGCGCACCCTGCCGGGAGCAGCCCGCCCCGTCCCGTACCTGCGATATCCCAGAGCTGCAGCCGCACCAGGGTCTTGCTGTCCCAGTTGATGACTTTGAGCGCGAAATCCACGCCGATGGTGGCCCGGTAGTGCTGGGAGAAGAGCTGGTGCACGTAGCGCTTGATAATGCTGGTTTTGCCCACGCCCAGCTCCCCGATCACCAGCACCTTAAAGAGGTGCTCCCGGCACTCCGGCGCGCCGCAGCCCGCTCCTTCCCCGCCGGCCATCCTCGGCCCTCCCTCCCTCCCGTGGAGTGCGGCGGAGAGGCCGGGCTGCCGGGGCCGCGGCTCTCCCGCTTCTAAACTTTCCAAGCCAGCAACTTTCCTCCAACTTTCTCCAGCCGGCTCCCCGCAGGGCCGGCCCTCGCCGGGCGGGGGAAGACGAAGCGGGATGGAGGGTAGGAGGGAGCAGGGAAGCCCAGCCACCACCTGACTCCAGTCACAGGACACGGAAACTCCGCGGGCTTAAAGCGGCCCGAGGGAGGGCGGTGGGAGGGGTGGGGGAAGGGCCCCGGCCCGCCCCGCCTCTCTGGGACACCGGGTGGGAACGGGAAAGGGCCACGGCGGGAGGGAGTTCCCCCGTGGCTGCTTTGGGCGGGCCGGGCTGGGAGCAGCAGAGCAGAGCGGGGTGGCCATAGCGGGGGCTGAGCCTCAGAAGAGGGCTTGGGCTGGGGAAGTGTCAGCTTCCTGTAGGTGGTATCCTCTACTCCTTTCTAGTGGTGGTGGCGGCAGCGAAGTTTTCTCCCGGAGAAGTCTCTGAAAGCACCCGGGTCTTCTCCCCACCGTCCGGCGAAGAGTGTTTTATGGCAGAGAGGTCCGTGGGACAGAGTGCCTTACCAGGATGCGGGGCAGTGGGAGGGTTCCAGTGGCCCGCGATAGCTCCCAGTCTCCATTCCCAGGAGCCAGCTTGGGGACTTGTAGGCGCAGGGTGCTGCGCCCCGGCCACCTCCCTGCCCTCGCAGGCCCTGCAGTGCGGCCTGGGGGTGCGTGCGGGCCGGGCCGGGCCGTGCTGAGCCCGCCCAGGGCAAACAGGGCCGGCAGTGCGGGCAGGGCCATGCTGAGCCCGCCCGGGGCAAACAGGCCCGCGCCCAGGCGGCGGCAGTGAGGCGATGGTCACTCTGCAGAAAAGGCTCGGGTGACCCGGGAACAAATCGCCTCCTCATCTGCAGGATTCCCATCAAACACCTACAGCTATATTTGGTTCCCTCCTGATCCTAAATTGATCTAATGAAACACTTTTTATTGTTCTCAAGTTGTTTTAAAAATTATACTAGACAGTCATAGAATCTGAGAATGATTTGGGTTGGAAGGGACTTACAGATCATCCAGTCTGACATGGGCAGGGACACCTTCCACTAGACCAGATTGCTCAGAGCCCCATCCAGCCAGGCCTAGAACGTGTCCAGGGATGGGGCATTCACAGCCTCTCTGAAACAGACGCATTGTCAGAAACCAACATAATACAGGTTTCCTGACCTTGGGACCATGTAGTACCATGTGTGCTGACTACAGGTGCTGGGAAAAGAAAATCTTTGCTAACATACCCTCCAAGTGAAACACACAACCCCAGGTGTCTGTGCCTGCAACAAGAGGATGAAGTTGTGCGGCTCAGTGGTACTGTCGCCATGCTGTAACATTTGTCTATCATGTAAATACCTAAACAGAACTATTTTGTGCCGGAGAGCAATGGCAACCACCCCAAAAGGGAAATGTTACATGGTTGTCTGGACAATGTGTGTGTACAGAGGCAGATAACCCATGAGAAGATCTGATAAGCAGTGGAGGGCTGCCCCCAGTGGGAAAGAAAGTAGTGGTTAAAATATATGGTAACTGATCCATCAAACAATCATCAGTTGCTCCTGATACTATAATAGTTTTTTTGCACATACTGATTTCTTTGTTACGCTTTAAATTAGTGGCTTCAGTAAAATGATCCAGGTTTCCTCATGTGGCTTTTGGAGAACATGTGCTTCCATGTCACACAAAGATGGTGCATGCAGCGTAGATGGGAGTAGGTGAAAAGAAGAGCTGTTGGGCAAAATAAGGCAAAAAAAGCATTCATGGAGAAAAATTGTGTTTGGAGATTTTGGTTTAAATTTGTCGATTTGTCATGCTGTATTAACTCCATGATAATTGTTGTAATTAGTATTTACTTGCCTAGGAGTAATGATACCAGAATATAAACTGGGGGAAGACTGTAACTTAGAAATTAGATTTCTTTTTTTCTTGATGGAGAGAGGCACCGAGCAGCACATGTTCCTGTCAAGAGATGAGACAAGCAAGTACCACTGTCTGTATCTGGGAGGCTGAAGGTGGATATGAGACAGTATTATTTCAGGTACAGGTATTTTAACCACTGTGAGTTCTGGTAAACCTCTCTATCTGTATCTGAGGTCTGTTTGGTCACAACTGTGGTCTACTCAGACAGGGAATTTGGCTGGCGTGCACTGAAGTTTCTCCCCAGATAGGTGCCAGAGTTTTCCTTTGTCTTACAAAAACCAAAGTGGGATGGAAATGATTTGTCACATGCTCATGTAAGGCCGTGGCTGGGGTCTAGATTGGACACAGAAGCCTTGTTCCTCAGGCTTAGAGAGAGTCTTTGAGCCTTTATTCCCCACTTGTGAGACAGTAATTACCTTGCTCTCCTACCTTCTGGGAGAGTTACATTAATTGATTACTAGGCACATTCTTGAATTATAAACCAGGGTGTGAAATGCTTGCATGTTGACTGCAGGCTTCTTATAACATTAGAGATACTGTTTTTCCTTGCATGTCATAGAAACCCATTGCTCCCATTATTTCCTCCATTCTTGTTACTTTTTTTTTTGTTTTTTTTTTTGTACAAGCGAGGCATGACATAGTCTGGTTTTGGTTGGGATAGAGTTATCACATCAACTAAGTGAGCTATTATTAACTGTACTAGTAATAGTAAACTGAATACAAGTACTTCAGGATACTTTTATATCAACCGTAAAAAAGAAGCCTGTAATTTAATTTTTCTCACATACTGATTTGGAGCCATTAGAACCAACATCAAAACCAAAAAATCAATAAAAGTCATCATCTGTTCACAGAAGAGTCAGTATAAATAAGCAAGGGCAAGATGTGACTGATAATTTGCCATGATTAATGGTTTAATCAGTACTAATTACATTACATAATGCCAAACATGTAGCAGTAGATCTTGCCTGAACTAATAATTTGCCTTAATTTCATTAATATTAATTTCATTAATATATAATTCCAAGCTGTTTCACACAGGTATCAGCCACATAAATTTTGTGGTTGATACCTGTGTGAAATAGCTTGGAAAAATTCAGTCATTTGCAGTCCTGTGTCTCTGGGGCAGTGCAATCAATCATGCATGAGGTTATGGAATAAAATATAATCAACACCTACCTAGTGCAGAGTAGGTAATCTTCATGTTGTGAGCTAAATCCTGTGTCACTTGGTCTTTTACACGTAATTATACTTTTTAACTGACTTCCCTTTGTCACTTGAATGTCAACAAAAACTCTATTGTAAACAAGGGCTGTTGACATTGTGGTACGATGGGATAATTCGGATAAAAACATTATATTTACCTTCAGCTGCCTGAACTGGGAGACCAGGAAAAGGTTATTTTTGGCCATATTACCTAGCTCAAATGGTTGGTTGCGTTTAAATAAGATGTGTGCTTCAAATTTCAAATACAAAATAAAAGCTATTTGATTTTGGTGGGCTTTTTTTTCTTTCTGTGCACTGGAGGTCTCAGGAATGAGAAAGAGAAAAATGTATCTTACAAAACAGGCTTTTGGTACCCTCTCATCCTAAAGGTTGAAGTTTGATCCGAATATAATTTTTTTTTTTTTTTTTTTTTTTACAGTAGCTGTTTGTTGGTATTAGCCTGTCCAGTCACTGGGTTCCATTGCTAAATTTTGTTTATCCACATGTCAGTACATTGGCTTCCAACAGCAGCTGGGTTTAAGGAACTGGCTGGCCACTGGAAATGCTGCAGAAATTTAAATAGCCTCATGATCATTACATAATGAACTGGTGAAATAGTTTAGCTTGTAAGAGACCACTGTAGCTTCCTTTTTTTCTGATCTGTAATGTCTTTTGTATCTCTCTTCCTTCAAGACTGCTTCTTCTAATCTTTCCCATGTTAGTCTATCCTCCACTTCCTCTGCAACACCATTTTGCCTTATCTTCCTTCTATTTTCATCATACCAACTGTAATTCTTTAACAGCTTCCCTTTTTGTCTTCTTTTTCTTTGCTTATTTCTCCCGTGTTTTTATTTCCTTTGCCCCTGAATGTTATTTTTCTCCTGACCTCAGTTTGAGCCTTTCATTTTTCACCTTTTTTTTTCATGATTTCTTTTTTTCATACTCATTTTCCTATTCTTCTGAGCTTTTTCTCCTCTGAAGTGAATAAGAGATTTTTCATGTTTCTACATGTCAGCCAGTGGTGAGAAAGGGACAGCAGCAGGTTCAGCCAGTTAGACTAGGAAAGCTGCAGGAGGCATGTTCTTGCCCGAAGCAGAGGGATGCATTTAACTTACTCTGCAGTTGCATTAGAAGTCGAATTCGTAGCTGAAGGGGTGGTGTGAGTAGTTGATAAAGTGGAAGTACCACACATGGACAGTTCCCCTGTGTGTATATGAGGATGCAGAGCTGCTTGGACACTGTGACTGAGCAGGTTTGCACGCCGTGTGTGTCTATGTGCTGCTCTGATCTGGTGGGGGATGCACAGAGCACTTCCTCTGCTCCATGTAGTGTTTCCCAAAAGTCAAGGGCAAAAATAGATCTGCATGGCACAAGAATATTGTGACCACAGACAGAGTGTACTGCTGGAGCAGCACAGGTGACTGAATGTGTTCATTTAATGGTGGATTTTGAGGGAAATGTCCCAAAGTACTGCCTTTAGTGATAGTAACATACAAACAGTAGAGACCAAGGTAGGAATGGAAGGCTGGGGATATTTTGGAAAAATGCTTCTATGGTCAAGTAAAACACTGGACAACAAAGCATATACACAAGAGGACTGAACTAATGTTAATTGAAACTTAGATATGAATTCACAGTGTACAAGTGTATGACTACTTTTTGCCGGCTGAAAATGTTGTCTATCAGCTATATGAGAGCACCCATGAACAGAAAGCTAAGATTATGTGTTAGTATTAGCCTGCCTGGGGCTTCACTTCCTGCCAGGCAATATGACACACTCTTGTCTCCTGACCACAAATTTAACTGAGTGATGGGGGCTTGAACTTGTAATACATTCTCAGCATATAGGAAAGTTCTACTGATACTTTAATAAACAAGATGGAATAGTTGTTGAAATACTGAGGGAATTATTATGATCAACTTTCCTCCTTTACTAGCTGTTCACTTTAGCTTGTGTGTGGACATTATTCCTGCAACACCTTTTCCCACATTCACTAGCCATGCCCTCATTCTTCTCAGTACTCCCAATCCGTGTGCTTGGAAGGGAACAGAAGTTCTTCCATGCAAGGTCCTTATTTTCCGTGCGCAGTGACTCCATATGATCTCTTCCATAAAGTCAAGGTCATTTTGATCTCTCATCAGCATAAAAGACGAGGCAATGATCTGTGTGGTTATGATTAACTATAGCACGTACAGCCAAACATGGAGGCTGTGAGCATCTGAAGGCGGGGAGAGGTGAGAGGATTCACTCAGTCAGCAGCAAACTGTAGCATCTCCAGCTGGGCGGGGGTGGACTCTGCAGTAGGCACCACCCAGACATAAGCTGCCCTGGGAAAGCACTTCTGTTTCAAATGGTTCTAAAACGGAAGTACTGAAAAGCACTAGAAGTTCCTAATTATGTTTATGTTGATAACTCATCATAATGTTTTGTGTCACTCTTAACTAAAAATCCTTATCATTCTTAGCTTATCTTGGTTAGGAAATGTACTTTTCCTATCCCACACTGAACAATATCTGCAGCTACAGAAATGTGACTAAAGATATGACTTGGAAACATAGATACCAAATTACATAGATGCTTAAAGTGGTGAGTGACAACTAGACACTATTGTAAATAAATCCATGTTGATCGACGTATTTAATTTTAATTCAATATTTATATAGTTCAGTATTTATTATTTTAATTAAATAAATTTTTAAAATAATTATTTAATTTGTAACAACCCTTTAAAGCAGCAGCATTTGTTGCATCTTACACATGGAGCTAAGCAGGAAAACTGAAACAAAAAGCATTCTGTGACCTTTTGTAAACTGTTGTAGTAAGGCCCCATTCTGCTCACACACTGAAGCAAGAGAGGTTCAGTCATCACGACTCATCCCATCCTCTGCACTTTCTAGAGTTCATTCCTGTGCATGAACTTTGTCACATGCAGCCAGCTTCTTGTTTTTTGTGGTGGGACACAGAATGGAAAAGATAACTATTACAGCAGACCTGGAAATACAGCTAATATGCATGTAGACATAAATATACATCATACTTATTCACTCACTCTAGGTTCACCTGAAAATATGGATGCTTTCCACTGCATTCTTTGCTGCACAATTTCACAGCAGTGACAGAAGACATGAATATGCCCTTTCCTTTCTCTCTTCACATTCAAAAGGGCAAGCTTCTTTAACAAATTAAGCTAACCATTCTTACGTACTTTTTGTCAGCCTCAGTGCTGCTATGTGGCTTAAACAGACCATGAGGCCATGTAATGAAGCAAGCCACATTACGATCAAAGAAAATAATAGTTTCAATCTTATTTATGAGGAGATTGTGTTGGAATTTAGGTTGCAACTGCATGTCTTTCTTAAAACTAGTTTTAACTGCAAGTTGCTAAAATTAATGTTTGAACCGAGGTGTCCAAAACCTGACCAGTTTTAAGAGTTTTTTTATGGATACGTGAAGTTTGATGCGTGCTACCCTATGTCATTTTTCAAGATCCTGCTGCCAAGCACAATAGTTCAAACTTTTCCAGTCTAAAGGCTTTTTATCTTTGCCTTGGGACAGTCATTTTCCCCCTCCCCCCCCCCAGTTTATTATTGAGAAATGGCTGAACAGGTCTTGTTGACAGGTTTCAGAGCTTTTCAGCCTGAGGCAGATAGCTGGCATGGATAAGGTTTGCTTAGGTTTCAAGCAGGCTAAATAATGGAGAAAAATAATGGAGATTCCCAGTCTTCATTACTGGGAAAGCTAGTAGCTCCTGCTGCCATACTGTATCATCTTATCCTCATTGTTCCTCTGTTCTGTAGGTATTTGGACCATGGTTTTATAGGTATGGCCCTGCTCTCAACCATTAAAAAAAATCCCAAAACAAAACAAAGCAAAACCCCTGTCAGACTCAATCTGTATCGAATTATATTTGATAAATAATAAATCAAGATATATTTTGCTAAACAAAACAGTAAAACAGTGGGGTTTTTTCAGTCATCATTTTTTAAGGAAAAGTATGGGTATAACATATTTGGAAGACAGTGTGTGACTACTATGAATGTGTGACTACTAAGACTGTGTGAGAATGAAGCTGGGTTTAATGCCCAATCACTTTACCTGTATTTGCAAACAAAACAGTCTTTAGATTCATCATTCACTGAGAAAAACCCTTCTTTTTATTTTTTCCTTTTTTTTGTTGGTTTTAGCAGGATTAGAGTGCCCTTGAAGCCATTCTCTTTCTTGAGTGCGTATTCCACCGCGGTGTTCCAGTTCTTGATCTGCCCCTGGCTGTATGTGCTTTTTTTGCCAGATCCTTCCTGAGGAGCAGCACCACTCAGTCCACAGAGAGCTGGCAGCCAGGGAATGGGATCTGAGCACTTTTGCCAGCTGGCTGATCAGCTGAGGGACAAAGACAATAGTTTATCTATGCTTGCTGCGGTCAGCTCCCGAGACATTCTTGTCCTTCGGACTGGCATGGCTCTTGGCTCAGTGCCAGTTTTCATCACCCTACTGCTGTTCTACGTACACACAGCTTCTTTTTGCTATAGTTATTTATCATTTTTGCATAATATTACTTTTATTTGTGGTGACCATCTAAACCACTGCTGCCTGTTCTCTGCATTGTCAGCAACAGTCAAAAGCTGCTGTCAGCTGGATCTGGTTAAGCTGCAGCTTTAGTCCATCAGCCTTTATTCTATGGAGATCTCATTGCCTACACATCTCTAAACTGTCTGAACATAAAAGGAAATAAAGACCTCACTCTAGGCATAAATCCCAGTGACTGAACATCTGTGTTTAATCCTTTTGGTACACCCTTCTAAAAGGTAGCTGCAGATGGTTTTGTCAGTAAATAATTTTGCACTTGTCCCTATGTAATGTTTCAAAAGCCCAGGTTTACTGGTTTTTGCTTGGTTGGTTTTTTTAATCCATAAAGAAAACAATGAGCCATACCCATATCAGATGTATATATATGGAAGTTTTTTACAAGCTGAAAAACAGTCAAGCTGAAAATTAGAATGTAAAAGTTGCTAATTCCATGAGCAGCAATGAGCAAGGAAAGGGGCATCTGGTTTAATGTCTGCTATCAAGATTATTATTTGATAGTTTTCTAAGTACTGCCAAGAGAGTACGTAAAACTGCCACTGCGTTATATATTTAGGTTCAGTATTGTTCTTCCAACTGGAGTGCTTGGAGTGCAGTTACAATCTGTATCTCGCTTTCCATCTCACCATGGTAACATGAGTTATGTACCAAATCTTTCTACTTCCAAGTACCTCATTTTGTGAACAGTCTGTTTATGTCAGACATAATATTTTCAGGCTGTATGCTTTATATCATTCACACGCAACTAATTCAGCACAGACATCTCACAGTCCAGTCATGATGAAAATTGTTGTAGCCCAGAATGAAGTGCGGATTTTCTATCAGTACCTATTTTTGTTTCTTCAATGTCTCTTTTTATTATTTTCTCCTGGTAAGATATCCCAATAAAGTGATTTAACTTCTCTAAATATCTTTTTAAGATACTCTGTTAAGTGTACAAACCAGACACTATTTGTTAGTCTGTCATTTAGTTTATAGGAAAAAAAGTACTTCAGAAATTATGTAGTCTGCAGGTTGTTGACTTGTTTGTTTAATCTAATCTTGTAACTAATGGTATTGATCTCAACAATTTTAAAGGTGTCTATTTGCTTTCATCATACAGATTGTTCTCAAATATTAACCCTGTCTCAAACACCTACTCAGCAAAGTCAGTGGGATTAAGTGTTGTGGACCACAAAATGCAAAGCCACTCCTTTTCCAAGCTGTTGCAGCTCTGAGTCAGTGATTTGTCTCTGTTACAGACATACTAAGTTGTTCACACATAACTTCAAGATGAAGGACATTCTTTTCCTAACAAGAAGCTGCCTGGTCATAGAGCTCAGGTCTCATCTCTCCTTAGCTACTTTTGCTGTTTTTTGCTGTCATAGATCCAAAACACCAAAGAATCCAGTTCTCGGCAGAAGGAAAATCACTTACAGAACAGAGTTACAGATTGCATATATAGAAGTTCCATTTAGAACTGAAGGTGTTTATTTAAAATGTCCCAAAGCTACAGTTGACATTACTTCCTTCTGCTGGACCTAGCAAACACTTTCTGTCTTCCATGTGATTGCATGTGTGCTAGAGATCAGAGAGCTTTTTTTTCAAAATTGGTTCTCAGATGCGTATAAAGTTTAACAACCATAAACAGTCTTTTCAAAAAGAAGCTTGTCACATGACATGTATGGATACCAACCAAGTTTTTTTTTTCTTTTTGTTCTTTTTCTCCTAAATGAAAAAATTTCTTCTGGCAGCCTCCTATAAACTACTTCAAAGAAGTCTCAAGTCCTTTTTTTTCCCCCAGATGACCTACTATTCTGCTTCTTCTCAGAAAATTATTCAAAATGCTGGAAATTTGAGGAGTGTGACCTAACAGCAAATTTGATTATTTTTTAAACCGGTAATGTGTTTCAAGAGTCCTGATTTTATTTTCAATGATTTTTTAGTTTGTATCTCTCAATTACAGTGAAGATATATCTGTAAAGGGGTAAGGCCTGGAGAAAATTTAGTAGTTTTGGCAATCTATAAGGCTGACGAGAAACAGTCTCAATCCAACACAGTACTTAAGTTATGTTTAGTGTCAAACATACGAGTTAGTGTAGGAAAGCTGAGATTCATGCCTCATGCTTCAGAGTTCCAGTGCTCTCTCAGATGAGTGCTGAGAAAGCAAAGTCTACAGGTTACCTACACAGATTTGCCGCATCCAGCAGTGGGAGTTTCTTCCATGTCCCTCCTTTGCTGGATTGAAGAACTCATCAGCCAGCGGTCTCTTAACCTCTTTGTTTAATATGCCAGCAACTGCTGCCCATTCTAGAAAGCGTGGATTCCAACCACGTGCTGCCACCTTGGTGGGTATTTTTCAGCGGACTTTTTCTCACAGTACAGGTGACTGAAACTGTCTTTTTGCTTAGTTAGGAAATAATGTTCTACTTGAAAGGCCAAGCATTCAAAATTATGAAATGCCAGAAATGAGACTGTCCGTCCAACTTTAATTTGGCACCATACATGTGCCAGTCCTTAATGGCATAACTGTATTCTTTCCCTGTTCTCCATTCACTGTAGTGCAGTATGCTTGGAGAATATCCTTGTTGCTTAACAGGTGGCTAGACCATGGAACGAGTGCAGAATTATTTCTTTCCTCATGATCCTTTCCAGAGCATACTAGAGCACAGTGATGTCCAAATGAATCATGAACTTTAACGACCAAATGGCTGCTATGAGATGAAATGCATCATTATCTCCATTTGATGTCCATGAAAGTGAAACAAAATCCTGTCTGGAGGCCATGCAGGGAGCTGATAGCAGAAGTGGCATTTGGGGCCCAATCCAGTGCTCATTCTCCTGGATGAAACCCTTTTCCCCCAGGAAATGCTGAGCAGCCTTGGCTCTCATTGACTTTGCAGTTTTGAGCATTCATCATGACTGCTCACCATCACAGCACTGATAATCTTAAAAAGCTCAACCAGAAGATAAGAGCCCAAATACATGCAGCGATTCTATGCCTGGAGTAACAAAAGCAAATGCCTCATTTAAACAAGCTTTTCAATGGAATGATGAAACTGAATGAAATGGCATATTTTCGTTGTCCTAATGCTTCCTTCTTCTCACTTCAAAACCCTCGTTTCTTCCTTGTCAGTTCTTCAGTGTACCTACTGGGGAAGACACCGCTCATGCTAGGGAAGGCGCGGAGCTACGCTCGGGACGACCGTCAGGCCAGAACTGGTGTGACCGCTCATGAACTGGAACACTGCTTCCCAACTGAATGTGGGATGGACTTTTCCATCTGCTCTCCTGTGGTGAGATTTGGGCACATAGCATAAATCCAGTTCCTTACTTCTCTGAAAGTTATTAGGACTTAATTAAGGCTGGAAGCCTCCTACATATGACTGAAATGAATGAGCTTGTTCAGCGCCTGGTATTTGAAGGATGGATGAGCATCTGAGTTGATCATGCTGAACATGACTGAACATGCAGTCCTTGTAAAAACATAGACTATCTTTCCTTGGCAAACCATGAGCAATTTCTATTTCCTACAAAAGAAAAAAACAATGTTCAACGAGAGAAGTGTTTCTAGTTCTGAGAAGGCAAAAACACCTACAGATATATATGAGGTTTTGCTCTTTCAGCTTCTTTTAGATGAAGGCTGCTCAGATATTTGCAGGGATAATAGCACTAGAAGATGTTTGAATAGGTAAATCAAAATAATTTTCTTCCAACTGTCATGTTCTTAAACTAGACAATAGAGTGCTAATGTATTTCCGACACAAAAAAAGAACATAAATTGGTTTGAAAAATCTAGAAACTAAAAGCTCTGCACTTTCTTACCAGTGCCTGGAGTCACGTAATTTCTTTATGTTTTCTGGCAAAATATGCCTCTTGGTTAATATAATTAGCTCAGTTAAACTTGTTAAAGAACAAAGGCAGTATGTCCTATGATAATTGCTGTATGATAAATGCATGGTGATTGTCCATTTTTTTTGTTAAAATGCCTTCCTCGGTATGTTTTGGACTGTATATTTTTCAAAGGAATTTCAGAAAACAGACCCATTTAATGGGCTTGTCTAGAATGTACATTTATAGATAATTAGCCAAACCTTCATCTTTTTGGAAGCAGTTAATTTGGCTTGATATGGTATATGCCCCATAGAATTTTCAGATGAGATTTAAAACTAGAACATATATGCTTTGACCCGTGGGCATTTGGGGTAAGGTGGTTGCAGGCAAAGAAACTCTAGCCTTTAGTGGAGGTTGGCAAACACCAGGACGAGTCTTTGTGAAACACATGCAGCGAAGCCTGGTGGACCTTCTCCCACTTCACCATTGACTAGCGTGTGCATTTGCTGTCTGTCTCATGCTATGTTCACTTCAAATAGTTCATGATGATCAAAACACACCACCGAATTATCAAGAGAACTGGGTGTTTCTTGTGCCATTAGAGACTGCTCAAAGTTCGGATGACAACTCACCTTCTCTGCCTGCCCTAAGCTATCACTGTATTACACCAGGGTTTTCCATTATGCATCCTCACTCTGTGAGAACTCTGAACAGCTGTGAGAACAATCATCTGGGAGCTTCTGGTAACCGGTACAGTATTTTAAACAGCCCCAAAATTAAATACCTAAATTCTTGGGTTTTAAGTTCATGCAGCCCATGTATAAAGACTGAAAGCAGAGATGGTAGCATATGTGTGGCATATAATTAAACCTCTGTAATGACGCCCACAGAGCTCAAAGAGTGGTGAAGCACCTCACAGCAGTGGAAATATTTGCAGTTACAAGGGGAAATTACTGTCATTGTAAACCACAAGAACTTGCAGTCTACTTGCACATGGAGAAGACACCAAGGAAGGCAATTCTCCCACACTATGAACTTCACAACATAAACGAGGCTAATGGGCAAGTTGAGCAGAATTATAAAATTATTCTAACCTGAAGTACATTGTCTATTAATCTGTTTGCTTTGTTTTGTATTTCACAAATGAATAAAACTTCACTCCCTTGAGTGAATTGGGCTCATGGATGTAATATTAACAAGGGAAAAGAGAAAATCTTCCCAAATAATTTAGGGAGCATATTGTTTCAAGAAAGATCATACAATGGGCATGGAAGCATTTGAAAACATTTCCACACAGCATGACATGCTCCTAGGTTGTTCCAGGACAGCTGTCCCTATGTGCAGTGAAACAAATCCATTCTACAGATAATGAACAGGATGTGGCTGTCCTTCCTTTTTTGCTCCCCTTTCTGCTGGGAAGGACAAGCATGACTAGGAATGACTTCTCTGGCTGAGCTGCAAACATTGCTTAATGTATTCTTAATTGTTTGACAATGAGTTTCTTGAATTGTAGGGTTGCTGTGGAATGTAATGAGCAGACTGTGCCGGTAAGAAACTTCACACCAACGGATCTGGTTTCATTATGTAGTCATTCATTTCCACTCTGCAAGCTTTTGCTTGTACATCATGTTTCTCAGCTTTGGCACCCTTAAATTAAAAATAGGCCTGCAGGGACCTACTTATATTTAATAATGATCCCAATAAGATGAGTCTTATAAGGCACAAGAAGTATATAGATGTGTAAATTTTTCTCACATTCCAGTCCTTCTCTGTAATCATATTTCCTTATTTAACTTGTTAGAACATGTAGTTATTTGAATGAATCAATTACTTGCTTAAATCCAAAGAGTGATAATCTTTGTTCTTAATTCAAAACTGCTTATGCTCCAATTTTCACCAAACATTAGGATACCGTGTCTAATTGCAGAGGCATAAATCATTACTTTTGTGACTCAAGGCCCCTGTTCCCCAAGGGGTTTTTTCAGCCTTTTTGAAGTTAACTGTAAGGCTGGGTTATGATAATTTTTCATTCACAATGTCACATTTCTTTCCAGTAATCTGACATCTTCTCACTATGGCCTGACTTACAGAAGACTGAAGCACCAATGACATACCCCCTAATTATTATGTTATTATAGCACATTGTCACTTCATTTCACTTGTGTTCTAAGTTTATGTGCACATGTCCAGCTGTTGAGCTGTAGTCAAGAGACAGATGAGGAGAGCCACATTATTGCTAATTAGTTTTAATGTTAGAACTCTCAGACAGTGATAATTTTTCAAAATTCTGAAAGAGGTGAAAGCAAACTTGTCCCTAAGCATTATGAAATATAGGAAATTAGATTTAATTTTATAAACCTCTCATTTTTCCCCCAAGAGCAAAATGTTCACACAAAAAACAATTGTAACTAACCACACTCCAGTTTTCTCACATCTTTCCCATCTTTTCTCCTGAAAGTATTATGACAGCTTTTATCTCTTTTAGACAATTTAGAGATATTTTGAGTACAGAGTTCAGATTCTTTTTCCTACTTTTTGACAATTTAGACAAAGAGATATCCCCACCCACATTAAAAAAGACAGAAGATCTCTAGAGAGGAGGAAGATTCTGCTTTTATGATCAACTGTAGCAAAACCAAATCATTAGCAAAACCAGCACATTTATAACTTCCTATTTCACATGTCAGACAAAGAGTGTTCCTTGTCCTTTGTTTTCTTACTATCACTATTTTCACTCTACCTGCACAGCAGTTTTTCTGAGAAAGGGAAGATGCCAGCACTTCTGTTTGATTAATGGAGATCTTTCCTATTATTGTGCCTCCCTTCTTGTCATTGACTAAAATGGGACAAGGATCTTCTGTTGATGCAAGGTCAGCCACTGCTGGGCTAAACAGCTCTCAGGTAGAAGTGCCTGAACAGAGCATTTGAACAAATCATTTGACTTCCTAAGGGATAAGGTCTAGTTTCATAGCAGTCAGGACAAATCCTTCACAATTATTCTGGGAATGACTGATCAACCATGTTTGTTGTTTTTACAGGCTGACTTAACTTTTACAGTGAACTACTAAGGTTAGAGATGGATTGGAATCCTGAAGATATGTCCAGACTGAATGCTGCATCTTTGGGGGGTAGGTCTAGCATGAGCTGTGCAGGATGAGAGAGTCACCTGGTGCTGCAGAGCTGTGTCACCTTACTGTGTGACACTGTGCAACCAGTACTACTCCCTTGGCAGATGTAACTGTATAGAAGGAGGGCAACTTTTGTCAGCTCCACTTATGTTATCTGTGTGGCTGATGCAACCAGACACAGAGGGAAGCTGTTCATATATGCTGTTTCCACTCAGGAGCTTTGCAGAAAAAGCCTTGTTCACAATTCAAAAAATTTGGTATCACTTCTGCCATCAAAATCTCTGTGTGTGAAACAATAAGGACTGTTATGTCTAATCACATATTCACAAAGTATTTTTTGTATGCATCAAGCCATCTGTTCTGATAAGCTTTTTTCCACCAATTTGTCAATTCAGAGCAAAGCATTGCGATCATTCTTATTTATAATATTACCCCACTTCTCCCTAATCTGCTGACATCTACAAGGTAAATTAGTTGCAGCAGTAGAGTCTCTGTAGTGCAAGCATGAGACCTTTGCCACACCACTCCCAAGTGATAAGGGGTGTGCAAGACCAGCTCAGCTACCTCCGCCCCACCCATCTGAAGGGGAACTCTGAGGAGCCCAAGCAGCAGCCCCCGTGGGAATGAGGCAGGAGTTGGAGTCAGTGCGTCGAAGAACTCTGAACCTCAGGAAGGCATTTCCCCAGTGGGGCTGCGCCACACAAAAATGAGAGTCGGAGATCTGTATCAGGTCATTCATTGCCTTTGGTTTCGACTCTATGATTACTTAAACTGTTTGAATAAAATTGCATACCACTTACAGTAAGAAGAAATATTTGGACCTTTTTTTTTATTTTTAAGCACCTCCTGGACTTGGAAAACGTAACAAGAATATTTTATTACGAGGATAAGGAGACAATGTGCCACAGGCACTTCAGTGCAAAAGGGGAGCTAAGACATGACAAGAAACAAGTATCAGATAAATGAAGCTGAGGTTGTCTGAAAGAGGGGAGTGGCTGAAAGGATTTAATGGAGATGCAGACTATAATCTAAATCCTATATAGGAAGTCTTTGCACTGAGCACTGAGCTAAATAAGCTTTGGATCATGACCAAAGAGACAAATTGTGTACCAAGTAACCCTCATCAAAAGTTTTTATACAGGCATTTTGATCCACTTAGTGATTAAGTTCACACAGCAATGTCCTTTCCATTTTTGGAGTTGATTTTGTAACATACTGTGCACATCTTACTGAGAGCTCACAAAATACATTTTAGTCTAAAAATGATCAGGAAATTGCAATGGACACCTTGAAGAGCTAGAACTCAGGAAGAGTCAACAAATACAGCACTTACTGCCAAGATGTTATCAGTCTGATCCTTTCATGCATGAATAAATGAGTTTTCAAAAAGCTACAGTGACGTAATGAAGTTTTCAGAGCGGGGTCCGAAGAAAATTTAGGAGCAGGACACAGCCCTGTATTGTAGCCATGAGATGATGACAATATTCAAGGCTAGGCATCCCTCATGTATCTCTAGGTGAGTACCATGTATAAATGCATTCTGGTGCTTTTGTAACGTTGCTGCTTTTATTTTTAAGAAGCTTACTGCTAAATCTTGTAGACATGAAGATACTAAAAAACTGGATTTTTTTTTACCACTGGAAAGAATCTTAAAATTATTAAATAATAAAGCTCTGAACAAAAAGAAGTCAGTTCAATATGGAAATACTCACACAGCATTGTAATTCCTCTCTCCTAACCTAAGGGAATCACAGTTTAATAAAGTGAAGACTTAATTCAGTTTAATGAAAGTGAATATGACAAAAACTTAATGTAATTAGGAAAATAAGGTCAAAATAAAGTAGTTTTAATCTGGAATGGCTCCCTCATAAGAGCAAAATGAAACCTTTACTCAGTTTTAAACATACTGAGAAACTCTCTGAAAATACTTGATCATGCATGTAAATATTAGGCAAGAGAAAGACTGGTTCCACTTCAGTGATATTAAAGATGTTATTATATTAAGTCAAACAGCACTTGGAGGATGGGCATCCCCTGGGATCGTTGAGCACAGTGGAGTCTCTCCACCCAAGAGAGAGAGAAACAGGACTATGAAGGATTGTTGTTCTCATTTGATAGAAGATAAACTGAATGACAGGTGATGTTACTTGCACAAAGTCAGTTATCAAGAGAGCAAACAGTACTCAACTGGATTTTCAATTCATTTCAGGTTAGATAAATTGAAAAAAATGTTTTCCAGAAAAATAATAATATAAAAAAGATTTTTAAAATCCCATTTTGATTATTCTTAGTACTTAGAAAATTAAGTAGAAGGAAATTTAGGTAAAAGACCTTTAAAGCAGAAACTCAGACCATTTAACTATGAGAATGTTAAGTAAAGTACTAGCACTTCCAGAATTAGGAGTTTCTTGAAAAAGATTATATAAAATGCTTTGGAGTTGGGTTTGTTTGGCTTTTTTCCCCCTAAGTATTTCTGCTTGCTTTTTTGTCTTCGAACAAATTGCAAAATAGTTTAATCTATATGTTTATAACATAGATATGTACTCCAATCAAATATTTTTGAAGATAAGGAGTGCTTATTTGTTAAGAGGATGTAAACTTCAGAGCTAGGAGCTAAATGTGCTGTACTGACCCTGGAGTCTGAGGCTGTCTTACAACCCTGGTTTTCCTGCAAATTTTAAGGCTTATACATGTGTTACCTGGACCTCGATAATATTAATTTTTAGATAAGAATGACTGAGAAGGTATTTAAGAAATTAGTTTTGGTTGGAAACTAACTAGTTGAAACTCTAAGAAATCAATATTTCTGTTCTGATCAAACGTCCGTGAGAAATTATTTGCACCTACAAGTGGTTTTTCTGTTCATAATCAGTATAATATTATGATAATACTAATTGTGGATGGCTGTGCTCCCCAGGAGGGCAAAACGCATTCCAGTCTTGCTACTTGTAGGTAATGCTGCTTCCAAGTGCAATCTCAGGTATGGGCTTAAAGTCTCACCATCACACCTGGCATAGAAGCTCACTGTGATTTTGTGTTCGGACTGAAAACTGCATCATGGTGATAAGAATCCTGGTGAGTTAAAGGGCAGGTGAGAAACAGACAGGGAATTTTCTTCACTAACCCCAAGGAGGGCCATGGAGAGCATTTCATCCAGGCCCAAAGGAAATCAGGAGTTTCTGAGAGCTGTTTTTCCTTGACAGCAGGCTGATGCAGGCTGGCCTGTGCATAGTCCATCCACAGCTGCTGGGTGCTGCTGCTCTCTTGGCGGTGCCATCTCCTGTCCCTGCCACATGTGATGGATAATCTGTTGTGCCAAGCTTTGTTTCCTGCACCTGCCTGCCTCTTTAATCTACAATGTCTCTTGAGTCCAGGAGCTTTGTATCAAGCTGGCCACAATTTCCAGGGCTTCAGCCTCTTGGCAGACTTTGAAATCCTGCAGTGTCAATAGGACAAAAATAGATCAACATAACAGTCTCCATAAATGAAAATATTTTCAGACTTCTAGGGTAGAAGATCAGTACCCTACCCTTCTAGGGTAGGGTACTGATCAACAGGACTGGTTCTATGTAGTGCAGGTCACAGCACCCATTCAGTACTGAGAGCAGTAACCCAATTCCTCCTGACTGAGAAAGTAATCGTCTTTGCTCTTGGCATCACTGGTTTCAGAAGCATGGAAGTGCACTGAAGTATATACCTCCTCTGGGGAGAGAAGAAAGTTTTAAACCAGAGACAACTGGAAATCTTGGAGCTTGAGTAATCATAATCTATAGCACTTCCAGATTCTGTCTGTATTTTTCTCCAGATGTCTGCCACTATCCAGGTCATTCTGGCACATTTGAGCTTGAAAATGTTGCAAAATTTAAAGACTTTTGTCTTAAATTAAAATGATGCAAATGAGATGAGGCATGGATAGTGCCTGAAACTAGGGCCAGTGCTTGAAAAGAGCAGGCACTAGGCAAACCACCATCTGCACAGCCTGAAGAATAATAACACTGAAATGTTAATCTATGGATTGGTGTTTCTATCTGCTGTGGCTTCCAGCAAGCTTTCATTGAATTTTTTGCTGCAGCTGATACCTATTGTCATGTATTCTCTAAAAAATGCCAGTGACTGAACAGAATTAAATTTTGGTGTTGTGCATGGCACTAAAATACACAGCAAATTCAAGAGAATCATGCTCCCACCACCACTCAAGTGCAATTCTGTGTTCCCCTAACATAATTTTTTTTTCATTTCTTAAGTTTGTCGATCTTACACCAACCAGTTCCAAGGACTAGGGAACTCCATGAGCTGATCTGTTAGTATTTTTTCTTATGAAAGCAAAATTAAGGAAGATGCCATCTTGGTTTTTGGTACATGCCTGTGACGAGTTCCCCAAGCAGTTCCTCGGTGTTGGTCAAACACCAGCATGGGACAGAAGCCATCCCTAAACGTAATCCCAGTCTGACAAGCCTGTGTTGGAGAATAAGGAATTTTAACTGCTAATGTTCGAGCTGTGCTGTTCCAGTATGATTCAGGGCCAGATTTTAGATCAGATTTATTCTCTTTAGCATCCCTGTAGCCACCGGGGCTCCTGCATACAGCAGCACACGTTGAGCTGGAGCTGCAGAAGCCTCAGCCCTTCCTGCTGCTGCCTGACACTTGAACCCCACATTTGTCCTTGTCACATTTGCTGTGTTCTGCAAGCAGCCTGATTGCAGCCTCTGTACTCAGAACACCTCTGACCTGCTCCACGTGGAGTGAATTTGAAAGGCCACACAGAACCAGGCACCCAGAAAGCAAATTCCCTGGTGCTGGTAAACTCTGTGCACCTGGGAAAAAGTAAGATCAAACCCACAGCAATGTCTCAACCTCCCATCACAGAGGCTGGTCTGCGAGGAGAGCTCTGTAATGCTGAGCTGCCTTCTCACCTGCAAAAGCCTTTATCCTTACTGGAATGTTGGTGTGGTTCTGAAAAGCCAGCATCCAAACTCAAGAAGAAATAGTCCTTTGGGGTAATATAGATGGAAGAAACATCATTAAGAACATTAACATGGACAAACTCAGACTGGGGATTCCTCCAAGTACTCTTATGAAAGCAGATTGTCTGCAAAAGCTAATGGCCTTCTTTCTATTTAAAAAAAAAAAAAAGTGGTTTACCACCCTGTGCTTTTTAAATCATGTCTTATATTATTCCTGTGCCTATGTTTGGAATTGCCTTTCAAAGAATACTGATGCCATTAATAAAAATGGCAGTTCAAACATCACTGTTAATTGTATACTTTGATCTGTGATCTTTGCATATTAATATTACAGTCTGTTGAACTGATATCAGAAGGACAAAAGCTTTTGACAGCTGATTTTGCTCAGCTTAGATTCAAATGATACTGTGTTTTATAAACAAACCAGTGAAATCTTTGTCACTCCTTCTGTGAAATATTGTCTATCAGAAGCTCATTTCTGACTTCTTTTTTGTTTGTTTTGTTTTGTTTTGGGGCTTTTTGGTTGTTTTGTTGGGGTTTTGTTTGTTTGTTTGTTTTAATCTAAACACCAAAATAGTAGAGTGGCTGAATTGAAAACTGAATGATTTGTGTTCCAAATTACAGCACATAATTAAAGCAAACTTGCCTTCATTTATTCTAGCACTAAAATATGTAATGGTAATAACTTTTTTCTTTTACTGAAAGAGTTTTTTAATTATTTCATCCAAATGACATAAATAATTTTAAAGTTCGCTTTTTACATTAAAAAGAGAGTGAAAAATGTGTTTCTTTCTACTATTATGCAATCTGTTGACTCAGTATCTCACAATCACAAATGGCTGTTCACACAGCCATTTGGAAATACAATCAACAGTAGCTGGGTGTTTCAGTAATTCTAAGCTAACCTCCAAAAGCAATACCATCATCCCTCATTTTTGCAAGACCCTCCTCTTCAGTCTAGACTGGCCATTTGTCTTGTTCTCAACAGGTGTTTTAACTAATACCCTGTCAATTGTGTCATTATAAATCCCAAATGTTTACACAAAGATTCTAAATATCTTTGTTTCTCATGTCACATGGTTTTTATTGGGATGTTTCCTTCTACGAAATCCATAGAGCCACCCTGACTTCAGCAGTTTGCTATTTATACATTTGTGATTGCACTGCTGCTGCAGATGGTGAGAGAGGTACATCAGATGCTGCCTTTCCTCTGACTGAAAATGTGGAGAAAGGAAACCATGGCATAGTGGGAAGATACAGGGCTTGGTACAAGGCTTTGCCTACAGATGATAAAGGAAACTCAAAGCTTTCAAACTACAGCTTTCATCAGGCACAGGCAGATGCAGATTAGCAGCCAAACCACTCTAAAACAAAACACACCTACAGTTTCTTCATGCAAAATGATGGTAGCTCCTCAGTACTGAGGAATAATCCATGTGGAGAGTTTTAAATGTGCTGAATGTTCATCTTCCTCAAATTAAGCAAGAAGCACAGTTCTGAGCAGTTTTACCTGGAGAAACAAGCCTATGCACATTCAGATTCTGGATAAATGTATGAAGCTTCACAATTAGACATTTTAATGGAGCAGCCAGTGCTCAACTTGGCCTGGAGGCACAGAGAATTCTCTTGCTTACTTATCCTTTCATGTAATTTTTAAAGTTACGATGTGTCCTGTGGTATAAAAAAGTGGTATTGTATCTCTCCATAAAAGACACTTGACTACTTAATACAGAATTCCTCCCTATCTCATCCTGCCTTACAAGTGGCTGACTGGCATGGAGCTTTTAATGAAATATTTATTCAGGAGGAAAAGATATTGTTTTGTCAGTTCCAGGTCCCACCTGTCTTCATTAAACCCCTGTTCTTTGTCCCAGGTTCAGAAGAAGGACATTTAATAAACACCGAGTAGGTGTGAAGTTTATGGTCATGACCACGTGGCGCAAAGCTTCTGGGCTCGTTGCATGTTGTGGCCAAAGACTGATTTTATTAGTTCCCACATTTACAGTCACACTTGCTGTTTAGCTTCTTGTTTACCAAGAGAAGAACCATTAGAGCCATGTGCTTGATGGTGTCCTTAGAACTTTAGAACTGTGCCTTTAGGTAGTATTCCTTTGCCAGGAAAGTGGTAAAAGCAACGGTTGCCTTCAGAACAAACTTAGCAAATAAATATTAATTAATAAATGAACTCACAGCAAGTTTCCAGAATTATTAAAAGCTAGTAGCTGAAAAACATGATCACCTGTGTTTGCAGTCTCCCTATCAGTGTGGGAGATAATGTGTTGCAGGGTACACGGTGCCCTAAATTTGGAAAGAAGCTGTAAGTCTTGTTGGCAGAGATGCCTCCTGTGCTGTGGCAGTAAGGCAGGAGTTGTGCTTGGAGCTTGGATTTTTATAGAATCTCACTCTGGCAAAGTTTCTGTGGACAAGAAAGCAGTTACTGAAGGGATTGCCATATTCTCTGCAGGCTTCATGCTTGTGCCAGTTTGAATCATTTAATATTATTTGAATAGGTCTTTAGATGAATATTGAATGTGTGTGTGTGTGTATGAACAGATATTTTTATCTTACTGGAGACCGTACTTTGGCAGTCAGCTCTCAAGTGCTTGGGAGCGCAGCCAAGATAATACTTTCTGAAATCTTTTTGAAGTTTTTCTTTTTTGAACCATGAAAATGCTTCATTTTTCTTGACCTCAGACTATTTTTTTTAAGAGGATACTGCCAGCATTGTCAGCCTCGCATTATGTATCACCAACCATGCTTTGTGAATAACTCCAGATGAAAAGAGGCCTGGAATTCAGGTGTATGTGTACATTGGTGTCCTATGGAGAGAATGTGCTCAAGGACTCCCTGTGGATGTCTGGAGTCTCAGTGCATCACTGTGGAATAATAAAAGACTACCTTCTTTGTGGTGTTATGAGACCACAGTGTCTGATCAATGACCTTTTTATGAATTCCACTGAATATGGATGATTTACCTGTGTGAGTGATATCCCACTGATCCTGTAGGTTAGATACACCAGTCAAAATGGATTCATACAAAAGACTCTGGTTTTCTACCTTCCAAAAACAGAAATCTTATTTATTTAGGAATAATGAGCTCTGCATTAATGGAATCCAAAAATGTGCCAGGTTCCCCATTTATAGAATAAAATTTGCAATTCATAGAGAATTACAAAATAAGAGAAGAAGGGAAGGAGCATCCAAGCAAAAAGATAAAACTACATCTACTGTTTCTTCCTGATTACCCCCAGTACCACTTGCTGTGTACTTGCAAATTACATAAAATGCCATTTTATTTATTTATCTATTTATTTACTTATTACTCTCCTATTGATTGATATATACATTTCTTTTAAGTTCAGGTGAGTGAAAGGGGGAAGAGATGGAATCTTTTGAAGCTGATAAAACGTTTAATTAAAAAATTAAAAATCCTGACTTTTTTGTCCCTTACTTCTGATACGTTGCTAAAGCTATAAGGAAATTGCCTAAGTAACCAGAGTTTACAGCATTTTCTCTTTTTTTCTCTCCCTGTTTTTCTTGACTGAGATGCTTGTCTGTATCAACGAACATGGAGTATCTTTTTATCCCATTTTTGAATCATAGTACTATTTGATTTTTCTTTCTTTTCAGATTACAGTTGGGAAGGTTTTTCCTTGCCATAGAGAAGTTCACTGACTTCTATTTTAGATATGAGAAAAGAAGAAGTTGGCAATACCAATTATTTGTCATTTGTAAAAGATCCATTAGAGACTATTATATCATGTTACATCTATCTGGACTAGGTAAGTAGCATTCTCACAAAAAATGTGGATTATGAAGTAAATTATTAGAACTTTTTGGTGTTCTCATAAATCTGTCATTTATTTCACTGTAACAGAGACACCAGAAACCTGATGGCTTCTCTGTGGCTTCTTACATCATTCCTGAGCACCTCATGCTCCCTTCCACCAAAAGTGTCTGATGAAATACCAGGGCCCCACTGCACATACACACAGCTAAACCAAAGGGAAATGGATGGGAATGCCACCAGGTGGAACAGGCTGGATGTGCGTGGCTGCCAGTGTCTGTACGTGTAACTAGCTTTGGGAAAAAGGCGCTTTATCAGTCTTTGCTGCATTTTTTACATCCTTCCTTTTGTGTCTTGTCCATTAAGTCTGAGCATGTGACACAATTAAAAGGTACTGCAGAATCCTTCTTGCTAAATTGGTAAAAATTTGCCTTATAATGGGATGAAATATCAAAACTAACACTACTTAGCAAAGGAAATGGCCAGATTTCTTAAATGAACTGTAGCATAAGCAAAAAAAAAAACCAAAAAAACCCCACCAAGCTGACTGCCTCTCACTTGATTAATTGTAGTGGCAACAAAGGCTCAAAATAGCACCATTTATATTGTCAAGTGATTCCCAGATGAATAACTTTTCTTTCATCTTAACAGCACACTGTCACAATAGACGTCAGGGGATAATGGATGCACCTAGACTTTCAACCAGAAAGACTGCTTGACAGTAGTTTGGGACTGCAAAAAATACGCCACTGAACAGGAATTAGAGCAGCAAAGGTGCTTTCCTTCACTTCTGAATTTGGCTGATGGTCTACTCCAACATGTGTTGCTGAGGAATGCTATTTGGCATTGCCTTAAAGCTTTAGAGCATCTCCTGCTGTAAGATTTTGCTTGAAGCTGCTTGAAACATCATTAAATTATTTGGGCTGTGATTTTACAGCAGTTTGACCAATCTCAAATTTTAAAAGTTCAAATAAAAGACCTCCTTTTTTCATTTAAAAGAAAAAACATCCAACGTTTTCTTTAACAAGCACTGAAACTCAGTCTGAATTTACTGTGGGGATTAGGCCTGTGCTGTGTCTGCCAAGGGGGCATGAGGTACTGGGCACGGAGACTGGGACCCTCTCCCTGGAGCACAGAAGTTCTAGGAGATCAGTGGGGAAGTAGACACATCTGACACAAAGATCACTTCTCCCAGAGTGAGCCAGAGATCCCAGCATGTGCTGTAAACTCCCTGGCAGAAGCACCCCACCATCCTGTAGCACTGGGCTGTGGCAGGGGTGAGGATCCCTTGTCGCCACTCAGGTACTGCAAGGACTGAGCAATGAATTGACACAGCCCAAATTGTGAACAGCAGCCACCAGGCTGGTGCTGCTCTGCTGCTGAGTGCAAACCCAGGCCATGTTACAGCTTGAAAAAGATGGTCAGTATTCCCCACATGAACAGTACTAACATGCTTAAAAAGCATAACCTTGTTTTGTTCCTTTTGTATAGACAAGTGAAGACAGCTTTTAAAGATGGGAGCAAACACCATTTTCCTATGGGCTATTTTTGTATTCAATAACAGGATGGACTTGTTTTTGGAATGAATGAGGTTCATGTAGTAAATGAAAAGTATGTGGTAAATGAAAATCATGGAGTAAATGAAGAGGGGGGTTGAAAGACATCAGACAACTGTCTTTCATCAAGTTAAAACATTAGGCTGTATTTCCAGCTCTGGGCAGTCATATCTAGTGCCAAAGCAGCAAAGCTGTGATCTTAGGGATGACTTCTATATAATATTATAATGTTATGTAAATTGAAGCAGCTTGGCCAAAATGAGGACCCACAGTTAATGGTGTGACCCTTCTCTCCCTGTCTCAGTTTTATATACATCTTTGTGTGACTAAGCCCCATGTCTCACAGGAGAGTTATAAAATTAATTTTATTAACTTGAAAGAATTTGAATAAAGAAATCTTGCTCACCTTCTCATCAGTGGAAACCAACAAAGCATTGGGAAGCTGCTCACTATCTCAGCACACTCTCTGCACTGCAAGAGAGGGAGAGCTCCTGTAAATGGCAGATGGTTATGTGGTGACATAATTGAAGGCTTTGACCTACGGAATGTCAAAAAAGAAATCTGAACTACAGATGAATAATCAGTCTTACTTTGGGCATGCCCTATTCCAGAATTCCAGGTCTAGAGCTAGATCATACCAAGGGACATTAGTGTAGGCTTTCATGTTCAAGATGAGTATTGATAGATAATCATAGGGTAGAAAGAGAAGAATCTCTTCTCTTTCTGCTCTGTGCCACCAGTCCTCATTTGTGCTACAGCATCCTTGCCTTGGAGCAAAACTTTGAAACATTTTTGCAGAAGAGTACCTAAAACCATTAGAAGTGAGATCAACAGCTCACATTTTATATATGTGTGCTTAATATCTGTAGCTGCCATTAACTTCAGGAGAAGATGAGAACTGAAACAGGCTATTTTTTTTTCTTTAAATGTCAAAATAAGAACTTAGTGCTTAGCTTTAGGAAAATATTTGCAAATGTTGGTGTTAGTATACGATGTGTCAGCCTCCTCACCTGCCAAATGGGGAGGACAGTGCTACCTCCCACCCAAACACGCTACATTACAGACAGACTGAATCCATAACTATTTTATGCTCTGTAAAGCTCTAGGAAAGGAGTCCTCATAGCCTTCCAGAAGCCTTTGAAGAGTTGGAGTGTCTTGTACTGGGATGAATAATGATATGAATGTCAGAGGCAGAAAGGACTTGGGGCAAAGCTGCTCAAGTGTAAACACATATTCTGCAAGATGCCATGACATCAGTTTAAAAAATCTCAGAGGTACTTGTGACAGAGAATGCAGATGTTCATGAGGCTTAAATATCTCTTGACTAACTTCAGTTTTCAGTAGGCATGAGAAGGTAAATTTGTTTACTCCCTGTTTTCCAATTAAAGTTCTGTTTATTGACAATTAAAAGGTGGACTCATGTCTCTTAATTATTAGGTTTAAATCAGTAAGTACCTTTTCTTGATGGCTTGATGTGATTGTCAATGATGAATGTAGTTCAATCTTTTGTTGAAAAACACCTAATCAGGTATTTCTAGAGAAAGATATTGTGCAAAGTGTAATTTCTTTATGGTTTTATATAGGGCTTTCCTCTCAAAATAAAGGAAGTAAATCGAACCCAGCCTTCTGTTAAGGACTCTTTTTCTTTGTCTTAACCTTGGTAACTGCATGTTAGCCACTCATGGCAGGTGTGAGTTCCCTGCAAGAGAGAGAGATTTTGGAAAAGTTAGCAAAACTGGCCTGACTGGATGACTAGCATCAGGCTTTAGCTGAACACATCATGTGTTAGGCAACATGGAAGGCCTGCATACTGAATCTTTATATGTAGTTGCTTTTGTAGAGAAGAAAACATGACCAAGTGCCTCAGGAAAAATGCTCATAATTGGAGAATCCTCTCCCTTTCCTTCTTCCGGTCAGGTAGGACTTAACTTGCCCCCTGGCTGATGTGAGAGCTGTGATACAATTTCTATATAGACCCAATGGTTCGCTGGAGGCTTATTTTTTACAATATGGTAAACTAAATAATAAAAGTAATATTTCACTGCTTGAGCGAACCTTTCCTGGGAGGAAATTATGGAAGTGTCCTTTGAATTATTCTACAGATGCAGTTATACTTTCAACTATGGATTAAAGAAGAAAAAGACTTTTTATCAGTGTATCCAGTAACTCTTATATTAGAAGCTGGATCCTTATTTCTCCTTCCTGGTCACTTGACATTAGCCATCCTTGCGAAACTTGAGTGTTAGAGTACCACTTAAATTTTTTTTAAAAGGGTTCAGATTTTCTTGGAAAAGCAGAAGATGGGGAAATCCTTGTCATGGTGTTACTACAACAGAACTATGACTCTTCTCATTTTTTGATACTCTGCTAAGCATTACTCCTAGCCTTTGGCTGGACTGAGCCTAATGCATTAGTAGAAGAATCCTGAAATAACTTGTAACATCTCAGCTATTAAGTCCAGTAGCTCTTTTAAGAATTAGCTCTTCTTGCTGAGAGATGCACTTGTTGCCTAATGGGGCTCCTTCTCTTCTGCGTTTTCCTTCTGTTGTCTTTGCCAGTGCAATCCACTGTGACAGTGAGTAGAGACTTGGAGAGTATCCACGGCTGACAGGGATGTCTGAGCTTGGCCCATAAGGAACAGCACATAAAGGTCTAATGGACAGCATGCACCACTTCTTTCATCCAGCCCAGTCAGAAATCCAGATTTTCATGATTTAGACAGGATTTCATAGATGTCAGAGTTAAACAACTCACAGAGGCCTTTCATGGAGCTTCTCTCCCTTTGTTTCTATCACTGTGTGCATGTAATACCCACACGGTTGGGTATTGGCACCATTGCTCTCCCTTTCCAGCCAGGACAGGGACAGCAGTCCACTCACTGGCTCCTGGCCCACAGGGACAAACAGTGGCTCCCATTTCAGCTTGCATTTTGCTTAGAAGCCAGATGAAAACGCATCAGCAGAGACCTCTGGAGCAAGCAAAAAAAGCAGCCAGAATCTTGCAACCCCCTGCGGGCATCTTCCCATGTGGAAGGAGGAAACCAGCGGGAAGAGCTGGAGCTGGAGCTCAGGAGGGTCTGAAGGGGAAGAGAGGCTGGGGCTTGGTGGGCTTTAGGCTGTCCCACACACAGCAAGTCTCACACTGATGTTATGACCTGAGTCCCTTGGAGGAGGATGTCAAGGGGGAGCTTCCCATCCTTGCCCTTCTCAGAGCTCTTTGTCCCAAACTGGTCACACATACATCTCGATCGCATTGGTGAACAGCACCTGTGAAATTCCCTGTGGTCTCAAAGAACCCAAGATGGCTCCAACTGCCCTGTCTGACACGCTCAGCCAATGTGACAGTGTGGGCACCTTGTCTCCTGTGCACACAGGGGACTCTCCTGTGGGACGTGCCTGACCTCTGTAAATCAGTGTTCCCAGGCCTTTAGCACCAAGAGGCCTTTGCACAGAAAAGTTCTGTCTCCGCTGTTTATTCATTCACGAAGGCTTGCTCCTTCGTGTCACAGGTGACAAGCTGTTTTTGCGGCAGGAAGGGAAAGTCCTAGCAACTGAGCTGGGGAACTGAGGTCAAAAAGTAAATACTGCTTGCTGTGGTGTTTTTGCCAGCTGTGTGTTGTTCATGCTGCTATGAACAGAGGTGCTGAGCCTCAGAAAGCTCTAAATGCGGAAGGAAAACACGACACAAATGTCTAAAACCAGTGCACTGTGCAAGAAAGCTTTTGCTACCCAGGTCCTGATCCTGCTCCAGCACTGCCCCATGCCCAGTCTGCCATGGGCAGAATATGCCTCTCATTGAAGGTGATGACACCTATCTTAAAAAAACAGCATTAAAGAGCGAAAGGCTTGGAATGTTTCGTAAGTGTTGGGGAAAGGTCTGTGCACAGCAGCCACTGAAGATGATGATAGCTATTTTAAACAACTCAGCAATAAGTAGAAAAAGGCTCTGAGTGTTTTGCAAATGATGGTATTGGAGTCTGACAACATGGCATTGTTCTGGAGCTGAGGCTCAGAGCCTGGATCTTGCTGGGAAAATTAGTTCTCCTTAGACCTGCTGGCTTTTCTGTCCTTCTGAGGGTTAACTGTGCTGTTAAGACTGTGGTCTTATTTGATGATTTATGTGGCTGCAGCACCTGAGCTTGCCCCAGCTGATGTGACTGTTGTGCCTTCTCATTGTGTAATCTTTTTATTCCACAAGCTTTCACAGACATCCCAAATCTTCCTTTAACACTGATCATGAGGTTACTGGAAATAAGGAAAACAAGGGATTCAAGACTAAATTATTGAACTGGATGGTGCCACTCCCACAGCTATGCCATATATGCTATAAAAAGAGGCTGGGTAAGAATGAGCAGGAGTGAACCGGCATTGTGATCAAGGTGAGAAAGAGAATAAAAGGGCTGTGAAAATCTTCCTTTATTTATACACCCCTCTCTGGGTCCAGACCTGAGTTAGAAGGAAAGACAGAGTGAGTTTTTAAAGGTATCTAAAGGATTTCTATGCCCAGTTTTCACTTGTGTCCTTTGTAAATCGTCACCCAGCTCCCTTACGCAGATTTGAAATACCCCTGGGTAGATGAATGTCCTGAAGTCGCTAAAAGAATCAAGAGCTGAACTGGGGGCAGAGCTGAGGGCCAGGCTGTGATGCACCAAGTTCATGCCCAACAGCGTGACTCATACTGGACTGCCCTGTATGAGCACTGGATACACACATCCAGGTAAATGTTGATGTCAGGGACAACATGTGGGCAAAACTTTCTCATTTTGTTGTTTTTAAAGTGAATAACCATATTACCCAAGCACAAACAGCACATTGGAGAGCGGGCCATGCAGCATAACCACCTCTCAAAAAGGGAAATAGAGCTCAGAAGGAAAATCTCTTGGCGCTATTGGGGAGCTGCAGCCCGACAGGCACTTCCCCCTGAAAGTGTGCCAAGGCTGCTGCAAAGGCATCACATCAAATCATAAGAACAATGAGCAATAGCAGCCTCAAAAACAGAGATAAGAACAGGATCCTCACAACTGCGAAAAGGAGCTTGGGGTGGGAAATGAATCTTTAGGAAACTCAAAAGTTAATGGCATAGGTACTCTGCCAGCTTCTCAAGGAAAATGACATAATTCAGGACTTAACGCTGATTCACACACATTGAGGATCTCGGCACTTAGAGGCTTCAGTTTCTAAATTAGCATCACACAGATGCACATGAAAATCCTGGCACAGTTAATAATCTTGCTAAGTATTCTAGGCATTATTTTTAAGCAGAAAAGAAAAAAAATCAACCCAATCCCCCCAAAAACAGCAAAAAAAATCTGAATAATTACCAAGGTACCTGCCAAGTTAAAATACAGTTTTAATTGTTCTGTGTAAGTGTTCAAACAAAACATGTATAACACATCCCAGGAAAACACACTCATTCTTGCTTCCTTCCCCAAATAAAAAGACATCCATTTGTCAGTGCATTTTTAAGTCTAAAAGACATATTAAAAAACTCCTATACCATACATTTTTGAAAACATTGCTCAGATTCAGCTTCCATGAGAGACATCACTCCCAGTGGTGGTACTTAAGAATTTTGCCTTCATAATTTTTCAGTTTGCCTATTTCAGTGTTACCTAACGAGTAGCTAAAGAATGAAGGGCCAACTCTTTTTGTCTGTCAAAATACAAATCAGAGGGGCTGTCAGGACTTCATCAGAAGCCGTAAGGGATACACTGCTGGCTCCACAGCACAATCCTGCCTGCCTTTCTTGCAAGAGAGATAAAGGCAAGTTGTTGTCTTCCTTTTGCTCTTTCTCCTTCCCTGTGTCATTAAGAACACTGAAGGCCACAGTGAACCCTCAGTGCCACTGAGACCTCTGAGCACCAGCAGCTCAGGGAGCAACAGTGTGAAGTTTTCACCAAGCACATGCTCAGGGCTGTACGTGCACTGCCCACATTTGGCAGCATGGGCTGCTGGGCATGCCGGAAAGCAATGGCTCATCACCCCTGGATTATGGCCATAGGACTGACAGGTCTGTTTAGCTGTAGGGGGGGAACACCTCACCATGGCCTGTTGGAGGCCAGCTGGGGAAACAGCTCCTTTTAAACTATTGATTTATTTCAAGGCACTGCACAGCACTGAAATCCCCCATCTCTAGGTGATGCTTGCAAGGAAAATACACTCTCGGTGCATTGCAAAGACACCCCGTGTTAGGAAAACAGGGAGCTGACCAGAGGCTCGAGTGCCCTGAGCCAGTCCTCCAGGCACACCATCTTTCCAGGAGGGAGGTCTTGCAGATCTGTTCCTGGTTCAGCCTCAGAGCAGCACGGGGAGGTAGGAGTCCCACACACCATACCGTGGAGTGGGTGGGGGAATGGATCTCATGCCACCTACACATTGCACGGTGTGCAATAAATAAAGTGGGTGGATTAAATGTCATAGATACATACCACTCCTAAACTCTTATCTGTCTGCACTGGTATCTGTGCCAGCTGCTTCTCCACCTACCTAGAGGCCTTTTGGCTATGGAAACCCACAACTCACAACGATATTTCACTTCTGTAGAGATACATTGCTTACGCCCACCTTGAAACCAAGTAGAAAACAAATGCTCTTACTTGATACCAAATAGTGACCTGCTCTGTCAGGTGGGGAGCAGTCCCCTTTTGTGTGATTTACTGAGACCTGGAAGTTGAATTAGCAAAGGCAAAGAATAGCTTGCTTGTTTTTCAGTTGGATACATTTTACCTGTAGCATCGGAAGTGGCAACCAGTCGCTCCTGCTGTCTTCCACTACGTCTGCTTGGGAGCTTGCAGGATTTGCCAAAATGTGAGTCCAGGTCCAGATATGGGGCCTGTGGTAGTACCATGCACTTGGCTTCCTGGCATTCTTTACCTTCTTTTTTGCTAATATCCCTGTTGGGAATCTTATACAGATAAAAATAGCCTACAGTGTCTGCTTCTCCTTCCCAATGATTTGCAGACAGATACTTGCCAAGTGTCTAGTGACTCATTTATTTGGGAAAAAAACGACCACAACAATGCAATCTGCAAACCCACACTTTTCCCACTCCCATATAAGAAACATTTTTAACAGTCACTCAGACCTTGTGTAGAACAGATATTAGCAAGCTGCTCCTCTGTTTTTTCTCTAAAGAGTGATGAATACAACTTCAGGGGCGAAATTTCCATTGCATTTTTCTTTTGGTAGCCACTTACTCCATGCAAAGTGTATGTTACACCAGTCTAGAGACCCAAGCTATTGAGCAGAGCTTGGGTGGACAGGCATGGACTGGGCTGGTGGAGCTGCCAGCACTCTGTCCTTGGCAGGAAGCTGGAGACTAAATCTCAAGAATGCTTTGCTGCTCTGTGGTTCTGGTCCAGCCATCCATTTACACAGTGAAAAGTTGCTTTAGATGGTTTTTTTTAGCAGCTTGTGCAACATTGCACTGGGTGCTCTGGAGGGGAGTTAAATGCTGTGTTTCTCTGAGGATGTTTTTGTGATTGAATACACTTGGTCAGCAGAACCTTTAGTAAGACATAGACAGAATAGATTTTGAAGACAAAAATATAAGGGGATGAGGAAAAAGGAAAACCTCTATGAACAAAGAGACCAAACTTTTGACACCACTGAATGCAAGTATCATTGTCTGTACTCCTGCATTGCAGTAGTTATAGGTGGACTGACTCCACAGACATGGGCTCTTTCAAGGCCAGGTCCAAAAAAAAGGAGCCACAAGCCTATTCACAGGTGTAAAGATAAAAAAATCTAGATTTTCCATGTTTAGTGCCAGTTGTGTCTGAAAATCCTAGCAGCACTCAGAAAAAGCATCTTGCTGAGGCACAGAGCAGTTCAGGAGTCACCAAAAAACCACAGTGTTTGTGAGTTGCAGAGCAGGAGTCAGGAGTCCCAGTACTTTGCTGTATACCGAAGCAGTAAAGGTAGGACACAAAATGCTGGGGTGGGTCAATGCCTATCATTTATATCTGTCAAGAAAGTTTCAGTTTCCCTGTTGGGAGAAGCAGAGATCCCAAAGACTATTTTCAGAGACGGGCTGGTGTTTTCCCATCTCCTTGGGAAGCAAAATTTCCTGTCATTTCCCATTGAATTATCTTCTACAACTTGTCTGCCTGAATGCATAGTTACAGTGCTTCTGAATTGTATTAGGAAGCTGAAAATCTGGGGGTTTTTATCTAAGCAAAAATCCTCCAACCCACTGCCATCTGACCTCCGTGACACACAATTCAATCAATACCTACCTCCATTTAAATATCCCACCATCTCTTATTCATGATGCTGAAAAGCCCTGGAACAATGAATTACTATACATGACTATTTTCTACTCAAGAAACAAAAAATTAAAAATTCTGGAGTTCTATTTTTAAATAATAAATAGAAAATATTTATTTTACAGCATTTTCAAGATCATTTTGACAAAAAGGCAGTTTTCATCAAGCATTTGACAGACCAAAAAAAAAGAACTTCTACAGAAAGCTTCGTAGCTCATACAGCTGCATACACAAGGTGAGTTTTTGCTCTTTAGATATATTTACGTATGTGTTTCCAGTTTTAACAATTACAAACTAAAAGCTAATATACTGAATTTCAAGAAAACTCCTACTCATAATTACATTGCAGTAATAAAATCAGTGCTTAATATGTTTAAAACAGACAGATATGAAAACAGTATAGTACCTTGCCACATAGCCATCCCCTCATCTATACAAATCTGTTATATTTCTTTTTCTTATCTCTCTCAGGCCTTCAGAGACTGGCTTCTTAGTATCAGCTCTGTGGTACTGACAACGTAAGTTTTTGGAAACAGCACAGCAGATCTTATACTAAAATTCTTAGAAGATAAAATTTGTTGCCAGTGCAGTGATCAGCAAAGAAGATATGGCATTTTCCTCACTGCTTTAATGAGTAATCAGCATTTTAAATAAAAGAAACAGCAACAAAAAATATCCCCCTAAAAGCCCCAAGCAGAAAAAAAAAATCAACCAACTAACCCTCAGGTGTCTTCAATTCATTATAGAGATGTCAATATACTGACAAAAACGTGTCTTTGGGCAAAGTTGTTTCATGCTTTCCACATCAGGATGATGATAGCAATTGCCCACGAGTAATATTGAAAGGAGCAAACATTGTGAAAAGAGGATGAGGAAAAAAGACTCTATCTGGTTTTGAGCATGAACCAAACCTTCCAATACCAATACCGTATAATTAGGGAAAAACTATGAGATTTGGATCTTCAGAGAAGAATTGATAAACAAGCAGAACTTCTTAAAATTCAAGTGAAAAGAAAGAAAAAGAATAGGATTATGATGAATTCAGAAAAACTCTGATAGAATATTCAAAAGAAGCACGGTTAAAATCAGGGTTTGTAACTATATTAACAGGAAGAAATTCCTTTAAAATATTTTTTTTTAAATAAAGTGTAGAACTGTGGGACAGATCCTCATCCTCAGCTGAATTCAGCAGCACAAAGATCATAGCAGCTAAAATCCTGACATGTATGTATAATAAGCACATTTATAAATAGGGTAATCATCATTATAGTTAAGTTCAGGCCACAGCAATTAGACCTGGACTTTGATCATGCCAGTCATTAGGAAGCTTTGGATTAGGCCCATCTCTAGGAAACACATGAAAGATAGAGGAAGAGGAGGAATAAATGACAGAACTACAACTGCCTAGAAGCGACTTTTAAGATGCTATGCTGTATATTAAATACGGGAAGTGAAAGCATAGGGAAAGAACATGCAACTAAACATGATAAAGTGTTTAAAAGAACTGTCAATAGCAAAACCTGGGAATTTGTGCACACATTAAGCACTGATGAAATTTCCTGTCCTGGCGTGATTTTACTTTAAATTATCTGAAGCAGTGAAATAGTTGAATTACTTTTCCTGTCTCTCACCTGCAAGATTTCTAAAACATACCTTTTTCTTTTTTTTTCTATTTTTTTTTTCTTTTTAGCCACACTTGCTGCAAAACATGTAAAATAACAAGTTCTCAATGCACTGGTTATTAATACTATATGTCTACTTCATAAAATATCTGCAAAACAAAGCACCCTATTATAAGGGTAATGACTGTCTCAGTTTTTATATGAAAAAAGGGTGTGTTAGCACAGCATACAAACCTTCAAAGATCTATCGAATATTCGTAACAACGCAATATAAAAACATGATTTAAACATAAAAATATTCATAGTATATAAGACAATCTTCCAGTGGTAGTTATTGGACATCACTTTTCACACATACCGTACCCACACATACAGATTCACAAACGTACGCTCACTCTCTTGCCTGGAGGCTCCATAGCCCCCAGTGTGGAATTGCCTTTCTTCCAGATTAACAGTTTTTGCTCTAGGTAAACAGCTATTTCTCAATGCATTTGATTCCAAAGTAACACAAAAGAATGATGCAATGGCATGGCAAAATATGTTGTTTTTTGAAAAGATAGTCAATAAATATTGTTCTGCTACAGGAAATGTTGTGTAACAGTTTAGCCACGTGGTTTGCAACCTTATACAAAAGGGCAGTTTTTCTAAGTCCTTATCTTATTATGAGTACTACGGCAAGGCTTTCTTCAGAAATCTCTCGAGTCTTAACTTGATCATATTTCTTGCTCTGTTCACAATCAGCATTAAAAGAAGCCCAAATCCCCCAAAAAGCAGCCCAGTATGAAGAACAAATCATTCAGATAGGAGTCAGTAAGAGCCATGTGCTTTCACATTATCTCATCTCCTCTGCCCCAAACAACATTCCACAGTTATGCCACCTGTAGAAACCAGAAAAAAAATATTTATGCATATATGTCTCATATACAAGTAGCTTTGTTCCCTTTCACCACACTCCGCCCTTCCATCTCCTGGGTGTGTTACTCCCATAGCAGACAGACAGCAGTCATGAGGTGTGCTAATGACTTCTCCAGGTCACACTTCCCAGAGTCCTCTTCAAGCATTGCCAAGAGAGGGTGTGACTAAGTGTGATTATATTTTTTTTCCTGCGTGTTTATTCTTTTTTTCTTTTTTTTTTTTTTTGCTATAGAAGTTGTCCCTTTAGTTTGTGCTTTATTATGGTTTCCTAACATTTTCCCAAAGTACAATATTTTTATTTTGAACAGATAGAGAATCTTGAGCCCTCAGAGTAGATTTTTTATTTTCTTTTTGTTTCATTTTAGTCATTTAAGTGCAGGATGAAATTTTTGCCCTGTCATTTGTCACTTTGTTCTCTGCTCTCTCTCCCCACAGCCCTGGGAGACTTGTCTCCGCAAGTCCTCCCAGTGGGCAGCTGCCAAAGTACTTCCCATCTTGTCTCTTGCAGCATCTACAGGGTGGACGAGCTTTGCTTATAATCCCTCAGGATGACAGAGGCATAGGTCACGTCTGGGGGTGTGCAGAGCACTGACTCTGACACAGGGGAGCTGGGCACGGAGCTGCCTGAAGCCACTGAATCCCGGAAAGGGGACGGGGGCGTCAGCGCCGGAGAGTCTTCTAGAGTCATTTTGCTGGTTGCCGGCTCCTCGTCCTCCTCCTCCTCTGTGTTCTTTTCATACACATACCCCTGAATGAGCTTCACCTTCTCGCTCTCTGCTTCCTCAGCCGGGGGAGACAGGGGCTCCTCACTGAAGGCAGCCACCTGGAAAGGCTGCAGGGCCGGCTGCTGCGGTGGCGGGGGCGGGTAGGGGGGCCGTACGCCATTCCCTGAGCCTGGAGTGGGGAGGACAGCACTGAAGTCAGGGATGCCAGGGGCAAATTTGTTGACCACTCCTTGTAGCTGGTCCATGAGAGACTGTGGCTGCAGGGGAAGGGTCTTGGGGGACTGCTCAGGCAAGAAGAGTTGGGTTTCCTCCGCTGTGGCCTGCAGCGGGGGGGTCGTTGCCACCCGCCTGTGCACCACCATGGAAGGACTGCTGGACTGGTTGAGGCGAACGGGCTCTCTACCTTCTTCCTCCACCACATTGTAAAGAGTCTTACTGCTGATGTCGGTAAAAGTCAGACTTTGGCCGTGGTAGTCTTTAGTGAGGGGTTTGATCACCGCTGTCTGATTGCACCCTGTCTCCTGGTTCTTCACATGCACTGAGAGTCTGTGCCACGTATGTTCCCCCTTTGGATCTTGTCTTCCACCTGGTTCAGACCATGACACAGACTTTCCATTAGAACTATGAATAAAATAAAGATGGATTTATTTGCATTTACATTACAAAGACACAGGAAGTATAACAAACAAGCCTACAAAAACACTGATTGCTTTGCCTCATCAGTAAACCTCCCCCCTTCAGTTTTTCATGTCCTCCCAGAAATACTACATGAGAAAACAACACTGTGATTTTCATCCAAAAGTGATTACTTCCTGTTGGTTATCCATCCTACAGCCAATCTGGAAAGGCTAGCCTGCGGGAAGGGCTCTGGGAGAGCCATCTGTGGTTTGAGGACTTGAGCTGTCATTTGGTATCTAGGTTTGCTCACCATTTTGCAGGGGGAAGAAAAAAAACAGGAAAAAAAGTCACAGGAAAAGTTTTAATTGAGCCTGATGCGCAGCCTATAGGAAATATTTTCAAGCTGTTGGAAGAAAAACAACCCACAGTCACAGCCTCCAGCAAACTGGGTAGAGAGAGAAATGGTTGCTAACCCCTCCTTTCCCTTTTACTCCCTCTCCTCCTTTTACACTTAGAAACAGATTAGCTATCAGAGAAATGAAGGACTCCCAGGGCCTCTATGAGGTAGGAGGCAAATGTACTTCTTCCTGGGTGGCTGTTATTTACAAACCAGGCTGAAATGCTGGGACCAAAAACAGTTGGTTTGTGTGGGAGGAGGAGCAAGCAGCAGCATGACCATGGTGAGTCAAACTCTCTGACTCCTCATATGGGCTGGGTCACATCAAAACGCTGGGCAGTTTGGCTGAGTGAAGATCTGAGAGTCAGGTCTGACACTGAGGAACTGTAGGTTTTTGCATTTTCCTGTACCCTTGAAGGGAGCAGCACTCAAAGCTGAGTGGCAGCTTGTTAGCAGCTGGTGGGACATGGAGCTGAGCAGTGCTTTAGAGGACAAAGAAGCTGTTTAATTGCAGGTCAGGCGGTAGAGATGGTTCACAAATCATAAAATACATCACCTGGGTGGAAACCAGAGATGGAGAGAAATTCTGGGGTGATTTATTCGAAGCAGCCTTATGTCAGGGTTTCATCCCTCAGTGACCAGAAGCAAACAAAGGATTAAATTTCAGACCCTGTGGTTGTGGTGCAGAGGGGAGACAAAGTGAGTGGGAGGCTGGCACAGCAGCCTCACCTCCTGCTACTGCACACACCAGGGGAGATCCTTCCCTTACAGTATTGCAGTATTGTTCTAAGCATTTCACTTTCCTTGCTCAGACTCTCATGGTTCTCCTTTTTAAGGAGTAAATAATTACCACTTGAATTTTATTAAAAAAACCCATATTGACTGACTTTGTCATAGCTGGAAGAGACTGGTACAACACAGATAGTGTTGTAAATCTGTCAAAACAGAAAAGAAATGTACATGACAATGTGTCACTTTTCTGCTGAGCAGTAACTACTCCTGGAGAAAAAATAAAAAGAATTTAGGTGGATCCAAGCTGGGAAACTCATCTCCAACTCCAGACTCCAAATGCTGGACCTGTGATTCACCACCTCTGTGGGAACTGGGGCACATGAAACGGCCAATCTAAAAAATTCATAACTCCTCAAAGCATGTAGTTGGTACGACCTGGAGCTGTTTGGATTTAGAGCTTTAACCTAGAGAATAAAAAAGCCAAGTTCCCAGCTGAAGAAGGAAACCTCTATATTATAATGATCAATGAAAAGATAAGAATGAAGGTTTAGAAGCATTCCTGTTTTTGATCAAAATAAGCTGTGGATGATTTTTTTTTTCTTTTTTTTTTTTTGAAGTGCTATAGAGATAAACAAATGAATGTAACTCTTGAGTGTGAAAGATTTTTAAAGCAACGTTTTAACATGCCAAGAACCGAAAACTCTTCACACAGAAACGCATTTGGTCTGCTTTAACTTCAAAACAAGTCTCTTCTGTAGAGTGAAAAGTCAACTGCTTTCATATTGTATTTTGCTGATGCTGTAGCTTACAAATACTGCAAAGGGCTTTTCTAAAAAAATACAATGATTATCTGCTGCCTTTTATGCTAAGTCCACTTCTGCATCATTTATTTCTTCATATCTAGTTCTGCTGCATCGTCTCACTGTTGGTTCCCTCCTCACACCATCTGTTTAGTCTCTATCTCATTTTATTTCCAAGATTTTGTATTTTACATCAAAGGCAAGCACAGCTATTTTAAGGAACTCACTACCTCTGTCTTCAAGTCTTGCTCCTATTTAGTTCATTTCCCTCTCCCTCACTCTCAAACTCTGCTCCTCTCACTTCTTTCTTCTGTAGCACTCTCCATAGTCCCAAGTCAATGGCCATGCTTAAACTGTGCTGGGACTGCAATATCGAAATATGAGCAAACCATTTCATCAGGATTTGTCTGGTACCGGTTTGCTCTTCTGGGAGAGCTGGTGCTGCTGACACTCCTTGCCTCTGCTTGCCTTAATGCTCATGGCTCCAATGGCCTCATGACAAAGAGCTTTAGGGTTGCAGTGGCTCTCTGGGGGATCCATTTGACAATGTCCACTGATTATTCACCTCAGAGTATTGTTCCAGCTCTTTCCCTTTACTTGCTCTCCTTGCTATGTCCAAGCACTACTAGCCTGTTAATGAGTCACATTTTGAGATGGAGTCCCAGGACTACCATAGAAATATCTGGGCTCTGTCTTGCTGGATGGCTGGCAGGGGGTCACACCGAGATTGACACATTCAGGCAGACTTCATAATTAACATGCAAGAAAAGCACTTGTTATGCTGGAACGAAGAGCAGCCATCTCGAATATCATTAATTGACATTTAGACAAAAGGCAAAGATGGGTCTGCAAAAGCTCAGACCTGAACTGAATCTCAGTGAGAGAAGGAGTCATCTCACTTGTGCAAAGCAATGACGACAATCCTGACTGTGTGGTCATCATTCACTAAGTGATTGTCATCTCCTCTTTTGAAGGAAGCATCCATTGGAGAAGGTCAAGATCAAAATAATCTGCTCGGCATAATGGGAGAAGGGATGGTTTTCCACACAAAGACAAGAGGGGGCACTAAGCCGGATCACAGTTGGGGTATTGAAAACCTGATGTTCAGTTGCACAGCGACGAGTGCAATTGAAAGAGTGGCACGAAGTGGTGGTTTCTTCACTTTATCGATAGGATGATTACCCCGTTCATGTCCACGGAGTATTTATTCATTTTTCCTAATTCTGTCCTTTCTCCCGTCAATTTCTCATAGGATTTAGACTTCACACTTTCTGCACGGAAGTGAACTTCTTGGAGTCTCAAGGGATCTTAAGGTTTGTACTTGCATGTACCCAGTGTAACACTCCAAGTACTATTTCTTCAAATCCTCCCATCTAGTCTACATGTTCAGGCAGATTCCTGGATATCCTAGCAGCACATAGCGTGGGTTTTCTTTTGCTTATAGGCAAGAGCATACATTGAATTTAGATGTTTTCTCTCAATTTTCACCACAGCTTTATCTATGGGCTTTGTATTTTGGGGGAAACAGAAGTATATTTTTTGTGTGAGTTTTTATTAGTTTCATGAGCAGAGCTGTTGCTATTTTTGGTAATTCAAAATTTTGCTTTTAATTCATGCATTGATCTTTGTAACATACTCTCTGCATGACTCTGGGGCAGGCATTTTGAGGCACTTTCAGCTGTTTGTTATAGACACTAAACAAGATGGAAAGCAACTTCAGATCGTACTAGTTACTTACTGAGAACCTTTAAAAGAACCGAGGCATCCAATTCTGAGACTGTGGTTCAAAATATGCCTGTCCGACAAGGACATGCCCATAACCTGCCAGATGGCTCACTGTTCATTATTAAGTATCTCCAGATGCTCAAAATCTGGCCCCTCCTTGTGACCAGGAGTTCCCCAGACTCAAGTCCAGTTTCAGGCCAAGAACAGAGTCCTGCTCTTACCAGTTCCTGGAGGATCTGACCTTGCTGGCTTCCTTGGAGCAGTGTGAAGTCTGAGTGCCCCACAACAGTTGGCTCCTGTTTACACTGCAGGACTGTGAAGATGCCTTACTTTAGACATTGGATAGAAAAGGTTCCTTTACACTTTAGAGGCTGAATTCTTCTGAGGTGAAAAATTATTGTCCCATTGGTCTAAGGTAAGTTAGTCTATGCAACTCTCTGATCCTTTCACCAGTGAAGTTATAACCTGAGATCCAGAGCACAGAGAATTAAATCACCTTTGAGTTCTGTGTGCCTGAAACTTTGTCCTTTTTTTTGCCTTGAACATTTCAGGCATAACAATCCCTAATTGATAGCATATGAAATAGTTAAGCAGAGTGATACGTGTTTGGATGAGGTTAACTCCAGGAACCCACAAGTTGGAAAATGGCTTCAGATGCAGTCAGGCAAAGTGCTTGAGAAAGAGCCCTTCCTGTTAAAACAGGAAGGGACATTCCTTGATCTGTTAAGAGTTCATCCCCTGTTTCGTCCTTTTGGGATGCCAGAGTGGTGGTCTGCTATCTTCTCCAAGTGGACACGAGCTGAGGGAGAATCTTAAGCTTGCTGAGATGAATGATACAGTCATTTTATCCAGCTTGGTGGTGTTAGACAAGACACAGAGCACAGATTTAATATATAAGGCTGTTTTTTAAAAAGCAACAATGGCAGTTAACCAGAGGAAGAGGTTATAGGAGAAATAATAAATGTTACCTGTCTTTTATTGCCAGACCAACGCTTTGGCCCAATCTACTTCCTTGTAGTCACTGTAGTAACTGAAATGCCACAGCCAGTAGGAAGCACTGGGATAACCTGGCAGTCTCTTCTATGATGTTAAAATCTTAGGAATGAACATAAAATGCAAACTGAGAAGCCTATCAACTTTGTCAGCAAAAATTAAGGCCAAAACAAACCCTGAACTATCTTACCAGCAACCAGAGGAGGTCAGTGTCAGGTACTGCCCGGTCACCAAATGCTGCTTGTCCCTTGAAAGAGCAGGGCACAGTTACAGCCACCCAACAGCTGGCTCCAGAGCACAGAGCATTCAGGTCTGTCCTTGAGCACTGACACAGAGGTGACCAGCCTTTGGAGGCAGTGGGACACAGAGCAAAAGGAAATGCCCCGTTCAAAAGCTGTGTGTTGGACAAAACCTTTCTCATCCCCACACAGCAGCTGCTGATGGATGCCATCCTAGGGAAGCCAGTGAAGGAATTTCTGCCCTGCTCACAGAGAGGCAGTCAGTCAGCTACAAGCTTTCTCCAGCCCTGCAGCAACGTAAGCAGTAATGAGCCTGAGTAAAGCTCTGTCCCGCTGCCGCCTCACTGTTCCCAAGGAACAAGCTAACAAGCCTAAAATTTAAGGCTAATACCTGCACTGCAGCACGCTGCAGGTGCTTTGCTGGTATCCCCAAGGTCTCTTCCATTATTGTCTCCATTTCAGTAAGGCCACCGAGGCATGAAATTTGATTAAGGGAGTGAGCAGATTTTAATCCAGGGTAGTGATATCTCCCTGCACTGAGCAGCCCCTCCCCTCAGAGCTTCAACAGCCAGCCCTGATGCTCATTAGCAAAGCAAGCCATGCTGGTCTGAGTGATACTGTAAGCCTAACTTCTGGAACACTTGTTCTAGGGACTCATCTCTTAAACCTGGGTTAGTAAAACTCCTCTGCACTCTCTCATGAGTGAGGGAGCCATCATCAACCACAGTCCCTGTCTGGTGTATGCTAAGGATTTTTGCCTGATATAATCACCTAAATGAAAAAAAGAATCACAAACCAATTTCAGCCTTAGTTCGTTTACAGTATAATCTCTATCTTGGTAATAAGAAACAGTTCTCACAGCATGGCTCCAATGCTTTTGTTAGTGCTGTATAATTAGAGCAAAGTTTAACCTCCCACTTGTGTTTCCGGAAATCTAAATTACTTAACTAACTTTTCCTTGTTGCTCCCCTCCCTTTTTTCATTTTTTTTTTTTTGACAAAATTGCCTTGGGCATTGGACGCCATATTCTATGTGAATTAGAGCACTGCTTTAAATGTATGATGAAAACTGCTTACACAAAATATAGGAAAACACAATGCTGTTACACTGTCTTGCTGGGGCAGAACCTGATGATACTTAGGGGTGTTGTGAGTGAGCTCAAATCCAGAGCTGCCTTTCCAACTCTCTGTCTTGTCACTGGTTTATGTCAAATAAATGTAACATACTCATTTCCTTCATAAGTTACTCTAATGCATAAGTTAAGTATCACTTTATCTGAGTTACACATAGGCTTTCTAATGTATATTGACCCTACTGATAATTGGTGTATTTTTCTCTTTTTTTAAATTGAAATCTTAATATTATACAGTCTGTACTGTAGATGCAGCACCCTGTGATGACATCCTGGTTTCCACCCACAAGGTCTCCAGGTTGGGGTCAGACCCTTGGGCAGGATCAGAGGTTGGCAGCCCCCCTCACCTCTCTGCTCTGGTCACCCATATGGGGAAAGATGGAATCAGGACTGGGGTCACTCACTTTATGTTTGTGCTACCATAGAATGGGGTTGCTGCTAGGTTTATACCTGGCTCTAGGGGTAGGGAATTATTTCCAAATCAAACAGCTCAGATATAGCCAAATATCCCTAAATTAGATTTATTCACTTTGAGACTTAACAATAACTTTTATGTACATAAACGCTTTTATATGGCTGTGAATTTGAGGACGCTAGGGGGTGGTGAGAGAAATGGTCAGTGCATTGCTTCAGTGTAGTTGAAGTCCCACAGCTTCAGCATGTATCACAGATCTAACCTACCTAGCTCAACATTGGTGGGAGGATATTACACTGATGATGCGTATGAAGGTCTGACCACTAATTATAATTACTACTAGAAATTTGTCATCTCTGAAATACAGAAGCTGTGTCACATTTCGGTCATCTAATTATTAGTGAAAAAATTTGGTTCACCTGTGTGTTCATTAGGTATTTTGAAAAAGTTATCAAATAGCCACTAAAGTGTTGCTTTGAGAAAACAATCTAAGTAATACAAAGTTCAGGATAATAAACAATTTGTCAGAAACAGCAATAAAATTGATCCAGTGTTCAAGAAATGAAGGTGAGAAACCTGCAAATCAAAGTGAAATTAAAAAGTGCTCTTAGTAGTGAATAGCTTTTGAATCTGTTTAATTTGTTCTTATTAATAAGTAAACCCCACCAAATATTCAGAATGACTTCATCCTACCGAATCACTTTTGTAATTTTTTTAAGGATAACAAAGTTAATGCATGGGAAAAGCATAGCGTAAATCATCACAGGCCCTCTGTTATCAACGGAGAAGCACATTTGTGTTATCTGAAGGTGTGTCTCATGCTGCATATTCAAATAAATGTATATGACAGTGCAGCCGATGCCAGTGCCTGAGCTGAAGCATTTATTCTGACAGGCTCAGAAGGGAGCACAGTTGATAGAACCTGAAAACTAAAAAGTACAATGTTTTGAGCAAAGGAACCTGGAAAGCTTAGGAACATAGGAAGAAAATGCTAGAATTAAATTCATTTACAAAAAGTGTAGGTGGGCACAACTAAGGCAAAATAGTCTGTAGGACTGGGAGGCTGTGAAGATCAACAACCTTCAAAAAACATTACATCAAAAGAAATGCCGTGGAGCTGCTGTTGAATAAGAAACACTAATTAATGAACTTTGAATATAATAAAACCACAAAAATTGCCCATTAGTTCTGTATTCCCCACTCAAAAGCACCACACCATGGTGCAGAGATCAGTAGGTCTTTCCTATGAATGCAGTTTAATAGTAATTAAGACAGTTGGAGGTTTTTCCTTGCTTTCTGTAATCCTCTGTGGTTCTGACAGAAAATTATTTGGGCCACCATGTTTTTTACCAAAAAGATATTGACAAGCTGAAAGCTGTATAGTGAACAGCAATAAGAATCCACTGGGGACATAGGATAGAGTGCATGAGATTAAAATATCTGAATATATTTGGTTTTTTTCAAGCATGTCAAAGGCATTAGCACTAAGGCTGAGAGGTCTTTCACATGGCACAGAGATGCCCAACTGAGACCCCTAAATGAAGATATGAAGGGGCAAAATTATACTGCACACCCAGAATATTTCCCAGTCAATAGCTGTATCAGAGCAGGAATCAATTCCTAATGAACAGGAAAGTCTGTTGCCCTCGATATCTTCTGCCAAAAAGTGGGCAACCCTTGCAGGGCTGGTGGTCAATGAGGTCCTTCTCCCACTATAACTTGTCAGATTCTCTGGTACACTTGAGAATAAAATAAATTCCCAATGGTTTAAATGGGGCTTAAACAGCCATCAGACTTGCCTTAACGTGCCAGCATTTTGAGTGCTTCACCCTGTGGCAAACTTAACCAAGTTGCCACAGGAAGCTTAGTCATGAGGCCTCTTGTTTGTAATGTATAGCTCTCCCTAATATGCTGCAGCACATAGAGCAGCCTGTAAAGCCTGTGGGTTTTTGGGTGTATCCGAAAGTTTCCATGGTAACGAATGTGCAGCTTCAGAAGAAAAGAGCCCTGAAACTCAGAGCTGATGCTACTGGGTTTTTTTAATATGATAATAAAATTTTATGATTCTATATTTTGATGATTCTGCATTTCTAACCATCTCCAGAATTGTACAGGAAATGGAGACGAACATTAGTGAAAAAAATGCTGCTAAGTATTGTATGCATCAAAACACAAGATAGTTTCAAGACTCTACATCTACTTGCTTGTAAGTGGGAGCTGAGGGAAACCATAGCATGCATGGTGATTTCTAGAATGCTGGGGTGGTGAAGCAGGGCCTCCTAAGGAAAATCTGGACTTGCAAACTGCTGCAGTTGTGGTGAGTGAGACTGAGGCTGGAGACCAGGCGGTACTGATGGGCAGCTGTTGATAGGATAGACACTTACCTACTGCTCAAACTGGGCTGTGTGGCCACAGGGAGCTCAGGCAGTCAGTTGCTGATGGAGGACATGCCCTTTCCTGGGCCACAGTGCAACACTGCCAGGCCTCTGAACACATCAGCCCTGGCTGGAGGGAGAGGGAAGCCGGAGGGGCAGGGACAGGCAGAGAAGCCAAAATAGCAAGCTTCATGCTCAGCAGGTCTGAAAAACTCCACTGTTTCTTAAAGCCTTTCTTATCTGGGCAGCTGCCGCAAGCATTTGGAGACCTATTGACAGGTTGGAGCCCCACTAGAGGTGTTTCTCAGGAGCTCATGTGGATAAGGATTTTTTTTTCCAAACTGAAAAAAAAATCCTGAGCGTTGTCATGCAAAAAGCAGGAGGTTCAGCCTTCCCTGTGGTCAGGAGTTCCATAGCCTGTGCCCATGCTTTTTTGAATAGAATCTGTTGTTGCATTTGCTTTTGCCTCCTAATAGTATGCCTATGTTGGACTCCCATTTGAATTTCCAGACAGACAATTGGTGATCTGTATCCTGAGAATCTGCTGCACTTGTTCCAGTTCAGAAAAGAGGGGCATATTGTTCTGACTAGAAGATAGTAACAAAATGTTTGTACTGCTCCTTACACTGCCTGTGTACAGTTTGCCTTTCAGGGTGCCAAATCTGGTTGCTGCATAAGCCCTGTAAAGCCACCACCACTGCTCCAAATGTATAATGCATTTTGGGGATTTCTTCTGATCTGCAGATCAAAGGGACAGGTTGGATCGAATTAACATCATTGGTACATGCCCACAAATTGCATAGACTCTCAGAGACGTACACAGAGCTAGAATGCTTTGCACTGCTTGGAACAGTGCAACAGCATCTCTGGTTGCAGCAAGCAGCACTGCTCAAAATGCTGTGTCAGTGGATCACAAGCATCTTTCCACCAAGTCACTGCATAATCTTCCCCGGGGCGGGGAGCAGGACTGTTTCACATCTGCTGCTTATCAGATGGAAATGAACACAGATCTGGAAGAAAGGAGGTGAAGCCTTTCTGTTTTTGCAACAGCTTGCTTCTTTTCTCCACCGTGTTTGTGTTTGCTCAGAGAGGGCAGTATTTGCACTTCTTGCCTCTGAAGAGCTGAACTTCGCTATTGTTTGCTGAATGCAGAATTGTGCAGAATCTGAACATCTTTCAGAAATTATAACAAAAAAAGAATTCACTGCTATTGAGATGCTGTTTGTTCCTATGCCAAATCCTGCTGGTTTTATTTACGTGTGCCTTCTTGTGATTTCCGTATTTTCAGTGAATCCCACCAAACAAGTGTTTTCTGTGTTCCCTCTGCTGGATCTGCAGCCGCAGTTTGCTAACAAGCACAGGCTAGAAAGAGCTGTGCACAGCAAAGGTGTCTCGCCGTGTAAAGCACACAGGATAATGTCATCTCTATGCAAAACTATTAAAAAGAGAAAATGGTTGGCTAAATGGAAAAAGAAGGTAAAATTAGTACAAAAAAGAGGACATATTTGCAAAGTAGTAGGCATTTAGAAATAAAAAAGTAAAAGCTGCAAAAAAATTGTTCAATGTCCTCTTCATCACATCTGGACAATGTTTAAAGTATTGTGTGAAACAAGGGGACATAAGCAAATTTCCCATCTTTAATGGCATGCACCACATTTGTCCCATCATTAGACATGATAAACCAATGAGAAAAAGAAAGCAAGGGGTAAAACCACTCTTTGTCATGCAGCTTCTCTTACACATTCACTGCAGGGATTTTTCAAAGCTGCACATGTGCCGACGGACACTGGCTGGTGGGCGAGAACTCTGGCTGCCTCTTCCTGAAGATTGAAAAGAAAAAGACACCCAGTGAGTGGTTATACACATGTGCACACATGGTGGCTATACCACTCAATAGGTGCCTGTCCCTGCCCTATGTCTGTGGGCTTTCCCATCTTTTCTCCTCTTGTCACCTCGACTTCCACATAGATTTCTCCTTGGCTCCAGCACAACACTGTTTAAAATAGGTTTTCATGATGTTCATTCAGCTTCCTGTGCTGAGCCTCGATGCACTTTACATACCAGATGGCAAAGGCTGCTGTGCATCTAGCTGTCAGAGGAACTTCGCCCCTGGTATTCTCAACATAGGATGAAATGAGGAAAAAAGGAGCATCTGCCCTTCATGTCTTATTTACAAAAGCATCACCAAAGGTTTTTGCTGGTGGAGATTTTAATATATACTCAGCTGCTGCTTTTTCCTTTGTCTCTCTTCCCCTAATCTGTTTTTCTAAATGTTTTTTTTACTTTTGGAGCTCTGGCTGAATAGTCACTATCTTTCATTATATGTGATTTCACTACTGTGCTTCTTTTCTTTTAAAGGAAGCATTGGGCTTATTGAGATAGAAACAAAATGAATAGTCTCCTAAGAGCTCTATCTGCAATGTTAATTCAATACGGAATTGCAAATTGCACTTTGGGCTGTTAATATAGGACGATTTCCACTTCATTTTTCTTTTAGTCCTTGCCCTATCGAGCAGATGCAAATTCTCTTTTGTCTTCCCCATTATCAATAAAAATAATATACACTCAGGTGTGTGCTTTGACAAAAATCTCAGGTATTATTGCACATGGAATGTATCACTGAATTTCTGAAAAAAAAAAAAAAATCATCATTGTATTGCAAATAAAATGCAAATCGAAATTCAGCATTTTTCCCCATCGAACAGTCACAGTGCATGCTTGCCAGACTTCCGTGTACCTCAAAACAACAGATTCATGGATGGTGTGTCCATGTACTACATACTCAGTACATGAGCCGAACAAGCCATTGCTCTCACCACATACTAAGGCACAGGAACACAGCGTGATGTACGTGGAACACATGCATACCCATTTTGGAGTGGTAAATGCCTTGAGATGACTTCTGAACTATTATGAATAAAACACAAATAAGACATTCTGCTGAGCAATTTTGCCAACCTGATCATTTTGAAGCTTCCAGAAAAATGAAATTCCTTACCAGGTGTAATGAGATAGCTGAGATTTGAAAATTTAAAAGTAATCATGACTTTTAATCATAACTTTAGTTACCATGCTCTCTCCTCCACCCTATTAAAGTTACAGGGATTATTAGGCTTCTGATTAGACAGAATATTCAACATTTCTACAGTCTTCCAGTTTTCTTAATCAGTTGAGAGAATAAGAGCTTTCTACTTCCTGTGCTTTTTGTTCAGTTACAGGAGATAATTTTACAAAACAGGTAGCAACATGCAGTTGATTATCTGAGAGAAAAATCCAGAGCTAAATGTATTTCACACACATGCAGTGCTGTGCACTCAACTGAGAGCACACAGCCACAGACAGCCCTGCTTAGGGACTGTGGAAAAGGCAGAAGACTTGTTTCAGAACACTACTTGGAACTTGGATCTTTCTGAGTCAACAGGCTTTGCCAGCCATCATTCCTCAGCTGCTGCAGTTTGCTGTCACTTATGGCTTACTTAGCTGCACCCCCCCCCC